>CM067339.1:74210000-74710000 GCA_034376525.1 Nicotiana benthamiana
TTTTTTTTTTCTTTTCTTTTTTTAATTAAAAATTCTAATTTAATTTAAATTTTGAAATTAAACTAATTGCCTAATTACAAAAATTATAAAAATTATTTAGTCCTAAGTTAAAAGAGAAAAATCAATAATCTAAAAGGTAAAATGTAAAATGGGTCATTTTTGTGATTTTTATTTTGATCAAATAAATAATTAACCAATTAACCCTAAAAATAAAAAAACAAAACCTAAATGTAATGCATGGTATTTTTTTATATTTTTCATGATTTAATAAAAATTAGGTGTGCACAAAAATGCAAACAATTAATAAAATTCTACAAAAATTCCTAAAAATAAAAAATAATTAGGGAAAATTTTATTTTCTTGGATTTTATAGGATTAGTTCGTAATAGGGAAAACATCACATGCTCACAATTCCATGTGGGAAAGGCTCCAGTGGACCTCAGCTCTTGAAGACCACAAGTTTCCATACATTGTCTGAAGTCTCTCATTTCTGCTAATGTCACGGGGCTACCTACTATTTCCTCTCTATTCAGAACACAATTGAAGTCACCCATGATTACTCATGGACCTTGTATTTGAGTATGTATGTCCTCCAAATCCTTCCACAATCTCTTCTCAATGCCATATTATTGTAAGCAAATAGTGTTGTAAGGTAGTATTGCTTGCTAGTCCCCCTATGTTTAACTATACTATGTATGCATTGATCTGTAGTTTTTACTATACATACTTCATATACATTTGGTTTCCATACCACCCAGATCCTGCCTTCATTATATTGTGCTAGGTTAGTCGTAAACGAGCATCCATTACATAGATTAAGAGTAGCTTTATGTGTTTTAGCTCTCATAATCTTAGTCTCGAGGAGTCCAAATAGACCTACCCTGCAGTTGTGCATATATAGGTTGACCTCCCTCTGTTTGTCCAGCCTATTTAGACCCTGACATTCCAAAAACCTATCTTATCCATTAGGAAGGGGGCTTGTCCCACCCCTCCCAAGTTTGGATCTTGTATCCCCTAAGTCCTCTTTGAGGTTAGAGGCACTAGGTTTGGAATTTTCAGCTTCCTTCCCTTAGTTCTGTCCCAATGCTTCAAATGTTTTCTTAGTGCTAATCATTATTGTTCTATTAATTTCTCCCTTTCTTGTTCCCTTTCAACCTTCATCGCCTTTGTTTACTCTTTTTTCCTGTATTTTATTCCCCATATCTATTCCCTTTTTCTGATGTTCTTCTGGTATAGTTTTTTGCACTTTCTTATCTATTTGTCTTAATTATCTCCTCTTTCTGAAGTTTCCTGCAGTCTTGTAATTCATGTCCAAAGTTTTTACACTTTGGGAATAATGTAGGCTTACATTCATATTCCACATCTTGTTCAATTATTGTCCCCCATTCATTTTCAAAGAGCACAGAATTAGGATATTTCTGGTTCAGTAAGACTTCAATACTCTTGCAAAAGCTAGTCTCTCTTTGTTAGATGTTTCCTTATCTTCTTTGAGAGGTTTGCCAATCATTCCAACAATTTTTGTCAATGCTCATTTGCCCCAATATTTGATGTCCAACCCCCTTAGTCGAATCCACATAGGAATTTTATCTACTTCTTCTTTGCTTACATCAATGTTTGGTTCCCAGGATTTTACTACCACTAGCTTTTTATCAAACATCTGGACTCCTTCTTCTATAGCTTTAATTCTATTTTCCCCATGAATGGAATCTGACTAGAAAACCCCTTCTATTCACTTGAACAACCTTGTCAATGGCCATCGATCCCCAAATTCTTCTGAAATAGTCATCTATGACTGATAGTGGAGGATTTGATCCCAACACATAGCATATGGTAACAGATTTTCAGTACATTATTTCTTCTTCTATATCTTCCATTGTGATTTGACATTCTCCTTGTTTACAACATCGCCATTTAGATCAAATCCCTCATCAGTCGGAATAGGACCTACTACTTTGCTCCATGATTAAGTATTGGACTTCTCTGAGGACCTAGGATTTAGGTTAGAACCAATTCCCCCTACATTTTCTTTTTCCTCCATATCTTTCCAAGACTTCCTTTGAGTAATTTCTATTGGGGTAGACTCAATTCTTCCTGGGTAGCTTCTCGCCGGTGCCATTGACGTAGACGCCTAACTTAACCCTAGCGAATATAATTTCTTGTATGACATTAATACTACGAGTTTTATTAGCATTTACTAATTACAAAACAATCCTTTTGCTTGGATTATTGCTAGGATTACTCCCCTGAACTGGTTGTCCCCTCCCTCTGTTCTTCGCGTTCCTCGTCATTCAGTCTCGACTGAGAGAAAAGGTCATGCTAAAGAGAAACTCTTTTCATTAATGTAAATATTAAATGTAGATTCGTGTTTTCATGTAGTGCTTATTCATAAACATTTACTTATAGATTACATTCTAAACTTTAGTGTTTATTTTTTGGAAATTCAAATTAAAAGGTGTCATAATATTTGAACTGATTGATTTAAATATCTTTAATTTAAATTCAAATTATAGTCTATAAATATCATCGCTTTTACACATATATATGCTTTTGAATTTAACTTTCATCTGGTTTAAGTAGACTATTCAAATGAAAGATACGCATTTCACTATTGGGGAGTTGACAATCAAATACTTGGGTATCCCATTGTCTTCAAGCAAGCTTTCTATTAACCAATGCCTTCCCTAGTTGAAAAGATAATTGCTAGAGTTCAATGTTGACCACTAAGTTTCTATCATACAGTGAGTACAACTCTTCAAATGTGTACTTTTTGAGATGCAGACATATTGGGCCTAAATATTCCTATTGCCTAAGAAGATCTGGACTATGGTGACAAAATGTATACATGAATTTTCTGTGGATTGAGAGTAATGAATACTCAAGAATAACCTTAATAGCCTGGAGTACAATATGTCTACATAAAGCAGCAGGAGGATTAAATATATTGAATTTCTTTACCTGGAAGAAAGCTGCAATCTGCAAGCTATTGTGGGTTGTGGGTAAAAAGAAGGACAAACTCTGGGCGCAATGGATCTATAGCATATACATAAAATATAAGGAGCTGAACAACATGACAACTCAAAGTCAAGTAAGCTGGATAGTTAGAAAGATATTTGATGCAAGGAAATGGATGAATCATTAATCTGGTAATTTTATGGACTGTTTTGAACCATTTGAAGATGGAGAGAAGTTCAGTATCTACAACAACAACAACAACAACTACCCAGTATACTCCCACCAGGTGGGGTCTGGGGAGGGTAATATGTAGACGAGCCTTACCCCTGCCCGAAAGGGCAGAGAGGCTGCTTCCAATCGACCCTCGGCGAGTAGAGTAAAAATGGGGAAGCTGCATTAAGAAACAGAGATAAAATTAGAAAGACAAGCAAAACAAAATCAAATAATAAAGCATAGATACTCCCACAAAAGTAACGTAAATAGTTATGAAAACATAAGCAACATAAATACAGTCGCATGCAGTAGTATCAAGCAGGAACTACCATACTAAAACACTAATCACCTATGAGCCCCTAACCTACAATCTTGATTCTAGACCTCCAGACTCCCCTATCAAGAGTCATGTCCTCGGAAACCTGCATTCTGGCCATGTCCTGCCTAACCACCTCTCCCCAATGCTTCTTAGGCCTCCCTCTCCCTCGCCGACCCCCAACAATCTCCAACCGCTCGCAGCTCCTCACCGGGGCATCGGAGCCCCTCCTCCGAACATGCCCGAACCACCTCAGCCTCGCTTCCCGCATCTTTTCGTCCACCGGGGCCACCCCTACCTTCTGTCGAATAACTTCATTCTTGATCTTATCCAGCCTGGTGTGCCCACACATCCACCTAAGCATCCTCATCTCCGCAACCTTCATTCTCTGAACATGCGAGTTCTTCACGGGCCAGCACTCCGCCCCATACAACATTGCAGGTCTAACCACGGCTCTATAGAATTTCCCCTTTAGTTTGTGCGGGATTTTCTTGTCACACAGGACCCCTAAAGCAAGCCTCCACTTTGACCACCCCGCTCCTATCCGATGGGTGACGTCCCCGTCAATCTCTCCGTCCCCCTGGATCACAGACCCAAGATATCTCACACTGTCCCTCTTGGCGATGGCCTGAGAACCAAGCATCACTTCCCCGCTTACCCCACTCGGCTCCTCGCCAAACTTGCACTACAGATATTCTGTCTTAGATCTGCTAATCTTGAAACCCTTAGACTCAAGGGTCTGTCTCCATATCTCTAACCTTTCACTAACACCGGCCCTCGTCTCGTCTATCAATATTATATCATCAGCAAAGAGCATACACCAAGGCACATCCCCTTGGATATATCGGGTCAGAGCATCCATCACTACGGCGAACAACAGGGGGCTCAGCGCCAATCCTTGATGGAGCCCCATTACCACAGGAAAATGGTCTGATACGCCCCCCACCGTCCTAACCCTAGACTTAGCTCCATTGTACATGTCCTTGATTACTCTGATATAGGCTTCTGGCACACTCTTCGCCTCCAAGCACCTCCATAGCACCTCCCTCGGGACCTTGTCATACGCCTTCTCCAAGTCGATAAGCACCATATGAAGGTCCTTCTTCTTATCCCTGAATTGTTCCGCCATCCGCCTGACTAAGTGAATCGCTTCTGTGGTGGAGCGTCTCGGCATGAAACCAAACTGGTTCCCAGATATAGTTGTCGCCTCCCTCACACGCGCCTCAATCACCCTCTCCCAAACCTTCATCGTGTGGCTTATTAATTTGATGCCCCTGTAATTGTTGCAACACTGGATGTCCCCTTTGTTCTTGTACAGGGGCACCACTGTACTCCACCTCCATTCATCCGGCATCTTTTTAGTCCTGAAAATCGCATTGAACAGCCTAGTGAGCCACTCCCCTCCAGCTTTACCCATGCACTTCCAGAATTCCACCGGGATCTCGTCAGGCCCAGTCGCTCGACCCCACTCATCCTACGCAACGCCCCTACTCATCTAGACGGCCTATATATCTTTTACACCTCCATTTCCAAAAATCTCATGGAAAAGCTTGGTCCTAATGAAAGGAATACTCTTAGGCATCAGATTATTCTATGGCTGAAAGTTCATAAGAAGTTATCAACGATGAACAAGCTCCAGAAATGGGAAATTCAGGTGGTGCAGGATTGTGTCCTATGTAACACAAATGCAGTGGAGACATGGGAGCACCTCTTCTTTTGCTACAACAATTCAAAGTCTATATGTAGCTCCTTGCTACACTAGCTAGGGGACAGAGGAGGTCATTTGGGCATCCAAGAGAACTAATAACTCTAGAGTAAGAGCAAGCATCATCGGCTTCTTATTTGCAGCAAGTATCTATAACATATGGGCTGAGAGGAAAGAGGAATGCAAAAAGGTTGAGAAACCAAAGACGAGAAAGTAGGCAGCTGGTCAAAGAAATTATACTTCAACTACATATCTATGGTTAGAAGAATGGCAAATGGCAACAATAACTCAATGGACTGAATAGTTACCCAGTATAAGTTTGAAAGTGTTAAATATGCTATCACTAGATAATGTTAGTAGTTATGTTAGGTAGCTGGATAAGGAACAATTAGAATAGTTACAGAGATTACTGAGGACTGACTCATGAGTCCATGAGTAATTTGTACATATTAATACACTTGGTTAAATAAACAATTTAAGTTTAATTAGTTCACGATAAATGTTTTGTAATCTTTTGGGAGTGTAATATGTAGCTGTAGGAACTAAAAATATTGTACCTGTAGTTAAGAAAATAATAATAATGAATGTTACAATGCCGTAAATTAATTAATCCGTTTTAATTATATATTATTCACTAGTAGTTGACGCTGTTAAATTTAACCCTAAATAAAAGTTTTAACAAGATTAACTAGGAAAAGGTTGAGTAATGCGCAAGAAATCACATTGGTGCATTAAGGAAATCCATGTAGAGAGTAATACAGCACTACGCTAACGGAGGAAATTACCCTCTCCACATCAAAGTAGGATTTTACAATTTGGAAATACAAAGTTACCAAAAAAAAAAAAATACACTAATAACACCTTAGCGTCTACTTATTGGAAACCTTTTCCACATCATATAAGGATTAAGGGTTTTCTATAAATTAGCTACCGTTTGTTATTTTTCACAATAACTCATTTAGCTTAACAGAGAAAGAAGAAAGTAAGAAGACGAATTATGGAGTGGAAAAAGATTTCCGTTCTTGGTGCGGGCTCTTACGGCAAAGTATACTACGCAGTAAAAATTGATTCGTTTTTGTTACGTGCTTCAGTTGCTGCTATAAAATGTACAGATCTCTGGCGTTCAATTTCACTCCAGAGAGAAGCACATATCTTAGAAACCCTAAGAGGTAGTCCTAACGTGGTTCAATTCTTTGGAGCAGACGTAAGTATCGAAAACAATATTCCAACTTATAATCTGTTCCTTGAATATGCATGTGGTGGATCACTACATGATTTGATCAATTCAAAGAGAGGAAAGATGTCAGAAGTGGAAATAGGTTTCTATGCATATCAACTCTTAAAGGGTATTCAAGATGTTAATAAAAAGGGCTGGGTTCATTGTGATATTAAACCTGCTAATGTTTTGGTTTTCGATCGTAATGAACGTGGCATGCACAAGTTGAAGTTGGCTGACTTTGGATTATCGTTGAGAATTGGTGAAGGAATGGCATATATGACTGGAACTCCCTTGAGCAATCGGGGGACTCTACTTTATGCACCACCAGAATCTTTAACGTATGGTTTTCATGCAAAAGCTTATGACATATGGTCACTAGGGTGCACTGTGGCAGAGATGATGACAGGGAATCGCGTTTGGATTTGTCGCGATACTGAAGAATTGCAATGGCAGATTATGAATGAAGATCCAGTGATTCCGAGTAATGTATCTGAGATTGCTAGAGATTTTCTATACAAGTGTTTTATAAATGACCCTCAAAGAAGATGGACAACTGAACAGCTACTTCAACATCCTTTTATTCAGCAAGCTGTGTGTATTTCTAATTCGATGCCTAAAATTCAAGAGATGATAGCAAGGGTTAATCCTTTTTGTTGCAAAATTCCAACTGCAGTACGTGAGGAGGACTTCATCAATTTGCTCTTTGAAAGTAGTTTAAGGATACAATGAAGCAAATAATTAAGAGTGCAGAAGCACTAAATGATTGACAGTATATAGTGTATTGTGGAGTATTAATTACTGTACGTAGAATCAAATGTTTTGTATACCATAACAGAGCCAGATATGTTCAAGTATTCTTTCTTTTAATATGGAATCAGCAGTTATGGTCAAGTACAAGACGGTGTAATAGTTCCATTTGAATTATGTTAACTAGATTCAATTATGTACAAGACGGTGTATTTAGAGAGTTCTTTAGAAAAATGAGAAATAGATTATCAATACATATTATGCTTCATAATATCAATTTTACGTATTCGGTGATTTTTTTTTTTTTTTGTTTTTTGGAGTGTTTCCAAACTGCGGTTCTATTACATATTATGCTTTTTTCTTTTTGGAGAAACGAAACTGCAACGTTATTGTAGCAACTAGTGACTCAATATTCGAGATTTATTCAGGGGCGGTACATTAATATTTTAATGAAGACCCAATATTTTGATAAAAAAGATATGCATTTCATATAACTAGAACCATGAAGAGCTCGGCCAGAGAGTTAATGAAGACAAAAGTTTTTTCTAAACCTCTCCTAAAGCAGGTGCTTGCAGAATCAACACGATCATTGGTGTCACTGGTTTTAAGAACAAGGATTTTCCTTTCAATTACCTTGGATGTCAAATTTATATTGGTAGAAATATTTTTGAATATTTTGATAATATGCTGGGCAAGGTAGTCAATAAACTTAATGGTTGGCATGGTAAATTGTTATCCGGTGGTGGCGGGCTAATTCTCATGGTCCATGCCTACTTATACCCTTACTTCTATGAAACCAAAACATTTTGCTAGATTCTTTTGGGGCTCTTCGGGGGCATTGGGGTTAGGAGTATGGAGGAGATCAAAGATGGAGGAGGTTCAGGACTCAACCTTCTTTATGGTCTTCCTTCCTACGAGCTAAGTACTGCTCTAGGAAACATCAGCAGAGCCTAATATGATCTGGAAACTACTTGTGGTTTTTGGTGGGATGATTGGACAGGAAAAGGTGCATTAATTAGCTAATGTCTGTCATAATGTTCGTACCCTGCCAAAACTCCTGTTAAGAACTTTATTCAGAACAATATTGATAAGCTTCAAAGAATTTTACCTACTCACATGGTTCAACAGATATTCAAAGTTGAGATTGGTCCTAGCTGGCTAGCTCCCAACCTGACTTCACCATATGGAATCTTTCCCATGACGGGCACAGGCAAATTAATAGGAACAAGAGACAACAGGATCCGTTCCTTACTGAAATCTGGCATACTAGTATCCCTTTAAAATGTCCTCCATTTGTTGGAGACTACTAAAAAGAAAACTTCCTTTTGATAATACTATTAGCAGGTTTGGGAATCAGCTAGTATATAGATGCTCCTGCTGCACCAGGCCTGACGTAGAGTCCATTCAACATGTCCTTATGGAGAGTGATACTGCTCAGTATATGTGGAATAAATTTGGATCTCCATTGAGGATTAAATATCAATGTTGGCAGGTAAATAGAACCATAAAATATTGGTGGGACATGAAACCTACTAACACTATCCATAAACTGATTTTGCAGGTTATACCCCTATTGTGATAATATGGGAAATGTGGAAGGATAGATGTGCATGCAAATATGGCAAGCAAAGGAAGATGTCTACATACAGAATGGAGCATCAAGTTTCATGGAGTATGAAGACAATACTTGGAAAGAAATACACCAACAATGAGTTCGACTTGCCTTGGATAAAGCTCTGTGAAGCAGTGGAACATCTTAAAACTGTACCTAGATGGAAGCAGGTATTCTGGAAGAAGCCTGCCAATGGCACGGCAAGATAAACACTGATGGAAGCTATAACACAAACACCAACACGGGCAAGGCTGGAATGGGTGGTGTAGTGCGAGATGTACATGGAGATATTACATTTGCTTTCTCAGTCCTTGTCCAGTGTAATAGTAACAATGAAGCTGAAGCATTAGCTGCTATGTATGGGATTAACTGGTGTATTATTAACGAATATACCAATCTTTGGCTGGAACTGGACTCTAAGGTTATCTCGGATATGCTAAGGAATAGAGTCGCGAATAACTTGAAGCTTAAGACCATTATAGAGTGCACTCTACAGTTACTAGAGCAGGCAACTACACAGATCTCTCACTGCTACAGAGAAGCTAACCAAGTCGCAGACTTCATGGCAAAAAAGGCATCTGACCAAGCTAGCTATCAATCTTATTATAGCCTGCCTAAAGAAGCTAAAGGAATTTTCCAGTTAGACAAAACCAAGCTTCCTAGCATAAGACTAAGATATGACACAGCTAACTTCTATGTCAGTTAATTATTTTTTTGATGTACTGATCTGAGGTTTAGAATAATGTAGGGGAACTCTTTCCCCTAATATAGGCTCTTTTTGCTCTATTTGACAGATTGAGCCATACCAATGTTAATTGTAATATTGTATCTTAAAGGTCAGGTCTAGCCCCCTCAATAGTTATCTCTAAGATATAATACTCCTACTCTGGATTCAACTGAGTAGTTCTTTTTAACAAAACAAAAAAATATAAAAAAAATAAAAAATACTTGGCACCAGCCCAAATGGTTACTACACAAAGACTGAGAATCTGACTTGGCATGTAATCAACTCGCGGAGGCAAATTACTAGTTGAAACATAGAGGCACAAGGTAAATTACTACTTGAAAACACATAATTTTGCAAAGAAAGATGAATGAAACACAATCACAAAGATAAATGAACGTGAAAATATATTAACAGACTCGTATGTAGCAGCATTAAAAGGCCTGTAATTTACATTCTTGTATGACCAGAGAGCTTATACAGTGAGAAATTGAAGAGGGAAAAAGGAAACCAAGATAAAGAATTTACTATGGTACATTCATTTCGATTTATGTAAGGAAGAAACAAAATAATTGAGATGAACTAATCTAGAGGAATCACAAAGCTGAGGAGTTACCACATATGCAAAGAAATCCAGGACAAAGGTGAAAGCGGGTATTAGAGCTACTATCTTATGGGAAGCTGTCCATGACCCAAAACACTAAGAGATTAGATTTATAGAAGTTTCACTTACACTTGCAAATGTTGAGCTCTAACAGCTGAAGTTGCAAGTACTTATAGTCATATGTGAAACAGGAGGCAAATCTCGAGCTGTAACAGCTGAAATTGCGCTTGTAAAGGAGTAAACTTTCAGGAGTACTGTTGCTGAATTATCTAATCTAGGGGGAAGAATCTTGTTTCATTATTAGCCTGAGCATTGCTTTTGCCGCCTCATTCATTACAGGCTTGTACTTCACAATCTGTCCATCTCCATCAGCAGGGCTAACAGGAGGCAAATCTCGAGCTGTAACAGCTGAAATTGCGCTTGTAAAGGAGTACACTTTCAGGAGTACTGTTGCTGAATTATCTAATCTAGGGGGAAGAATCTTGTTTCATTATTAGCCTGAGCATTGCTTTTGCCGCCTCATTCATTACAGGCTTGTACTTCACAATCTGTCCATCTCCATCAGCAGGGCTAACAGAAAGATCATCTGAAGGAAAATATTGTTTAATCCCGCATTTCTTGTTGCATTCCACTGCGCGCCTATTGCTATCATTTTGCTGCTGTGCAAACTGCACCAAGAATCCAGGGTGTTAACATCTTTTTCCAGGTATGACATCATCTGTTGCTGCCGCTGTTCATTTGCTTTCCCTTGGAGTACACTTCTAATTTTTTTTCACATAATATCCTTACTGAATTTAGAGATTATAGTTTTGCTACCACAGAATTGTTGGTTATTCCATGGATATGAAAAAGCACAACTAAGGTAGAAAAAACTTTAAGGTGGAGCTATGGTTGAGTAGAGAAAAGTCGATGAATCATCATACACAAGTATTTGAGGTGGCCAGGAATGATATACAATGCACACAGAGACCGAGCATCTAATGCAAGTTGATTCAACAAATCACTTGTCTAGCTGAAGTCTTCATTACTGTAATAGAGGAAAAACTGAATTTGTTTATACCATCAGCATGCATTATTTGATACGTTTTTCAGTGAAGTAACTTGTCTTTGATAAAGTAATACGATTTTATTAATGTTTGGGCAAATATAATCGCGCGCATACAAGAAGTATACTAAAAAGTATAAAATCCAAACAAAATATGGTTTTCAACAAACAACACCCCGATCTTCTATACCTATATATGCCACAGGATCTCATGGTGCACCAAAAGAAAATAAGAGATAAGAGGCAACTCTTCAGAAGCTCTCCTATTTCTTTCTCTCTATGCAACCCACATAAGTGTTAGTGGAGCAACATCCAAAGCCCTGCACTTCTCCTCCGTCTGCCAATGTTCTGTGTTGTAACTTGTAACTATGAAAGTTAACGCAAATGCAGTTGATCTAAGAAATTAGTAATGACAAAAGTTTAAAACACATATAAGCAGCAGCTATAACTGACGGAGGTTATCAGTTTACCTAACATCAAGTGAGTTTCTCTTGCCAATGGTTAGTCCAGCAAGGAGAAAGAATAGCTTGCTAAAGACATTAATTATTCATGACTGCTTCAAGGCATTACACGCTGTGTCATGAGAGTGCCTAAACCTGTCTAACGGGCTGGGTCGGACCTGTTTCGGACCGGTGTAAACCGGAACCGGACCGGCCCTGTTACCAAGGGGCCGGGTGGGCTGGGTTCGTGGGGGTTGGTCCGTTTGTTTTTTTTAACGGACCGGACCGGCCCGGTCTGAATGAACAGTGGCCAGTACCGGTTAAACAGACCCGGACCGGCCCGGTACAACGGAAATTTTTTTTAAAAAAATTTCGGACTTCTTGGGGCCCATAAGACCGTTGGCTACGGTCAGAAATGGTTCCGATCCGTTGGCCAACGATTTCTTTGCAAAATTGGTCATTTTTGTTTATTTTCTTGTATTTATTAATTTACAATATTAAATATTCTTAAAATCTATAAATACCCTCCCCTCTTCTTCATTTCTTCACCCAAAATTCTTATCTCAATCTTAATTCTCAAATTCTCAATTTCTCTCTTCCCTTCAATTTGCAAGATTTCATATTCTAATTTTATAATTTTTATTTGGCTCTCTTTTCTTGAGTTTAATTTACCGAAAATTGTCATTTGGAAATTAAAATTCGAAGTTTGAAGTTCAAAGTTAATATACTTGCTTGATGTTTGTTCGTGGTAACACCGGAATTGCGTAATCAAGTGCTCAATTTATTGTCGAATTCGGTGCACTCCCTCCAACTCCTTCTCTTATTTAATATTTTAATTGCATATTTAATTTTAGCTTATACTTTAATTTTTACAATATATTTAGTGCTGCTAAAAGAGCGTGTAGAAAACTGGTAGGGGTGGAAATAAAAAAAGAGGTAGTCCTGTAGGTTCCGGTAGTAATAGAAATGACCCAATAACACATGTTTCTGAATCATCGCCTAATGATAAGTAGAGATAGATTATGAACAATTACAAGAAAATTTTGGAATAGAAGATAATGAAATTGGAATAGAAGATAAGATACCACCTACACCTACTAGTGGAAATGTTGGTAGTGTTGGAGTTGGAGTTGCTAGTGCTACAAGGGGTAGACCACCAGTGGCTCCGACTTCTAATCGTAAAAGAAGAAGTCCGGTATGAAATTTTTTTGAAATAATAGAAGGTACTAATAGAGTTAAGTGCAAACTTTGTAACGAAACTTTTAAACATTTGACCGGAGGAAATTTAGGAGGGACTGTGACACTTAGTAGACATATGAGATCTGACCATCCCATAGAATGGGGAAATAATGGGGATGGAAGTCAAACAACTATTACCCTACTACTGGAGGTCTAGTAAAATATGATAAAATGAGGGATCGTGAGGAATTAGCAAAAATGATTGCTTTGGGTTGTCTACCTTTTTCTTCGCTTCTTCATCGTATCTCATTATGTATATTCAAAGGATTTACAATCCTTTATTTAAAGGTATCCCTAAAAGTATTTGTAGAGGAGATATCTTTAGACTTCATAGACAATATCAAACATACATACGTTATTTGTTTAGCCACCTTCCTTCTAGAGTTGGTCTAACTTCTGATATTGGCCATGCTGTTAATGGAAATGATTATTTGACAATTACATGCCATTGGATAGATGATAATACTTGTATGCAAAAACGTATTATCGTTTTTAAATATGATGAAGATCAGAGTCATACTGCTACGTTTATAAATAGTACTATTGTTGAAGTTGTTGAATTTTATAATCTAAACCAAAAAGTTTTGTGTATGTCTTTTGATAATGCTTCAAGCAATAATGCCGCAATTTCAATTTTAAAATTGTATTCGCAACCACCTCTTGATGATATTTTTCATGTTAGGTGTGCATGTCATGTTTATAATTTAATTGTTAAAAGTGGCCTTGATTTATTTTCAATTGAGATTACTTATGTTAGAAGAGCAATTGGTGTTATTGAAGGAAATAATAGACAATCTAGAATAAAAGAATTTATGACTAAGTGTATCCAGTATAACCTTAAACCTAGATTCATGCTAGACGAAATTGTTACTAGATGGAATTATACATATATAATTTTAAAATGTTGCTACATACATAGATTTCCAATAACTGAAGTTGCTAATGCACATTGTACTGATCTAGGTGTATGTTAACAAGTGATACTTGGGAGATCATTAATGATGTTGTTAAATTTTTTACATAAATTATATACTGCTACTATTGTATTTTCTGGCGCATATTACCCCACTGTTACTATAGCTTTAGTACATATAGATGAAATTTCTTTTCTACTATCTGAATTTAAGAAGAAAGAAAAATATAAGGATGTTGAAAAAATGCAAGCAAAATTCAAAAAATATTTCTTTCCAATTCCTCGGATTTACTTAATTGGTGCAGTTTTAAATCCTTCTATTAAAATATCTGATTGTCACCAATTAATGAATGCTTTATATACTTATATGGAGATTGGAGAAACTGAAACCCCAAATTTATATGTTTCTATGAACAAGCTAAATGAATATTTACAACAACTATATAATTATTATGCAAATGAATGTGATAATGCTGCTCGTGCTTCTGGCAATGTTAATCCCGCTATGCAATGTAGCAGTACTGCTACTGTGCATGATGAAGAAGGCATTGATAGTTTTAATATCTTTTCTACATTTTCTAACACTCAAACCAATAGCAGGAATATTGATGAACTTCAATTCTACTTGCAGAAGCAAAAGTAGCCTGGCACAAAGGAATTTTCACCGTTGGGATGGTGGCATGAAAATGAAAAGCAATTTCCTGTTCTTTTCTCTATGGCTCGGGACGTGCTGAATGTGCCAATTTCTACTGTTGCGTCGGAGAGTGCATTTAGCCAAGCAAGACAACAACTTGGAGACACTCGCCACTCATTGGGAAGCAATGCTTTGAAAGTTTTAGTATGTTTTAGAGATTGGATTAGATCGGAACGAAGAAATCAAGGAAATGAAGATGATGATAGCCCAGAAGACGAGGAACTTGGAGATATATTAACATATGGAAACCCATCCGAATTTAACACGCCAGAAGAAGGTCAATCAGTTCATATTGATTATGATGAACTTACTAGGGCGATGCAAAACATTTGAAATTACTACTTTACTAGTTTACTCGTTAAAAAAAATGTAAACATTTCATTTTCTACTTTTTCAATTTGAAATTAAAAAATAAAGTAGCACTTGCAATAAGTGCAATTTTTTCCCATTTTACTTGTATTCATTCAATTATTACAAAGTATTAATATAACTTAATAGTTATACTATACATAATTCCAAAAAAAAGTGAAAATATACTAAACCCGCCCGGCCCCCTCAACCCGTAACCCGTATGGTTTAATTTTTTCCCGAACTAACCCAGTCCGCTACGAACCCGTTACTGCGCAACCCTGCCCGGCCCGGAACCCGGACGGGTCAAAAAAATTTGGCTCGGACCGGACCGTCCGGCCCGTTAAACAGCATTAAGAGTAGGGGTGTGCATTCAAATTGGTTTATCGATAAATTGAATCGATTATTTGTTATCGAAATCGAAAAAATCAAAATCGGAAATATCAAAACCTTATTGAAACGATAATGATAAGCGTATGTATAAACTGATAATCGATAAGTAATTATCAATAAGGGTCAAAATTGAATGCACACCCCTAGACGATGTATATATATTCCGCTACTATTTTGAAAGCGGCTATACAATATCATTTTACCTAACATATACCTTTTCCTTTACCCTAAGTCCCTTACTCTATTATTTCCTCTACCTCATTTAAGGAATGATCATATTTAAAGATCAAGGTAATGAAGTTTAAATTAATGTAAAACAAAATTAGTCGTGATGATGTATTTTTTTTATACCGTTGGAGTGTTGGTAGCATACATTTGATCCCTTACTTCAGTTTTGTTGCATGTGCTTGTTGATACAATTTTTATGTTATAAATGGTGCTCGTCTTATTTTAGCTTCCTTTTGTCCATATAAGTAAGGCGCGTTTATAGCGATATACTTTTTATTGAATCCCGTAAATTTTCTTATTGGTGTAATCGATAAGCCCCAAAAATTGATAAATCGAAATCGAAAAAATCGAAACCCTAATGAAACGATAACGATAAGCATATGTACAAATCGATAATCGATAAGTAATTATCGATAAGGGTCAAAATCGAATCGATAAATCGGATGGACACCCCTAATTAAGAGTACCTAATTGAGGCAACAATGATGAGAAGAGCTGATACAACAGCTGAGATGAAAGTGAAAGCAGATACAACTTCCATGTGTTCTCTACTTCCACATGGTACTTCCCGCACAGGATGACTACCATTTGATTCAGCACTCTGTTTGTCTAGGGAAAACAAACAGCTCGTGGCATGTTGATTTCCTTTGGCGTTGCAGCGCAGAAATAAGTCAGGTGAAGCAAATTCAACTCTTGAGAATCCGTGTCTAGAGGCTGTCAAGAAAAAGCTTGGATGTTACAGTCAATAGTTGAGAAGGTTCTAAATAAATGCACATGTACCTCCCCAAACAAAAAGTGGCCAAAATTATGGTAACTTACATCGTTTCTTGTAAAATATCAAATAACTTCAGGGGGATAAAATGACTACCTTTGATGCCTAAGACATACTTTAGAGGTTCCTACATAATTTTGAGAAATCTTTTATGTGATGTACCTGATAACGTGCATGTAGAGGAAGTTCCATGTGTATTTCTTGTTCATCCTTATGTTCTGATATTAAATTGGAACCCGTTTCCAGATGAACCTCAACAAGTGACCGGTTTGACCGAAATGAGGGTAACTCTAAATTTGTATCTCCAAATACAGCAGCTTCCCTAAGAACTACAACAAAATATGGACACGGACAAGCCTCAAAATCAAGAGTTGCAGTGGTAGAAACCTACATAATCTGATAGTAATTTACCACCACGTTGCACAAGGTGTTGTAGCTCAAAAGGATCTGCAAAGACTCCAGAACGCTGTCTTTCAACAATTATCACCTCACAAAATTTTGGAGGCCTGGAAATGGACTCCGATGGCATCTTCAATCTGAGAGATCATGACAGACGCCGGTGGGAGCCTTCACCAATCAGCTTTCGACGTAAAGCAGACAGCTTTGGTGCAAATTTGACATTGTCTTGCAGCGATACACAGGCGCTGGACAGAATGTCATGAGCAATGAAATCTTCAAACTTTGAATCTACCAAATTGTCATGTTCGGTAAAGTAGGATTTCGCAACATATTTATCAAGATAAGGTGCATGGACCTGAATAAGATCAGGTAAAAGTTACATAAGAACTTTTTTTCTCAGGAAAAAAAGTTACTAAGAATTTAAAAAACAATTAATGGTTGCAAGATTCAATTGAGTCCAAAATTTTGTTGGCAACACCATTTACTGTTCATTGAAAATTAGTATAATACTATCACCCAATCGAATTACATACATTTGATACTGCAGTACCAAGACATGAGCTGATCGAAGAAATTCGTATCACTGCAACGATCATAACCAAATAACGTGCCAGAAGATCGTGAAATTCCATCATAGATCTGAACACGTTGAATGGAATTAGGCATTGACTCATTAGACGCGTAGTCTCATAATATGTGCAATACATTTATACTTCTGACAAACATATATAGGTGGTGGAATGTTAAACCAAATTATTATCCTGATTTTAAAATTAAAAAATAAAAGAAAAAAAATCCTATAGCTTCTAGCACAACTCAATAGATATTATTACCACATTAGTGGATTTACTATTGAAAGAAGAACATCCTACATTCTTGCACATCTTTCAGATCTTCCATGCTGTAAGGGAGATTAGTTAGATAATTAAACGTAGTTACATAATCAAGATGATTAGTGAATTTACTGAAGATGTAGGTGCAGATAATCAGCAAATAAACTAGTCCACAAATAAATAAAGAAGCAGTGGAGGAAGGCGGCGATGGAAATCTGAGGAACTTCTTATCTACATTATCTTTTTCTTACTCCGACTGTCTGTATCTGTAATTACTTCTTGAGAATGCCTTACATTTTATTCAATTAGAATAGCAGCAACATTCATTTCTCCTCCATTTCGGGTTCATAACAAGATCGAATCAGCTAGAATCTATTATATTTTCTTAGGAGTTGAATTCAAGCCCTATCTTGATGTGAAACCCAACTCTTGGTTCAATCTAGGCTCCAGTATTAGAAAAGTTTAACCATGATTTCAAGTGAAAATTCTAAAATTCAAACAGACATCAACTAAGTTTTATATTCTAAATAACATCAATAAATTAGCCACAATAATATACCGCCTGATAAATTTAATGGGTAAAGAAAATAAAGGCAACATCATTATGCTCTACATGACATTTCTTTCTTTAAAAAAAAAAACAGAAGTAGCATACCATGGCAAGAAGAAAAGACTTGAACAAACAATGTTAACAGAAGTTTAATCGATCAAGTTTAAACGAGGCAATATTAGAAATAAATGAGACAAACAAAGAGTTCGTGATTTGAAAGCTCAAAATAAAGAAAACGTAGCACAAATGGCTTCCTACTAGCTAAGATCCGATTATCAGTGTTGTGTCAAGAGCAACGATATGATGTTGCAGGAAATCAGATCCTATTCCAGGGGAAAGAGCAGCACGATAGTTGGAACAGAATTCCGGTCCAAAGTTGGATCGACCGCCGATCAAGTTTGTATTTGTTTATAATTTTGTTTAATTATTGTAATTTAATATATACTTAAACATAATTTTACTCAGATAAAGAATTCACAAGCAATTAAGTGGAAATTTATTTTCATTCCCACTTACAATTTGATAGAAGAAAACACCCTCGTTTGTTATTTTTACGTATTTACTGAATTATTTTCTATGGATTTCCTGTGAAAAATAAAATAATATTTGCAATAAAGCCTTAATTTCAAATTAGTAAAAAAGTTAGCCTAGTAAAAAAAAATAGAGTAAGGTACTAAAGGTATTTGTAAATATGTAAATAAATACAAAAGGTATTTGTAAGGTAACTTTCACTAGCCAAATTGTAAGTGAGCACATGAGATCCTAACTCTAATAATTGGCCCTCATGGCTTTTACAATATTAAATTTAAGAAAATATCCTTTTTAGATCTCTTTTATGAAAAAAATAAATCTTTTATGTAAAAAAGTAAAACTCTTATTTGTAAAAAGAATATATGAGATCATAAAAACTAAAAATAAATTTATAATAGGCCACAAAGTAGTATCAAGCATTCAAGGTAGTCATTTTTTACCGTGAGATCACTAAAATTCTGGTGGCATGTGAGTAAATAGTAAAAATGTAAAAGGTGTTAATTAGGTGAAAATAATAGCAACAACGAAATAAGATTCATGTTTAAGGAGTGTCTTCAAACTGCAGTGTATGTGAAGAGACAACAATAACAACTAACAATAAAATATAATTTTGCTTAGTGGTATCTGGAGAGGGTAGTGTGTACGCAGATCTTATCCCTACTCTTGGATAGAGAGGCTGTTTCCAAATAGATCATTGGCACTCTTCTCTCCAGAACTTCCCACCTTGCTCTTGGGAGACTCGAACTTACAACCTCTCAGTTGGAAGTGGAGTTGCTTAGCAAACCTCTCTTGTCTAATTGATACGTGTAAAAAAATATAATTAAAAAGCATGATTTTAAGTGACTATTAAGAACAAGAAGCGTTATACTTCCAGATGATGAAAATTGGAAAAAGAACAACCAGAAAAAGGACTACGAAGTGTGTTGGTAGTATTTTTATAGCCAGAAAAGACAAGTTATTTTTCGACGAATAATGGAATCTATCACAGAATTATTACAACCGAAGAAAGAAGGAATAAGGGCAAGTTACATTAGAGTAAACTTTTCAATAGTACCCAGAGTCGGCTCGAAAGGCTTGGCAAGTAAAATATGCCTTAGGCATCCAATTTTGTGGGGCCTCAATTTTAGAAAAATAGGTTATGTGTTAATTTTTACGTAAAAATAATTAAGTATTTTGTAATTGTAAAGTTAATGTGACTGTTGAGGGATGGAAAACATCCATCGGATAAAGTAAACATGTCCTTTTAATTTCCTTAGACTTCATGTAACCTTCATTTTGCTTCTTTTTTTTTTAATAATATTTTGACCATTAAAACCTATAAGTATTATTTTATAAAATTGAAATTGCTAAAATGATAAGAATTTGAAGTGGAGTAGAAAAATATTATATTAATCTTTGATAATCCTTAAAGTCACTCTAATATTGATAATTTAGACATACATTTTGAGTTAAAAGTGTTAAGAAAATTAGTACAAATAGAAGATAACACTCTAATTAATATATTTAATTACATAAAAAGACTAGATTTATTTTCAAATCCCTAACAATTACCTTAACGCAAAGAAGTTTTTCGAAATAAAAATACATAAGATCAATGTCTTAAGAGTAATTAAATTGATTAGCTATATTATTAATTGAAAATAATTACTAAAAAAATCGACTATAAGAAATGGGGCCTTTAATTATAAGTACGCTTTAGGCCCCCAATTATATGAAGCCGCCCCTGATAGTACCTACAAATATTATTTATAATATGTTTAACCCTCTTACGTGCATAAAGCTACAACCTAATTCCGAGAAAGTGCTGGATGGACAAAGGCTGTAAACGGGGCGGTTCCGAACCGGAACCACGGCCCTGGCAGTTCTGCCGGTTCCGACGGTTCCAAACGGTTCTGTAACGGTAATTTTAAATAAAAAAATTTCAAACGGTTCCAAACGGCTCCAAATGGTTCCAGACGGTTCTGGCGGTTCCAAACGGTTCCAAACGGCTCTTTTTCAAAACTAGCCGTTTGAAAGTTTAAAAATAGCCATTTGGCCCCCAAACTTTAATTTAATCCCAAACTTTATATAATTACACTATTTCCCATTTCTCAACTATAAATACCCCCTCATTCTTTCATTTTTATTCACTAATTCATCATTATCTCTCAATATCTCTCAATCTCTCTCAATCTCTCTCAAGCTCTCTTTCAATCTTTCTAGTGCAAGTGCTTAATTTATTGTTGCAAATTCGTGAAACATTGTGAAGTTGTTGAATTGAAGTTTTCAAGTGTTCAATTTCAACGATTTTTAATTTTTAAGAAGTTGTTCGTCAATCCGGTAAACTCGTTTCAATTATTACGTGCTAATTATTATGGCATTTCTTTTGAAAAATATGTTCGGTAAAGGAAAAGCTAAAACCGGTGAAAGTAGTGGCCAAAATACTACCCCTCCCCCGGTTGATGACAATCTCAACATAAAACCGAAAGTTGAATTCTTGCCTGGTAATAAATTGGTGGAGGGAATATCTCTAGAGATTTTGGAGAAAGAAGGTACAAAGGACAACGTCACACCATCTTTGCAACACCATGCTGATGGCTTGGAAAAAGGTGCAATGGAACATGTGGTTTTATCTCAATGGGGTGGTTCAAATAAGGCAGGATTTAAAGTAGTGCCTTCAAACACTAAGAAGTCCGTACACCTTGATGGTGTGTTCAACATTGTATCGTACGACATAGTCCCTAAGCTTAGAGATCTACTTATGGCATCAACTTTTAAGGTAAGTCCAGTACATTATCTACAGGATCTGACATCTGCTGTAATTCAATTCTCTAATACCTGAACAATTTGAATCCTTAGTAACTTATCTTTTGATGGACCTTGACATTGAATTCAACATGGCTCAGTATATGTATTTGTCTATTATTGTGAGTGATATAACATGACTGGAAAGTTAAAAGACCTTTTTTGTTATCTGAATTTTATTGCATTATTATTGTAGGGGCTTTGTCTGAGAAATCAATGGAGGCACACAGGACAGGGAAGAAGCATATGGCTCGGACAGGGAAGAAGCATATGGCTCGGCTCCAGGAACTCCAAAAGATGTCGAAAAAGATGATGTGGGTGCAACTGTCAATATAATTAACTCCAAGGAACAAGAAGAAGCGTTCACCACAGGGGATAACTGAGTTAAGTCATGTTCAGGGAATAATGCATAAATTATGATGTAACTTGTACATTGGCATGTCTTCTTTTAGTTTTTTTTCCATTGGGGGAAGGAAGACCAAGAAAGATATGCCATTTTGGTCAATAAATATGCTCTTTATCATATCCTTGAATATCTTTTGTCTCAATATTTCTTTGTCTTTACTTCTATATCAATCCTTGAATATTTATATAACATACAATATATAACATACAACACAATATACTAATGACAACATTCTTTTATCAATATATACTACTTATATATAATTTATACTAATTAATAACTACAACACAATATACACTACTTATATACAGTATATACTACTTAAATACAATATATACTACTTATATACAAAATATACACTACTTATATACAAAATATACACTACTTATACACAATATATACTAGTTACCAAACACAATATATACTATACTAATAACATAGTACACCATATAAAATATATTCTACAATATACTAATAACTACTATACAAGATATTGATTTAAAACAAAAAATCAGAACCGCCGGGAACCGCCAGAACCGCCGGAACCGGAACCGCCAGAACCGGAACCGGATGGTACCCGGAACCGTATGGTAGCGGTTCCGGCTTCGGAACCGCCAGAACCGGAACCGCTAGAACCGCCAGAATCGGAACCGCCAGAACAGGAACCGCAGACCCAAATACACCCAGAACCAGAACCGAATACAGCCTTATGGACAACAATGTTTGAGAATTGTTGTAGGCTCTAGCTATGACACAAAGATTCTTATTTCAAGAGAAGAAGTAGGAGGGGAATCTTAGTGGACATTTGGCCATTAGAATTGTAAAATTCCAAATCAAGTGGAAAGGATTCTGGGTTGTTTTTGAAAATAATAAGTGAAAATAGTATTTGAAATTAGAATTGTGTTTGGACACGAATATAATTTTAGGTTGTTTTTGAAGTTTTGTGAATGTTTAGGTGAAAAATTGGATAAACAGCTTTTTGAAAATTTTCAAATTTATCTTTAAGTGAAAATTGAAAATTTTATGACCAAACATTAATTTCAAGAAAAATGAAAATTTTGAAAAAAAAAAGTAAAAAAATCTTTTATGTCCAAACAGCTAGTAGCTTAGTTGTTTGGTTACCTGAACTTTCACCTTATTGGTGAGAGTTTGATTCCCCACCTTGTAATCCCTCCCTATCTCCGCTTCCCATATTCCCAACTTAATAATAAATACACATACACACAAAAATCAGACTAAGTAGGTTTATGAGTTAACTGAAATGTCATATTTAGTGGTGGCAAAATAGATAAAAACACTTAACAATCCATATTATCCACTAAAAATGGGTTGATAATGAACTTTTTAAAAGCGGTCAAATATGGATTTGAACCATAATTATCTAAAGAACCATATTATCTATTTAAAAAATAGATAACCAACGGATAACTAATGTATTTAACTTTTACATTTGTAAAATTTCAAATTAGGGATTCCTCAAGTTTTTTGTTTTGATAATTAAGAATTTTATTAATCACCAAAGATGTTGCAATACGTTATCATAGTCCATCTTATAGGCAACTGACTGTCTCATCATATCTATTTAAACACAACTATCCCTGTAACTACACCTTAACTATATTTACAAGAGAAATTGCTTCATCTGTTATCTAACTTTAGGGGTTCCTCTAACATTACATATATAGGCTAGTCCCCTGACTAAAATTTAGCTGCTATGAAAGCCATTCTCAAATATACGCGAGTTTCTCTCCAGCCACGGAGCATAGCATAATTCTGCAGTCACCATTTTGAAAATGTTGTCTCTACAAGACTTTCCTTTAGCTTTGCTAATTATCCACTGGAGTTTCTGGTCCCAATTCTGTATTCTGGGACGGTCCTCTTGAATCTAAGTCATTGTTTGCTCCAATAGGTCTGTTGAATATGGGCAAGAAATGAATAAATGGTCTCTGGTTTCTGCATGGTTTTGGCACAGCACACAATTCTGGTCTACATTAATTCCCCATTGTGTTAGTCTATCCTTGGTTGGAAGTCTGTCATGAAGTACTAACCATAGGTTGACACAGCTTTGGGTCTGGAATAGTTCTGGACAGTTAAGTTCTTCCAAGAGACTCTCGGCAATTGTCCTATCTGTAGTAGATAAATCTGCCTGATGGAGCACATTTGCGTATTGAAGCCTTGGTATTGTTGCAACACATCTCTTGCTGCTATGATCCTTCTAACCATCCAACTAGCCTGCCTGGGAACTGTCATGTTCTCTAATTGGTGCAGCTTTATATAGACATCATGTATCCATGTTATCCACAGTATGTCTTTCTTGTGAGCTATATCCCAGTAGAGCTTAGAAATTGTAGCCTTGTTCCATTGAGATAAGTTAGTAAGAATCAATCTACCAGCTGATTTAGGAGTACACATTCTTTCCCAAGATACATAAGCTTTTTTAGTGATGGCATTTGATCCAGACCAGATGAAGCTTCTACAGATTGCTTCAATTAGCTTCAGTATTTTAGCTGGAATGATGAAGAGTTGAGCCTAGTATGCTTGTATTCCAAACACCACAGATTGGACAAGTTGCAGCCTCCCAGCATAGGACAGTTTCTTGGCAGTCCATGATGTGATCCTAGCAGTGATCTTTTCCACTAATGGTTGCCATTGAATCAGTGACATCTTCTTGGTGGATAGAGGAATGCCCATGTATTTGAAAGGTAATTCTCCATGAACATAGCCAAGGTGGTCAATAATCTGCTATTGCACTTCTTGTTTAACCCTCCAAAATATACTGAGCTTTTTCCCATATTAGCTTTCAGTCCTGAAGCTTCAGTGAATTGAGAAAAATACTGGAACATGGCTATGACAGACTTGATATCTCCTTTAGCAAATAAGAGTAGATCATCAGCAAAGCTTATGTGAGTAATGCCCAGTTTTTTACATCTAGGATGATATTGAAAAGCTTGATCTTTCCTTAGTTCAGCCAGTGATCTGCTAAGGTACTCCATGACTATTGCAAATAAGAATGGGGATAATGGATCTCCTTGCCTTAGGCCTTTAGCAGCTTCAAATGGTTCTGTTGTTTCCCCATTAATCAACACTGCAAAGTTTACTATTTGGACACATTCCATGATCCAGTTAGTGAACCCCGTTGGGAAGGCCATCCCCTCCATTACCTGTTGTAAGAAGATCCACTCAACATAATCATAAGCTTTCTGAAGGTCAATTTTTATCATGCATCTGGGAGTCACATGAGCTCTGGTATAGTTTTTGATCAACTCATGAGCCAGGATGACATTATCAGCAATCTTCCCGCCTAGAATGAAACCTGCTTGAGTCTCACAAATGATATTAGGCATGAGCTTCTGTAGTCTGTTGGCCAGGATTTTAGAAATCATTTTGTATAGTACTGAGCATCATGCAATTGGTCTATACTCTTTAACTGTGGTTGGACTGGAGAATTTAGGGATTAAGGTAATAGTGGCACAGTTTATTGGCTTATACATCTTGGTTGTTTGGAAGAACTCCTTGATTGCACTTATGACCTGCTTGCCAATAATGTTCCAGGACTTCTTGAAGAATACTGCATTATAGCCATCAATTCCTGGAGCTTTATCATCCCCAATTGCTTTTAGACTCTCCACAATTTCAAGATCAGTAATATCAGCACATATCCTCCTTCTATGTTGATGTGTTAGGGTAGGGCCATTAGCCATATACATTCTGTTTATGGCTGGAAGGGAAGTAGCTGATGAACCCATTAATTACTTGTAGAAACCAATGATCTCCCTTTTAATGTTTGCAAGTGTATTAACTTTAACTCCCATTGCTGTAGTGAGTTATGTGATCTGCTTATATTGAGTTCTTTCTTTCAGGACATCACAAAAATATTTGTTATTAGAGTCTCCAAGTTGAATCCATTTTGCTCTAGCCTTCTGCTGTAGTATACTTTCTTCAATCAAGGACCATCTTTCTAACTTCAACTATCTCTTTCTCTTTTTACTGCAACTCATCAGTGTATGCCAGTACCATTTGTTTCTGTATGTCTTTCAGTTCCTGTCTGCTATGGTCAATTCTCTGAGTAATGTTCCTAAACTCTTTAATATTTAAAGTCTTTAGGGGACCTTTCAATGCTTTGAGTTTAGTCCATACTAATTTCATAGATCCTAGATTGTTATAGTGCCAGTTATCTTCCACCAACTGCTGAAAGTCTTCATGCTCAGTCCATGCATTGAAAAATTTGAAAGGTAGCTTAACTTTCATAGTAGCTGCTGCCAGTGTTACTATCATAGGATTATGGTCAGAGATTAGAGGTTGTTCATATACTGTTTCCACATGGCTTCACTTGATCATCCACTTATAGTTACCAAATACTCTATCCAGTCTACTGCAGACTCTATCAGTTCGTGTCTGCTTGTTTGTCCAGGTGAAGTAATCACCCTTCCAAGGTAGTTCTGAAATGCCAGCCTGTTGTATGCATTGACTAAACTCTTGAGTCTCTGAATATTTAACAAGATTGTTTGACTATCTATCCTTGGCATATAACACAGCATTGAATCTCCAACAACTAATCAGGCTTCATTTATAGTTGCTGAGTAATCCTGCAGATGTCTCCATAGAGATCTTCTTTGCTCCAACCCATTATGCCCATATACCAAAGTGAGATAGCAAGTGACATCCCCATTAATGCTTCTGACTCTGCAGTGTATCAACTGAGCCACCTCCTGGAGACCAGTAACTGTGAACATCTTTGTGTCCCATAAGATCCATTTATAGCACCATTATAATTTGTTAGAGAACCCCAACCAGGAGCCATCAAATTAGCAATTCTTCTTGCATTTGTTTCCTTAACCTTAGTTTCTACCAAACCAACAAGGTTTATTTTATTTCTCCTTATATACTCCCTAACTTTTTTTTTGTTTATACCTTTTATTTACACCTCTAATGTTCCAGAATAACCACTTCATTGGCAGCTGCTTGGTCCACCTCTATCCCCTGGTGGGATCTCAGGCCTACTATTGGAGACTGCTTCAAAACGATTGCTAACAACAATAGGGGATAAATGTGGAAAGTTGATGAGGTTGAATTCTGGGCTCTGAATTTCTCTTCCTGTTTTGTCTTCTCTGTTACCAGTGTTGGAGATTCATTAGGCTCTTTATGGATCTCATTCCTCTGACTTGCCTCATTTGCACCACTCTGTTGACTTGGTACCTCATTCTGGCTAGTACCAGTTTGTACTGGAGCCTTGGTTCTCCATTCCTAAGTCACTTTTGCCTTCTTCACTTGAGTAGGTTGGTGTGTATTTAGCTTCATTTGGGCCAAGCAGCTATGACCAATAATTTGACATTTTTCACAATAAGAAGGTTTCCAGTCATAAACTACTTCTTGTAGTAATTTCCTCCCATTTGTATCCATTAACCATATTTCTCTCGGTAGTTCTTTAGTAACATTCATCTCTATAAGCATTCGAGCATATGAAACTCAGTTTGTTTGGTTGTGCATTCATCCGCAAAGATAGGCTTCCTCAAGACACTTACAATTTTGCTTAGTGATCTCATTCCCCAACAAGACATGGGAAGCTTAGGGAACTTTACCCATAGAGGGATATCAACGGGGAATTCCTCTGTGAAATCAAAGTTTGGAGACCATTGCTTAAGGATCATGGGTCTGTTTGCTATAGAGTACGGTCCTGCACATAGGATTTCCTTGGCATCATCAATTGTTCTGAACTTGACTATGTAGTACCCTTCCCCGTGATAGAACAAGTCTGGCTCTGATACATGCGCCCAGTGGAGGTTAATGAACCTCTTCATCGCATTGAAACCAGGACCGTCCCCTAGGATATACACAATTAACGCACATTTCCACTTTTTCTCTTCCTCCTCCACCTCTGATTTGTTCAGTTGCACTATTGGTTGGCCATCGACCATTACCGGAGGTATATATTCTAGAGCCATACCATTAGATGCAAATCTATTTTTCTGAAAAAGGTTAGCCCAGTTCTGTTTTGGTATCTCAGTTCTGCTTGTAATTTCCTCCGATTTCTCCGTTACTTCCTTCACTGGATGGATTTGGACCTGCATTGACTTCTGCATGTCTGCAATTTCGCTGGTTATCTTCTTCATCAGATCTTAAACTGCTTCAATCGAAGTTGGGTAGGTTGATCCGGCTCCTTTGACACAATGGGTTGTTGCGATGTCATCCTGGTTGCCTCATTCTCATCTTCGACTGGCGGATCGACACTCTGCGCAGATGAGGCCATGGAGACTGCTTTCTCCTTAGATGCCTGGTTTATAGTTGTTATCAATCTCTCAATAGCTGCTAGCGGAATCTTCCGAGGTTGTCCTCTACCTCTGCCTCTCCCTCTCGCCATTGATACGAGCTCGGCGTACGTTTACTAACGTGTGCCGAGAGAAACGAAGAAGAAGGGGCCTAGACTTTGATGCTTTGGTTCCTCAAGTTTTGGATATTAGTAATTCTCCCAAAAGTGATTATGCTCAAGAAACCATAAATAATATAAATACACATATTATCCGTCGGTTAAACTATTTTTATCCGTATTAAATATGGATCTGATCAGATAATTTATCTATTTTTTCCTTACCCATTTTTTATCCATCTCATATCCGACCCGACCATTTGCCACCCCGGGTCATATTAGGTCCGAAACAGGAAAAATCAACCAAAAGGCAGAATGAGATAGGTTTATCCAGAAGACGAGCACCAACTTCTGCAGAGACTTGTGCTACTGACAGATTAGTGAGCATGGTCTATACTATCACTTGATGCTTGAATTGAGAGATACATAAGGACTTAGAGTGAATGTGGATATTAGCAGCAAATCAAAGTTCTCTTCTAAATTTCCTATACTTTTACAGCTAACAATATATTACAATTTAAACTGAAATTACATTGATATTGTAGCGAAATCTCAAGATGGGAAACCACTAAATTGTAGAAGTTCTCTTTATGGAAGTTGAAACGAGTGGACGAATTTAAGCTAAATTCTTGACACAGCTTTCTGAGAGGTTTGGTAAGTGTTGGACTTCCACAGTAGAACACACCTGCAATATTACCATAATGTTCAAATAGCAGTAGATATAGCTACTAAGAATAATAGGCAAGCCCGATACACTAAGCTTCCACTATGCGCGGCGTCCGGGGAAGGGCCGGACCACAAGGGTATTATACGTCGTCTTACCCTTTATTTCTATACGAGGCTGTTTCTACTACTCAACCCGTGACCTCCTAGTCACATGGCAACAACTTTACCAGTTACGCCCAAGGTTCCCCTTCATATAGCTACTAAGAATGTAGAATGTTATACACAAAGTAGATTCTTCTTTAAACATACCAATGCGAGATGATGGAAGGGCTGCTGCCAATTGAGAGAACACCTTTCCAATTTGGTCTAGCGAAATGTGTTCTTATCTGTCGAAGATCAAGTGTTTGAAACAATTTTAGTAAAATTATATTTGGAGTACTGGACATTGGATCTAAAGAAAATACCCGGCTTTCTGAGACAACATCAACCCCAGTTTTAGCATGTTGCAGTGACTGCACCATAGCGATTAGCGCTGATCTAGCTAAAAGTTTCAGTTGCCTCCCTCTCTCCGCCCTATAACTGAAAAAAAGGAGCACGGCGAAAAGCCAACCTGATTTTTTTTTATTCGTTTTCTCCTTCTTCATAAACACTAGTCAAGTAGTTGTGCATTTCTATCACTTCCTGGAGAATACTAAAGTACGATGAACATGAAAAATGAATCAGTCGATTTTGTACTAATTGAGGAAACTTATTGACAACTCAGGATTCAAAAAAACCAACATTTTTGTCATGTTCAGCGATGTCATCCATTACACCCTTAAACCAGTCGAACGATCCTTGTTCTCGTGTCACCCAGTAGAAATATGCTCTTTGAGGACCTTCCTTGCAAGATAATTCATCATCCTTCTGACTCTGCAGTCGTTAGATTAAGTTATATTTTCTTGTGTCTGTGGTTATTTTAACAGCCTCTCTGCCCTTTCGGGTAGGGGTAAGTCTCGTCTACATATTACCCTCCCCAGACCTCACTTTGTGGGACTATACTGGGTAGTAGTTGTTGTTGTTGTTGTTGTTATTTTAACAAAAATACTGCTGTATGCACGAACTCTTACATGTCCCGATTCTTGGTTTAGTATGTCCTTTATAATGCTGATAAACGGTGTTGCTCCAATTCCTAAGCCAACCAGCAGAAGGATATCATATTTCTTGTAGTTCTGAGCTGGTGCACCGTAAGGCCCTTTGATAATGATACGTGGAAACCTGCCTCGAAATATAAGACATAAGTTCTAATGCTAATACATGAAGATGGAAAAGTGTGGACAATAGACATCGTAGCATACTCGGTTTGAGATTGTTCTGCATCATGTGGATTATATGCTTTAGTTTCCATTCTAATAAGATTTTTCGTCCTTGATTGTGTCGCTTGACAATCCTGCAAATACGAGCTTTAGGATCCAAAGCAAAGAACAAGAAGAGTAAAAAGCCTAAGTTCCTTATTCATTTCTGCTAATAGTTATACTTGATTTTACAATTGAGGGTCAAAACCATCAATCATATGGCCAAATCTATGTTTTTTCAAATTTGATATGGCATTTGTTCATGTCTTTCTTGATTCAGCAAGTCTTGTACACCTCAGAAAATGAAGAGTAAAAGTTATTTTTAGAAATACGACATAGTAACATAGTGCAATACCTTTTGAAATCTGGTTCTAAGCTCTGTAGTCCAGTCTCCTAATGTACGTGTATGGACACTTAAATAGTTATCGTCTGGTGCAGAAGTGATTGAGAACGGATGCTTGTAGAGTAAAATAGAATTTTCTTAGCACTGGGATATTGGCAAGATTGAATCTGTTTGATGATAATTTGTTCTTCAATTACCATTCAAAGTTTGATATATCTGGACATTTAACAAACAAGTACATCCCGCTCTTGTACTTGAATCCTTGAGGTTTACTCATATACAGTGCTAGTACATTCCCTGTATACGTAACAGCCTGCATTTTTTGTTGTCGGGCATACAAAAAAGCAGAATTTAGCATTTCTGCAATTACCAAGAGTTTTTAATAAATTGATGTAAAATTCTTGAAACTAAAAACCTTTTGGATGTTCACATGGTAGCGGTTCTCATTGATGATAAGAACTCTTTCTGTAGCATATAGAAGTACTGGGACTGCAAGATACATCCATGTCTCCATATCAGAGGTATTCTTGATTGTTCAATCACAAGCACAGCGATAGAAATTTCTATAACTAACTTGAAAAAACAGTGTTTCTAGCTGTCAAGAGTAAAGAGGCCATATTCATGTTACAGTATTTGGACACAATACGATAAATGTGCATGTTTCATGGTTATCAAATAACACTAGTACAAGTTCTTCTTTCAATACCAAGTTAACAAGTGTGATGAGGAAGAAAATGCAAGTGGACATACCGTCTTTTTATACCATTCTTTGGTGAGGAATATGAAGTATCCATGTAGGATCAAGAGCACGTATACGAGTACCAACAGATGATGTGCATACCAGAACGCGTTAAATCCTGCTAAACGATGAAATGACCATAGCAATTTGATGACATTCCTTCGGAACGAATGTGTTGCCAAAGTGAAGGAGAAAAGCATGAGAAGGGTCATTAATATCCCCGTTACGCCTGGAATAGATGCTACCAGATCCATGTAAGTCGGTTGGTGGTAGTCAAAATTGCTTCCAAGAACAGTCATAAATTTGCTTTTCGCGCAGGATACTAATTTCACAAAGTTGCAACTCGTGTGAAACAAGACATGAATAAAAGTCCCTAGAGTAATTCCCAAGGAAATCATTTTATGGAAATTGATGTTATCATCAAAGGGTATAATAGAACCAAGAAAAGTTTCTCTGAGTTGAGCAAGAGTTCTTCTGCATACTGGTAAGAGAATGAGAGCCATATTAAACTTGAGAGTTTCACCTGCAGCTTTAGCTAAACAAACACAATAACCCATAATCTTGAAAGCTGCTCTCCTCTTAAATTGTTGAACTTTCATATGAATAATATCAGGTTAATAGACAACCACAAGGTTACGACCCAAATTCTTTTCCAGTTATCGTGCACCTTCTCTAATGTTTTCGTCAAGAATTTACTCACTGGAATTCTATATTGTCTAGGGATCATGGTTTTCGCTAGTGTTTGCGATCTCCTCAAGTTATTTTTCCCATCTTCTGATCCTACCATTCCTCTTAGTAAAGATTCAAGTTGCACAACTAAATTTATACAATGTCCGTCTTCCAGCAGCAGTTAGTAAAAATGTGTAAGAAATTTGGGAAAATACAAAAACACGAAATTTGTAGGCCTTTGAAATAGATTTCTAACAATATATTGTGGAACTCAAATGGATCTTTGTGCAAAACGTTATGTGTGTTTCAAAGAACAATGTGCAATATGCATGCCTCATGTGCGCCCCGAGCGCAGCCGCGCACTTGTGGAAGTGTTACTTCCATTTTGCACGGTCAGGCTTTCAGGTGTGTGAGGGAGCACTTGGGGGGGGGGGTAATTTTAAAACCCTACTTTGTCCCTCGCACCCTCAAAACAGAAAAACTTGCTTTAGAAAGGGGAGCTCTCAAAAACCTAACTCCTTAAGGGTTCCTCGATTATCCAAGGTAAGCTCTAATAGTGACTCTAAGTTAATTTCAATTTTCCAACATCTTATTAGCATAGGTAAACCCTCCATATCATTAGATATTCAATTGGGTCATCATTGTTAAGAGAAGGAACCCTAGAACTCAAATTCAAGGGGATTGAACTTCAAAAAGGTAATGTCTTCACCCTCTAATAGATTCTAGCATTGGATTAATGACAATAGACTCTAGTTCATGAGATATGAGTTGATGGGTTTGATAGAAAAGTATGAACGGTTATAGGTTTGTGGTGTTGATTGTTGAGTATTGATTAAAGGTGCCATTTACCTTATGGGTGATAAATAATGATAACCATTTGAGACTTTAGAATTTATGTAGGAGAAAGAGAATGGGTTATTGGGTATAGAGACACCATTAATAAAACTAAGAAGCTTTATTCTCAATAAGTGTTTGATAAAATGCTTAAGTGACCAAAACATGAGTATTATAGCTAATATAAAATCTCTTTGACTTGTATTTCTATACATTAAAGTTAAAAGGGTTGAAAAACGTTGTATTACGTGCATAACGCTCTATGTTTGGGAATGTTAATGATTCTCTCTATACTATGTTTCTTTTACCACGTTACTTATAACCTCATAAATATGGTTTAGGCTAGTTCCTTGAATAGTTGTAGAACTTCTCTAGCTTCATAACTCATTCATGACATTTATTCTGAATGTTGTGAGCTCAATGCATATTTAATATAGACTTGGGTTTGACGCCCCCGAGTCTTAGTACAAATTACTCAATATGCCATAAAAAATTGAGTTTCAGGATTCATAATCAGTTCAAGAATATATATCTCAATTTAGTCATATTCAGTATTTCAGTGATATGTAACTCAGTATGATCTAGTATTCCATTATCATGTAACTCAATGTGATTCAGCACTTCACTATCATGTATTGTGGTATGATTCTCATTTCTTAATTTTAAAATCCTGAATGTTGAATACCTGTATTTGGGCGTAAGGCAGTAGTTTATATGCTTTATGCATACTTGGGCCTAAGGCCATAGTTTATACTTTATGCATTTTTGGGCTTGAAGCAATAGTTATGTATACGTATACTTGGGCCTGAGGTCGTAGCTTGTGCACATATATATTGGAACAAAGGTCGTAGCTTATTCAGATAAACAAGTTGTTCATCATTCAGAATAGGGAGTATTCATATCCTTACTTCATTTGTTTAGTTCCATTATTAGTTATCATTTCAGTTACTAGTTATCAGTTTCAGTTTCAATAATTATCATTTCAGTTATCAATTATAAATTCTCAGTTATTTGCTTAGTTTTAGTTTCAACATTTATAAATCTTTATTTCAGTTGCTTTGCATACTAGTGCAATTCAAATATACTGACGTCCCTTTTGCCCCTGGCTTGTATCTCACGATGCAGGTAATAATTTATAGGTTGACGATTCAGAGTACTAGGATTCTCGTACCAACTAATTGGTGAGCCCCAGTTCTTTCAATTTTTACAAATAGTTATTATCATTACTTTAAAGTCTTTAAGTTTTTACAAATAGTCGTTGTTTTCAATACTTCATTAGAGGCTTCATAGACTAGAGTAAAAGCTAGACAGAGTCGTAGGCTTTTCATATTAAGCCATGTCGGCTACAAATATATTTTAGAATTGTATTAGTATTTCCGCATTTTGATTTATATCATACAGACTTTCAATATATCAGCATGTGTTTCCGCATTCAGTATGTTATGATATCACATATTGATTCAGCCAGTTAGTTAGTTCTCTCGGTCGCATATAGTCAGGCACCGGGTACCGTGTTACGTCTAGGTCCAGGTTCAGGGCGTGACAAAGCTTGGTATCAGAGCACTAGGTTCAAGAGTCATAGGGAGTCTATGAAGCTGTTCTAGTGGAGTTTCCTTTATATGTGTGTGCCGCTACACATATAAATTATTAACTACCAAGACATCAAGGATTGTCTCATTTCTTTCTACTCTATATCGTTACATGAAGCTTAGAGCAATATTTAACCTTCTCTTCCTATCGATTTACAAACGTGTTGGATGTCCAAGCGACGCGCAGAAGAAACCTAAGGTCCTAGAGAGGATAATTTCCATTGGGTATAATTATTGAGTACAAGTTGATAAATATGAGACTTAAGAGGATGTTAAAAGTGGGATGCAATGGATAGTCGTAAATATTAGAGCATAACCCTATCAAAAAGTACAAAAGCAATTATCATGTCTTATGGTTATTAGTTTACCTCAATTACCAGTTATACAGTCTTTCAATTAGCAAGTTTATGGTTATTCAGTATGCCAGTTATCAGTTATTTAGTACTAGATCTCCAATTTTCAGTATATCAAAATTTTGGTGACTAGTGAGTATACAATGATGCTTATGGGTGCTAATAGAAAATGTAAGTAATAGTGATTGTAGCGAAATCTTCAGCATATTTTAGGTCTAGATTAAGACCAAGTGTCACGACCCAAACCCCGCTCCGGCCGTGATGGCACCTCTCGTGAAGACAAGGCCAGCCAGACCATTATAGAACACCTCTTTTAAGTAGTTAAACAGTTCATAAGTAGATTAAATATGATTTAATGATATTAATTAACGGAGGTACAACCCAACACAGCCCAAATCAGGGTGTCACAAGTCACGAGCATCTATTAGAGTGTGAATACAACTACTAGGTTTGAAATATACAAAATTGGAATGATAACAAGAGAAGAAAAATGCGGTGCTGCAAACATTGGCAGTCACCTCGCTAATCTCCGACAACTTAGCCTACGATCAGCCCAAAACCCGCTACCGGGTGAACAAATACATGCATCTGCACACGAGGTGCATGGAGTAAAGTGAGCACTCTAACTCAGTGAGTAATAAAGGTAAATAATAGCTGAGCAGTAAGAAAATCACATAAGGCAAATCATTATGCTATGTAAAAGTAGTATAAAATCCCTTGAGAAAAGCAATAAAGCTGTGAAAGCTTGAGAAAACATCTTAACCCACTTTAAGCCTCTTTTGAAAACCTTTTCAAACAGTTATGCAAATGAATGCAAACAATTTATGCTGGTAAGCACAGAAGTCCACCCCTCGGGTGCAACACTCGCTCAACAGAAAATGCCAGGAAATCAGGTAGATATCACATGAAATAGCACAACAGCAGATAATGGCAGACAAATAAATAAGTAAACACATAAAAAAGTATCAGTACCGATGCGACGTGCAGCCCGATCCACTTATCATCGATGACGCTCACTAGGGGTGTGCACATTCCGGGTGGGGCCTTTACGGCCGAAGCGCAATATCAAGCCATCTCATGGTATCAAATCTAGGCCCTCGGCCTCATATCAGTATCAGTATCTCATTGTTGTGGTGTGCAGCCCGATCCAAAAGTATCCTCACAACACAGGCCCTCGGCCTTACTCAGTCAAAAAATCACATAAGCGCCCCGTGCAACAGTAAAACATGATGCTCAACCCAAAAATATTGTTGGAAATATCATTTCAAGTGTTAAAGGAAAGTAAACTTGGCCAAGTTTTGAAAATAGTGGAAAATACATGACTGAGTTCAAGTAAAAATCAAAACAGTGAGGAAATATCAACAATCATCCCCGAAGGGGTTCAAATAGCTGGCACGAAGCCAAAATAAGGCAATTAGCTCAAGTCATGATGATAACAAATAAGTTTCAGTCAAATACACGATAAAATCATTAAGCGGGACGGATCTAGTCGCAATCCCCAATGGTGCTCTACCCCATGCTTGCTATCCGGCGTGCAAGTCATCTTAATATAGCACTACGATGTGCAATCCGGAATTTCAAACCCTCAGAACATCATTTACAATCATTATTCACCTCAAACCGGTAAAATCTATAGCTCACGATGCTTTTGCCCCTCAAGTCGGCCTCCACGCGTGTCAAATCCAAAATCAGAGCAAATATGTCACAATATGCTAAGGGAACAAAGCCCAAGTGATTTTTAGTGTAGGGATAAAGGTGGATATATAACACAAAAAATTTACTCTTCTTCTTCGTTCTTCTCTCGGTGCACGTTTGTTAACATACGCCGAGCTCGTATCTATGGCGAGAGGGAGGGGTCGAGGTAGGGGACGGCCCAGAAAAATTTTGATTTCCACAATAGATAGAATCATCACAACCATAAATCAACCACCTACGTAGAAACTGACCACCACTGGTGCAACTGAGCAGCCAGTCGATTCGTCATGTGAAGTTGAGAATCCTTTAATTTCACAGCAATCAATGAGGTAATGGAGATGGAACGAAGCTATCCTGCTTCGACTGAAGCACCGTTAACTACGATGAAGCAGATGGCCGGTGAAAATGGACACATGCAGAAGCTTATACTAGTCCAAGCTCAATCAGTTATGGGTATAACGAAGCCAGTGGAGGAGACTTCAAGCAAAACTGATGTACCAAAGGGGAACTGGGCTAATCTTTTTCAGAAGAATCGATTTGCTTCTAATTGTATGGCACTAGAATACATCCCCCCTGGTAATGATTGAAGGTCAACCAGCCAGCTGAACAAAGAAGAGGTGGAGGAGGAAGAAAATAAGTGGAAATGTGCCCTAATTGTCTATATTTTAGGGGATGGGACTGGGTATAATGCGATGAAGAGATTCATCAGCCTCCATTGGTCTCATGTACCAGAGCCAGAGCTGTTTTATCACGAGGAGGGATACTACATAGTGAAGTTCCGAACAATAGATGATGCCAAAGAAGTTTTATGTGTTGGTCCTTATTCTATAGCAAATAGGCCCATGATTCTCAAGCAATGGACGTCTGATTTTGATTTCACTGAGGAATTCCCTATTGAGATTCCACTATGGGTCAAATTTCCTAAACTTCCTATGTCCTGTTGGGGAATGAGATCCTTGAGTAGAATAGCCAGTGCATTAGGGAGACCTATTTTTGCGGATGAATGTACAACCAAACAATCTAGAATTTCCTATGCTCGAATGCTAATAGAGATGAATGTTACCAAAGAGCTACCTAGGGATATATGGTTAATGGATGCAAATGGGGAGAAATTTCTGCAAGAAGTGGTTTATGACTGGAAACCATCTTACTGTGGGAAATGTCTTACGGTTGGGCACAACTGTCTGATGAATCTAAACCAATCCAGCCTCCTCAAGTGAAGAAACCTAAAGTGATTCAGGAATGGAGAACCAAAGCTCCAATCCAGATTGTTCAGAATTAGCAGGAGGTTCCTCTACAACAAACTGAGACAAGGCAGAGCAGTGTATCTCAGAGAGAGCCTCATAACCCCCATCACTTGTAACAGGAAAGAACAAATAGGAAGACAAAGAGAAGCAAGTTCAATCCCCAGATTTCAACCTCACCAACTTCCTACCTTTATCTCCTATTGTGGTTAGTAATCGATTTGAAGCAATGTCTATTAGTAGAGTTGAGAATCCTCCAGAGGATGAAAGAGGACCTAGCAACTGTCAATGAAGTGGCTAATCTGGAATATTAGGGGTGTAAATAAAAGGTATAAACAAAAAGAAGTTAGGGAATATAATCGGAATAATAACATTAACCTTGTTGGTCTAGTAGAGACCAAGGTTAAAGAAAAGAATGCAGACAGGATTGCTAAGCTGTTGGTTCCTGGTTGGGGTTTACTAACAAATTATCAGGGCTCCATAAATGGTAGAGTATGGATTATATGGGATACACAATTGATCAGAGTCACTGGTATCCAGGAGGAGGCTCAATTGATTCACTGTAGAGTCAGAAACATTTCTGGAGATTCCATCTGTTACCTCACTGTGGTGTATGGTTTTAACGGGATGGACCAGAGGAGATCATTATGGAAAAATATGCAGGATTATTCTGTTACTATTACTGAACCTTGGTTAGTTGGTGGTGATTTCAATGTTGTTCTGTATGCTAATGATAGACAGTCAAGTAATCAAGTGAATCAAGCAGAGATCCAAGAGTTCACTCAATGTATACAACATGCTGGACTTTCAGAACTTCCCTGGAAAGGGGAGTATTTCACCTGGACAAATAGGCAGACAGGCAGTGATAGAGTATGTAGTAGACTGGACAGAGTCTTTGGCAATTATGAGTGGATGATTAACTGGAGTCATGTGAAAACTGTATATGATCATCCCTTAATCTCTGATCATAGCCCTATGGTGCTTACGCTGGCAGAAGTTACTAGGAAAGGGAAGACTACTTTCAGATTCTTCAATACATGGGCCAATCATGAAGACTTCTATCAGCTGGTCAAAGACAACTGGCACAACAATAATCAGTTTTCTATGAAATTAGTGTGGTCTAATCTCAAGTCACTGAAAGGCCCCTTAAAATCTTTAAACACTAAAGATTTAAGAACATTAGTCAAAGAATTGATCATAGTAGACAAGAATTGAAAGACATCCAGAATCAGATGGCACTAGCTTACACTGATGAGTTGTAACTTAAAGTGAAGGAAATAGCAGTGAAGCTGGAAAAGTGGTCCTTGATTGAAGAAAGTATGCTACAATAGAAGTCCAGGGCAAAATGGATCCAACTGGGTGACTCTAACAACAAGTATTTCTCTGTTGTCCTGAAGGAAAGAAATCAACACAAGCATATCACTGAACTTGTTATAGCTGGTGGTCTCAAGGTTACTAATCCAGATGAGATCAAAAAGGAGATCAATGACTTCTATAAGTCATTAATGGGCACAGCAGCTGCTTCTCTGCCAGCCATAAACCGAGTGTATATGACTAATGGCCCTACCTTAACACATCAACAGAAGAATGACTTAAGTTCTGATATTACTGAACTTGAGATTTTGGAAAGTTTAAAGGCAATTGGGGATGACAAAGCCCGGGGAATTGATGTATACAATGCAGTATTTTTCAAGAAGACATGGAACATCATTGGCAAGCAGATCATAGGTGCAGTCAAGGATTTCTTCCAGACTTCCAAGATGTACAAACCAGTAAATTGTGCCTCTCTCACTTTGATCCCTAAAGTCCCTAACCCAACCACAGTCAAAGAATACAGACCAATTGCATGCTGCTCAGTTTTGTACAAAATGATTTCCAAGATATTAGCCAACAGAATGCAGAAAATCATGTCTAGCATCATTTGTGAAGCCCAAGCAGGATTCATCCCAGGCAGGAAGATTGCAGACAATGTCATCCTGGCCCATGAGTTGATCAAAAACTATTCCAGATCCCATGTGACTCCTAGATGCATGATCAAAATTGACCTGCAGAAGGCCTATGATTCTGTCGAATGGATCTTCTTGCAACAGGTAATGGAAGCATTGGGTTTTCCAGCTAGATTCACAAACTGGATAATGGAATCTGTTCAAACAGTAAGCTACACAGTGATGACTAATGGGGAAACAACTTAACCTTTTAAAGCTGCTAAAGGCCTTAGACAAGGTGATCCAATCTCCCCATTCCTATTTGCAATAGTCATGGAGTATCTAAGTAGATCTCTGGATGAACTGAAGAAAGACCAAGAATTTCTATACCATCCAGGTTGTAAAAGGTTGGGCATCACTCACATAAGTTTTGCTGATGACCTACTTCTGTTTGCTAAAGGAGAAAGTCAGTTTGTCGTTACCATGTTCAAGTATTTCTCCCAGTTCACTGAAGCATCTGGGCTGAAAGCCAATCTGAGCAAAAGTTCAGTATACTTTGGAGGGGTTAGTTCTAAAGTTCAGCAGCAGATTACTGATCACCTAGGTTATGTGTATGGAGATTTTCCTTTCAAATATTTGGGCATTCCTCTATCCACCAAGAAGATGTCATTGATTCAGTGGCAACCTCTGGTAGATAAGATCACTGCTAGGATCACCTCATGGACTGCTAGAAAGCTGTGATATGCTGGGAGGATGCAATTGGTACAGTCTGTGGTTTTTGGTATACATGCTTACTGGGCACAACTCTTCCTTATCCCTACAAAGATTCTAAAGCTTATTGAAGCAGTCTGCAGAAGTTTTATTTGGTCTGGATCAGTTGTTATCTCTAAGAAGGCCCACACTGCCTTGGGACAAAATGTGTTTGCCAAGGTCAGCTGGTGGGATGAATCTCACAAACCTTTTTTTGTGGAATAAGGCAGCTATTGCTAAACTTTGCTGGGATCTGGATCACAAGAAAGACACACTGTGGGTCAAATGGATTCACACTGTTTATATAAAACAGCAACAATTGGATAACACTCCTATCCCCAAGCAAGCTAGTTGGATGGTACGAACGATAATTGCAGCAAGTGGACTGCTACAACAACACCAAAGCCTGCACATGCCAGTATGCTCCATTAGGCAACTCTATTTGTTTCAGATTGGCCAACTCCCGCGAGTCCCGTGGAAGAGTCTAACTGCTGAGAACTATGCTAGGCCCAAGGCTGTCTTCAATTTATGGTTGGTGCTTCATGACAGGCTACCAACCAAGGATAGGCTACTATATTGGGGTATGACTGTGGACAACAAATGTGTTCTGTGCCAGCAAGCTCCGGAAACCAGAGACCATCGTTTCCATACTTGTCCATTTGCTACAGAATTAAGGGACCAAACACTGTCCTGGATCAGAGAAGATCACTCCAGTATGCAGAACTGGGAGCAGTTTATACAGTGGATTGTTAGTAAATCTAAAGGAAAATCAAGTAGGGCTAACATATTCAAAATGGTGGCAGCTGAATTATTCTACGCTTTGTGGTTGGAGAGAAATGCGAGGATTTTTTAGGATGTTTTCCGCAGCAAAACTCGAGCCTCGGCCCACCAGCAAAACTCGAGCCTCGGCCCCACTTCTCGAAACTCAGAACATTTTATATCAACGATTTCTTTATCTCTCCATGAGTCTATGCATATAAAGAACACCAAAATCAGAGTCCAAATGCCCCTCAAATTCCAATTAAAAATCTCAAAATCCCAAGTCCTAGTTCTTCAATTTTTGGCTAAATTTCCATGAATTTCAATGTGGATTTCACAATAAAAACGAGTTTTAAGTTCATAAATCTTACCTCCACTCGATTTCCCTTGAATCCCTCTTTAATTTCCTTCAAAAGCTCTCAAAAATTGCCAACAATGGAGTGAAAATGAGCTTCAACCCGCGGATGAGATGTTTATAGCCCTTCTGTCCAGCACTTAAAAATCCTTCTTCGTGAACGCGGTCAAAGCCTCGTGTTCGCGAAGCACAACAATTCCATTGACAAAAATTCTCCAACGCGAACGCGGCAACCACCTCGCTAACGCGTAATTTACCCAGGCAACCCTCCGCGAACACGACCCCACTCATGCGAATGCGAAGCATAAATTTAACTTCCAATCCACCTGACCAAATTCCTCTTATGCGAACGCGAATACACACATGCGACGCGATGCCTTCCCTTTCCAAACTATGCGAACACGAGATTATTCATGCGAACGAAAAGAACCATCTCACAGCCTTAAGCGAACGCGATGCTTAAACGCAAAGGCGAAGGCTTAAATTCTACCTTTCAAATTCCTCCTCCGCGAATGCAAGGCTCCTCATGTGAACGCGAAGAGATAAATATCTGCAACACTTGAAATGAAAATCTGCAACCCTAAAACTTAGAAAATGGTCCAATTGACCACCCAAAACTCACCCGAGGCCCTCTTGACCTCAATCAAAGCCACTAACATATCCCATAACATCATTCGAACTTGTTCCAATCATCTAAACACCTCAAACAATATTGAAACTATCAAATTACATCAAATTCAAGCATAAGTTCTTGTAAAACTTCTGAAACACGCATTTGATCAAAACCCAACCAAATCACCTCTGAATGACCTCAAATTTTGCACACACATCCCAAATCACCTAACAAAGCTATTGCAACTCTCGAAATTCCATTTTGACCCTCGGATCAAAATCTCATCTAACAACTAGAAATCACCAAAATTCTAACTTCGCCAAAACAAGATAATTTCTACACCGGACCTCCAAAACCACTTCCGATCACGCTCCTAAGTCACAAATCATCCAAAGAAGCTAACCAAATTATAAAAATTCCGATCCAAGCTCATTTACAAATAAGTCAACTCTTGGCCAAACCTTTCAAATTCAAAGCTTTCAATTGAGACTATTCTTTCAAATTCATTCCAAATTTTCCTGAAAATCCAAAACCAGTGATCTACATCAGTCATAATATACCACGGGTCAAATCATGCTCGAGAACTGACGATCAAAGTGCAAAAGCTCAAAACGACCGATCGGGTCGTTACACCAAGGCTCACTGGATGGCACAACAAGTGATTTATCAGATGATGGAATACTTTTTGAAGGATAAGTTTGTGCATGGTAGTGTATTAGTATGTGTTTTAACTCCTAGAATAACTTCACTTAATTCTTGGAAATGGAGCCACAACAACAAGTTGGATGATGATACTTCATATGTCAAACCCTAGCATTGGTCACTACAGTTTTGGACAGAAAAGAGCCTAAGGGTAAAATATCTAGGAGTCAGAAATATTTGTTATTACCAAGGATGTAATTTCGTACAACTCATGCAAATGGCTAGAAGATATAATGTATGCAATGAGAACCAAGAGCATCAATAATGAATTTCAGGGACGATTTTAAGTTGTTCATATTTATTCAAATCAGAATTAGAAGTACTGCGTTAGTAAGCTACTATAAGAAGCAGCTATTAATGTAAGATAAAAGATATGGCAGTTCCCCTTAGGTTATGTGACTAAGTGGATATCGCAGAAGTTTAGGTTAGATATTCTAATTTTTTTTAATACAGATGAAATTTCTCTAAGTGTGATCCATGTACATGGTCTGCGACCTTAGAATAGGGCCGAATGGAGAGAGAAGTTAGAAATCACCTTATTCCTCACTTTAGTTATCCAAAATAGAAAAAGTTAATGTGATTCTAGCAAGTGTTTAATAAAAGAATAATAAATAAGTTTTGAGTTGATACAGTGAATTAGCACTTTCAGCAAAGCTAGTAGAGGTACAATTTGATTCACTTAGCCAGGTTAATTCTACTGAATGGATGATAGTTTGCAATACCAAATGCGTGTTAGAATCCAAAGAGTTTAAGTTAAATCCGAAGTACAATGATAGTGGGAAAACAATCAGCTAGCAATAATAGAGCAAACAATAGAAGAATAACTGTTAGGAATTATAGAAATGTGGTTTCTCCAAGATTGACAGTGTGAGCAGAGCTAAATCATTAAGACTGTGTTTGATAGTCGTGAATACATTGTCCTTCCATTTATATAAGTAATTTAGTTTTTCTAGTAAGAAAGATTTCTCAGAAGTAAGTTGAAAGATGAGTTGTCGCTGACATAAAATGCAAAAAAAATTGCAGAAGAAAAGAAAAGATGTTCGGATCCTAACATAAGAGAAGGATGAGTCGTCGCTGACATAAAATGCAAAAAAATTGCAGAAGAAGAGAAAAGATGTTCGGATCCTAACATAAGAGAAGGATCTGCAAGTAGAAGACCTTAACCTTTGTTCTAAGGGAGAGATATGAAAATCGCCCGTGAGTCTAGTTGGAGATTTGAAACTCATATAGTTAGTATGAGATATATAAAAAACTATAAAATTATGTCCAGTTATGTATAATGAGGGTAGTGGCATTGCACGAGACTCTAATCTTCGGCATAGACTTAGTTCACAACAATTCTATAAGTGTTTTCAAGAAGTGCTTAAGAAGATAAAGCGTGTGAAGTATAACTCATGATTGAGGTAGATAAGAGAACTCTGGTGAAAGAAGTTCACCAGGCAAGATAGGAGTTCGACTTCGGACTCCGAAGATGTCAGAGTTGTTGTCTAGAATAGGACTTGTTCCCCTTAGTAGCTAGAGAAACAATTTGACGATCCCTACATCTTGCAGTTGAAAGAGGAGATTCACAAATATAAGACGGTGGCTTTTGAATAAGGGGAGATGATTGTACTTTGAGATACCAAGACAGATTTTGTGTTTCGGACGTAGATGGACTTAAAGAGGGAAGATCATGTTAGAAACCCATAATTTTATGTATTCTTTACATTTAATTTCCCCAAATATGCATCATGAACAAGGAGATCTATAGGTTTAACGACATGAAAAATAACGTCACAGACTTTGTGGCCAATTGTCTGAATTGTCAGCAAGTGAAAGTCGAGCAGCAGAAAGCCCAGTATTTTATTAAAGAATACACATATTTTGAGTGGAGATGGTAAATATGGAATTTATAACAGGATTATCTTGCTCATCTTGAAAGCATCACTTGATTGAGTGACTTGGTAAATCGACGTACCAAATCAGCATATTTCTTGCCAGTAAAGATTACAGATTCAATAGAAGATTATACAAAGTTATACATTTAGGAAATCATATGATTGCATGGGACTCTCTGGTCCATTTCAACCTGCGGTGCTCTGTTTACAATGAACTTTTAGAAGTCATTTCAGAAAGGATTGGGTACAAGTTTTCATCCTCAAAAAGATGGACAGACAGAGCACACTATTCAAACACTTGAGGATATCCTTAATTTTAAAGCCAATTAGGATGATCACATACCTCTCATTGAGTTTTCTAATAATAACACCTACCATTCTGGTATCAACATGGCATCACACAAGACTCTATATGGGCGAAGGTGTAGATCGCCAATTGGTTGGTTCAAAGTTGGTGAAGAGGAGTTGTTGGAACCAAATTTTATCTATCAAACTATGGATAAAGTTAAGTTGATTCAAGAGCATTTGAAGATGGCTCAGAACCGCAAAAAATCCTATTCAAACGTGCGGCATAGAGACCTATAGTTTCAAGTTGATGATTGGGTGTTTCTGAAAATTCCGCCTATGAAAGGCATTAAGAGATTTGGGAAGAAGGGGAAGCATAGTCCCTGCTATATTGAGCCATATAGAATCCTGCAAAGGATCGGTCAATTAGCTTATGTGTTGGAGTTGCCACCAGAATTAGCGATGGTACAACCAGTATTTCAAGTGTCATGCTATAACATTCAAGTTTCCATTACTCAGATACTCATGTCAGTTCAGTACTTACATACTCATGCATGTTCAGTACTCAGATATTCGTGTCAGCTTAGTACTCAAATATTGATATAAGTTTAGTATTCAGATATTGATGTTAGTTATATAATCAATTATTCGTGTCAGTTCAATATTCATATATCCACATTCTTTCAGTATTCACGTATCATGACAGAACAATATTCAATAAATGCAGTAGCCATTCAGTTCAGTATCTCAACAGATCAGTGATGATGTATTCATTCAATTTAGTATGCAAGTGTTAATTAAGTTCATGTTTCCACCAGACCCATTTAAGGTCCGGAGTTTTAGAGTCAGGACAATCATTCGAGGATGAATGATCCCAAGGGGGAGATAATGTAACACCCCGTACATTCGGACTAGGTATGTATATGTTAAATGAGTATTAATTTGATATTTCAGACGTATGAAGTCCTAAAGTGATGATTATTGGTGAAAATAGTTGTTTCATAATCAAGATTGAGAGTGAGGTGCATAAGATTAGACAAAATCGAGTAAATTTACAAAAGGTCTGTATTCAAGAAAAAGCTAGTGAAATGTGTAAGGAATTTAGGAAAATACAAAACATGAAAGTTGTAGGCCTTTGAAATATATTTCTAACGATATAATTATGGAGCTCAAACGGAACTCCGTACAAAAAGTTATGTGCGTTGTTGATACCCAATTTTTTCTTACGCATATTTTATATGCAAAATACTTTCAAAATAGCATATATATGTATGTATAAGTATGTTCAAATGTTTTATCATTTTTCTTAATTTTTAAAATTTTTTAAATCAATTTATTCCCTATTTTATTCATAAAAAACCAATAATAATTCCCAAATTATTATTTTGGTAATTCATTTGTTGGAATCTCATATTTATACTAAAATATATCTAACATAGTTTTGCATATTTTTTATAAATTGATTTAGTATTTTTAAAACTAAATTGCATATAATTACAATATTAGCCCTCGTTTAGGTTTAAGTATGTTTTATGTTCATAAAATTAGACCGAGTATTTTTAAATAATTAATTATATATTATAAATGATTTTACTACCTTCAATTTATGTACAGAAATTATTTTATTAACCCCATTTTATCTCGAATATAGCTCAAATTGAACCCCAATTTGAATCCCAAATACTCTAACCCAATTCCATTTAAACTGACCCACAATCCATTTAAATGGCCCAGATGGACTCCCATTTAATCCCAATCGTTGATCGTTTAGATCAACAGCTCCCATTAATCTTTTCCTAATTAAACCTAAAAACCCCCCAAACCCTTTTCATTCTTCATAACCCGCGAAACCCCTCATCTCCTAAATTCTCTCTACAACCCCATCAAACCCTAGCTTCCACCGCCCTAATGGCCGTCTAAGGTCATCGGAGACCTGTATCATCCTCGCATAGCTTCTACGTGTTCGTTTTTTGGTCTCATGACCCGATCCTGAAGGGGTTTTGTCCAGTCATTGCTCGATGATTGTTCTGTGATCGTCTCTGACCTTTCTCCGTCCAGCCATGGCTATTTGAGTCAGACTTTTGATTCTCTTGCTTAGATTGATAGTTTTCAAGGCCTTTATCATCATTCAGGGTTCTTCTGAAACCCTAATCTCTACGGCACTTTCGATTTCTTTCAAACATGTTTCAGACCTATGTTTGCTTTGAACTTCTAAGCATTTTTCTCAAAGTTTCTTTTAAAACTCTACTTTCAAACTCTACTAGGGTTTTCTTGTTAAGTTATTTCGAAACTTTTCTCTAATTTTTTGGACATATTTTTGCTATGTTTGCTTATATCGTTCTTCTACCTGGGTTTGCATGTTAAAAGCCTAATTTCTTTTGATTGTTTATTAGACAATGCTTGTTTGTTTGAGTTTTGTCTGATTCGCATGTTTATCCTTCTTCTTAAAACTCTACTATTGTTGAAACCCTATGGCTTTGGGTCTGAGATAGTTCGTTTAAGTATATGACTCGATTTGAAGTTCTTTATTTCAAAATCTCTTATTCCTTTGTGTGATTCTTCATATTCTGGATTTCTATCTTCTCTAAAACTTGATTATGCTTGAAACTCTAATTTTTCAAATGGCATTTTCTTCACTTGCTACTGTGAGATCTTCGCATGCTTTGATATGCTATGTTTCTTCACTACTGATTCAATGTGACATGTCCTACATGACTATCATGCTCGAATGTTTGTTGTCTACTAACTTTGTGCATTATTTCACGATGTTTCTCTTTGCCATAGTTTGGACTTGCATGTTTAGTGTTTGTGCACTCTATTTATATGTTGAGTTGCCTTCTTGACTGATCTTCAATTTTGGACTGATTTCAAACCTTTCTTTTGTGAAATTCCAATTGCACTCGCCTATTAAGGTTAATTGATTCTTTTCCTTGTCTTGCCTTACTGAATCCCTTCCCAAAATTCGTATATTCCTGTACTTATACTTGATTACTTACTAAGTTGTTTTACTAATTCTTTTATGACAACTATCAGTTTGCTTACAAATTGATTTCTTTCCTTATTATAAGCCTATCATTACCCGTTAAGCAAGTGATCCCTTAATTAAAGGCAGTCACTTGTATAACTGTTCTGAATAGTGATTGTTTCCATGTTTGTGGCTTATTACTTCTCTTTCACTCGTTTTCAAAAAGCTATAAATACCATATACTTCTCTTATTTCAAGGACACAAACAATTAATTTCAAAATACATACTTACACTCAAAAACTTTCTCTTGCTTTACTGCTACTTGTGCTACTGTCTATTTAGCCGGTCGAAAGCCAAGTCTAGATTTTGGAGTCCTGTTTACTTTTCTTTACTGCATTTTGCTTCTCTGACTGGTATGTTCTAACTAAATTTCAGCATCAATTTGTCTTTTGTTTGTATTTGACTAAGTCCCATTATTAAGCATGTTATATTCAGCCTTTTCTGTTCTGAATTAATATTTCTGTTACTTACTTATCATGGCTTGTGAACCTTAAATCCCCATCCCCAATGTGTTTGGTATCTATGTTTGGTATGGGGCATGGCAACATTGAACATTGTTGTCCATGACCCAAACTTGATTCCCCTAGGATCGTAACCTCTATATTTTATCTAGTTGTTGTGTGTTGTGGTGGGCTTATAGGCATGCCAGCATCTCCTATTGTTGTACATGCCCAAAGCTGACCTTTGCCTAAGTACATAGGCTCTTTGCAATGAATTCCCAACCCCTGACCCCTTTTGTGTGAAGTTATCAACTCCGTAACTGTTTCCCTACTACCCTTTACCTCTCTCCTTTACCCCCCTCAGTTTTAAAGCTCTATTCTTGCACATCCACAATCTTCTTAGACTTAAGTTCTATCCCTCTTGTGTGATACCTACTTTGGGGACCCGTGAGTTCCCTTTGAACTTGGACACATAAGGGTTGTCCTTTTCCGTACTACACTCATCTCTATCTGATTAATGCAACTTGGGTTTGAGAAATGTACGAGGTCCTTTTAAGACCCTTATGGAACTTTGACACACTCAAGTATGAGAAAGTCTTTGAAACAATGGCATCTTAAGGCAGTTTATTCCATAGATCAGGGAGGAACCAAGAATTAGGTTTCATCTGGTTGTATTTTTCTGTTGTAATTCATAAATTCTGGTTTGTAATAATTTGTAATAAACATCAGGGATGGCTAGTGAAAAAGGGTGGGTAATTATGCATGTCAAGGGTAGAAAATATGCCTATAGGATATTTTTAATTCTGCATGTTCAAACTGAATTGAGAAACCATGTCAATAGGATATTTTAATTCTACATATTCAAACTCCACTTAGAAAGCATACGTATATGAGTGTTTTACATCCTGCGTATTCAATTCTGTACCTTAGACACCATGCGTATAGAGGTTTATTTATTTAAAATTCTGCATGTTCAACTTCACGACTAGATAACCTGCTTATAGGACTTTATTTTAAATTATGCAAGCTTGTTACCACTTAGACATCACGTTCTAGAATTTAAACGGCTATAAATTAGTACCATGTTTATAATATTCAAAATTAAAATCAGCACACTGTACATCATGTCCATAGGAGTTAAAACTAGCGATAATGGATCCTATCATCTGCAAAAAACTGAGACTAGTTTAATTTAATTTTCGTCTATTCTAAACCAGTGCTTAAGTAACTTAATCTTTCATTGTCAATACTTTTAGATAATACGCTTAACGCTAGAGGGGGGGTGAATAGCGTTATAATAAAAAATAGCGTAAACTTGCGGAATGTGAAAATTGCAGGAAATAAATAAGTGCGATAAGTAAATAAACAAGAATGAACGCACCGTCTGGTTCACCACAACCCGTGGCTAGTCCAGTCCCGAGAGACTCTCTCGAGATTTCCACTAACTTCGTTAAGCTTACGGGTGCTTAACAAACCGTTACACTTGCTCAAGGATACCACACCTTAAGACTTCACTTGCTCGAGGATACCTCACCCCAAGACTTCACTGTTAAGCTTACGGGTGCTTAACAAACCTTTACAACCTGAGGACACAAGCCTCAAAACCTTTGCTCGGAGATACAACACTCCAAGACTTCAACCAAGGAAACACAAGTTCCTTCTTACAACAAGAGAATAACAATTCTCTTCAAGTGTACAAAACACTAAGCACTCACTTAAACAAGACTCTCTTAATAGAGTGGATATGAGTAAACAAATACGCTCAAGAACACAACAATAAATTCAAGACCTTGGCTTTCAAAATATGATAAAAATGATCAATAAATGATATTGGAAACGTATGAAAGCTTAAGAATGTTTTTGGTCAGAAGTTGTGTGTTTAATGAGTGATTTTGAGGTGTATTTATAGCTCCAAAATCACTCCTAGCCGTTGCTATGATCATAAATACAGATTCTGAAAATCTGTTAGATAGTCGACTATCCGATATGGTTATTCGACTATATTGGCAACGGTCACAAGGATAGTCGACTATCTGATATGGATATTCGACTATCTTGGCAACGGTCATCAGGATAGTCGACTATCCAATATCAGATATTCGACTATCTGACCTTGCGGAAATGGTCCGTTTTTAAAACAACTAACTTATTGAAAATAAGTTATAAAATGTTTTTCAAAGCTTTGTTTGAAGATATAAATATCTTAAACATGAAAAACAATTGTAATGACCATTCCGAAACAATAAAAACATTTAAAATCATTTTGTTTTAAATGTATTGAAAATATTTATTATATAACATTTAAAACCAATAAAAATATTTTTATCACAAATAAAAATATTTATGATATGCATATATTGTAAAACCATTTATGATATGCATATATTGTAAAACCATTTATGATATGCATATATTGTAAAACCATTTGTGATATGCATATATTGTAAAACCATTTATGATATGCATATATTGTAAAATCACTTATGATATGCATATATTGTAAAATCACTTATGATATGCATATATTGTAAAATCATTTATGATATGCATATGTTGTAAAATCATTTTATGAGAGAAGCCAAGACTCAAACTTAAAGTCGGATCAAGATCACAATAAAGACAATATAAATAAGACTCAACAAAAGGTCTTCATTTATTTTCATTGCTTCTCTCGATCTTGTCTTGAACTTCTTGGACTCCAATTCTTGTCCGCTCAAATAACGTTGCATAGCCTTTTCTTCCTCTATGCTCATTGTAATTTTGCATATCAATTCTTTATCTTCCTTTTGCATATCTACAAAATGAATAGCACTTTAGTTAAAATATAAATTAAAGTGTATTCAATAATAACTCATATTTATTTGGCATATATTATTTTCCATTAAATTTGTTTGTCAATTATCAAAACATATAAGTATGAACATATACATATGTTCCAACAATTTTCCCCTTTTTGATAATAGCAAACCTTCATGGGAATATGCATATACCCTTTATAAAAGACTATGCCAAATATAAAACAAGTTATTATTGAGTTCCCCCTGAATTTATGCAATAAATATTTAAAACAAATAAATATGCATATAAATAAATAAGTATGCATATACCCTTATCTTTCCCAATGCATGAAAAATAAATATACCCTTAATCTTCCCAAAAGCATGATTAAAGATAAATATGCATATACCCTTAATCTTTCCCCTTTTGACATTAACAAAAAGATAATTTCATTAATGAAGAAGGAAAATTACAATAAGAGTAATTGAAAATACTTTACAATGAATGAAAGTACATTGCAAATAATGAAAATACAAATAATGAAGATACAAGTCAAGAACTTTCATCGTCGCCGAAATCATCGTCATCGCTAGAAGTACTTGCGGAGTAGACGCGAGAATACGAATAATTGACATGGTCAAAATATCCGTGGATTTCGTCACTAAGCCTACGCACATTTCTTTCCGTGCGAGACACATTACTATCGATTCGATTAATTGAAGTCGATAAAGAGGCAAGTTGATCCACGATGGCTTGAGACACATCCGGTTGGGCACGAGGACGACGAGCTTGAATTGGAGGAGGAGGATTTGGAATTTGATCATGTGGTTGGTCATGGCCATGAAAAGAGGTCTCTTGAATTTCCCAATGTTTGGTGCGAGTTTTCTTGATACCAACATTGGTGTTGACTTGAGATGCTTCAAGAAGATGCATTATAAGTAATGCATAAGGAAGGCGTTTGTCACTTCCTATTGAGTCAAACATATGTGTATGAACAAATTTACACCAATTTATGCGTGCTTTGGAAATAATAGCATGCATGATTTTTGCATCTTCACGGCCAATTGTCGTGTGATTGCTTTTTCTCGGTTTAAGAATCCGAGTGACAACATAAAGAATCAAACGAAATTCCGGAAAAATTCCTTTAATAGGAGCTCTCTTTTGCTCTTGAGAGAATTCAAATTGTCCAATTCCAATAAGGTTGAAGAGGACATTTTCATCATAGAGTATTCCTTCGACACCGGTATATTGTTCGATGTCTTGGCCATCACGAGGAAGATTTGTGATAGCTTGAATATTTTCTTCACTTAAAAGGATAGGAATGCCATTGACTTTGGTAGAGAGAACTCCATCTTCATCTTTCTTAAGATTCGAATAAAAGGCTTGAATCAAAAGAGGATGAATAAAATCATACTTCAAATAAACAAAGTCAAGGATTGAACTTTGTAGCAGTATATTGGAATGATTAGAATCCGCTAGATATCTTGCGGTTGTGAATCGAGGTGGAAGAATATCTCGATTTTCAAAGTTTCTAATAAATCGTTGAAGCTCATTTTCTTGTTCAAACCAAAGAACGGATCCATCATCATAACAATGTAGAGATGGAGGAGGATTTGAAGAAGCAGGGATATTCTTTCCGGCCCGAGAGGTTTAGAGCTTCTATTTGCCATTGAAATTTGTAGGCAAGAAGAACTTTTGGAATAGAATTTTTGAAGAGAATTTCTTGAACAAGAATGATTTTGGTGTGAAACAAAGAGTGCACACTAATCCTATTTATAGAGTTCAAGAAAACATAGCATTGAATGACAAAAATCAGATTTTTGGACTGATTGGAACGTCTATAAAACGGTCAGATTTTTGAAATTTGACTGAGGATAGTCGAATAACTTATTGAATAGTCGACTATCTGGGAACGATATTCGAATATCTTCTGGGATAGTCGAATATCTGGAAACAGATATACTCGAATAACTTCTGGTTAGTCGAATATCTGGAGAAATAGCTTGATTTTCTGGATAATCAAGTTATTCGAATAACTTCTAGTTAGTCGATTAACTTCGACGACTTTGAAAAATCGTTTAAGCAGAAAATATTGGAAAAACAATTTTCATTTTATGGAATTCGTTTATTAAAAATAAACTATATTTTTGGTAAAAGTATATATCATAATTTTATGAACATAATTTTATCAAATCAAATATGCTATTTCTAAATTCACAAGTCAAGTAAGAAAAATAATATTGACTTGAATTGAAACTTTATCTTGGTTCCCCCTGAATTTAGGGCGATACCTGCAAAAGAAAATACGCGTCTTCCACGCTCAAGTCAGTAATATTCAAAATATAAATGCAACAAAAAAATGTATGCATTTAGATCAACGTTTAACCGCATTAGGACGTGACTCCTTTGAACATGATTTATGTCTTAGCACATCAATAAACGCTAAATATTATATCAATTCTGCTTGCAATAAGGTAAAGTGAGGAACGATCATACCTTTGTAATACTTGGTATTGCTTTCCTTACCTTTCACATTTCTGTCAAGACGGTCATATGAATTCATTGAATTGGCCATTGCTTTGGTGTTGCTTATTTCAAAGCGATTTAGCAACTCATTACAATATTGAGCATGACAAATGAAAGTTCCCTCTTTCATTTGTTTTACTTGCAACCTCAAGTTGAAATTGAGCTCTTCCATCATGATATTTCAAAAATTTGCTAGTCATGAGTTTTAAAACTCCTTGCATACAAATTTATTAGTTGCTCCATGCATAATATCACCAATAAGAATACAAGAAATATCATCAATGAAATTCATGCAATCTATTTTCCTTAAAAAAATTCCCTTTCAAATAAGGCAAACTAGAATGTGAAGACATTCCCCCTAACTTGAAGCATATCACCTAAACACTTCTTCTTTTTGGCATTTAGCAAGAAGAAAGTATATTAAGGAAAAACTATGAGGAGTATGCAGTATGAAGATTTACAGAAATTTATCAAGACATACCAACAAAACATAGATCTACCAATTGTTATAAAACAATGATAAAACCATTTGTTGAAAAACATACACAACAGTTGCCTAATTGCCAATTAAGAAATGCTGATTTTGCTATGTGACAATCGATTGTCAAGTTACCACAATCGATTGTCTGCCAGTCATTCCAAAAATCATTCCCAGATTTTACGCTTAACAATCGATTATCTAAGATCAACAATCGATTACTGGCAACGTTCAAAAAAATCTTTTCCAGATTTTAATTAAAACAATCGATTGTTACAAATCTACAATCGATTACCTGACGGTATTTGAAAACTTTTTGGCAACGGTCAGTTATACAATCGATTATGCAATGTTGACAATCGATTATATATCAGTCTTGAAAAATCAATTTAGACACTGCCTCTTGACAATCGATTGTTATGAACTCACAATCGATTATATAATAACTTTGAAAAAGTCTCGAAGACACTGCCTCAACACAATCGATTGTCATATGTTCACAATCGATTATTTTGTGACTTTGAAAAACTTTGATGGACACTGCCTCATCACAATCGATTGTCATAAGGTTCACAATCGATTGTCATGCAGATTTAAAAAATCTGATGCTCACTGCCTTAACACAATCGATTGTCATAAGTTCACAATCGATTGTCAAGCAGCTGACTTAAACATAATCGATTATCATAAGTACATAATCGACTATCTTAGTCCAGATTTTAGAGGCATGTTTAAAAATCATTTTGGCTAAAATAAATATGCATGATTTAAAATCAATTGTTATTGAAAACATAACAGATGTATCAATTGTTATTTTTATCAACAGTGATACAAATTGTTAGTAAAACATGAATTAATAAAAATAATTGATATAAAAAATAATTATCAAACCGTGGATCAATCAATTGATAATTGATATCAATTGTTGTTTAACACCAAATTTTCAACATATGAATCAACAAGGATAATTGATATTAATTGTTAACACGGATATCACAATTGTTAGCACATATCAACTATTACGGTTAAGCATATCAAGAATTCAACAATACAAGAACCAAATTACCAACAAGTATGTTAACATCGGTTGCTTGCACATATCAACAATTCGGTTTTTATCGAAAAGGATAACTAACCGAAATTCCCCCTTGATGCAATGAGGTTCCGTGCTTGGTGCATCTACTACAATATTGTAGTCTTCAAGTACACCTGCAAAAGTACCTAAACATAGGTTTTTGGTACCCAAACACTTTTGGGTCCTTGGGGGTTAGGCAAATAATAATTATAGCCACAAGATAAATCCCTATGTTTTGCAAAACATGTGGGTGCTATGTGTCCTACCCGGTTGCAGTAGTGACATACAACATTCGGGTTGTGCAAATGCCTAGGTTGTGCCAAATACGTTCTAGGTAATCTAAAATCATCATTCCTAGGAGCGTTGAAATTCCTAGAGTTATTTCTAGGCGGTCTAGAGTAATTATTTCTAGATTCGTTTGCATAATTTCTAGAATCGTTTCTAGGTGATCTAAAGTTATTAATTCTAGACTCATTGAACAATCTAGTATCGTTTCTAGGTGGTCTAGTCTCATTCCTAGAATTATTTCTGGGTTGCCTAAAATCATTATTTCTAGGCTCATTTGTATAATTCCTAGAATCGTTTCTAGGTGGTCTAAAATTATTAATTCTAGACTCATTAAAAATCCTAGGATTATTTCTAGGTGGTGCATCACGATTTCTAGCATGATTCTTATTCTTTTTACGCCTTATGTTTTTCTTTTTCTTCTTGATCTCTTCAATAGTTTTAGGAGCATCTACACTATGTTTTTCTAGTGTGTTCCTAAGTTCTATATTTTCTAGTTTCAAGGAATCACAAGATAAACAAATAGAACTTTTATCAATTGAAGAAGATTCATTCACTGCTTTAGTCTTATTTCTAAGATCAAAAATGTCATTTTTCAAAAAATTATTTTCTTTTTCTAAAACATCAATTTTATTTTTAAGAACGCCATTTTCATTAGTCAATTTTTCAAAATCTTTTTTTTGTAAAGAGAGTGTTTTCTGAAAATCTGTTTCTTGCAAAGAAAGTGTTTTCTTCAAATCTTTTATCATTTTGGAAGCATCAACAAATTCACCATACAATTCATCATAGGCACTTTGTAATTCTTCAAAAGAGTGAGAGTTAGATGTACTTACCTCTTCTCCTTCGCCGGCCATGAGGCATTTGGCAGTTGGTTCATCACATGAACTGTCTGCTTCTTGAGGCGCATTTTCATAAGTGTCCTCAAGCTTATCCCACATCTCTTTAGCAGTTTTGTATTGGGAAACTTTCCGATAGTCCTCCTGTTTCAAGGAATTATACAACATATTGATAGCCTTGGTATTGTATTCACTTACCATGGCTTTTCCAACTTGTTTCGTCATTTGTTCACCATACTTGATGATTTGCCATAGACGAAAGTTGTTTGATTTGATGAAGATTGTCATCCGATCTTTCCAATGTGTGTAATTGCTTCCATCAAATATTGGAGGCAAAAAGGTAGAGTGACCTTCACCTATTCCTGCAAAAGCACTACTAGTAGAAGTCATAGAAGGATTCTCTCAAACTGTTAAGTCTTTCAGAGAGTTAGGCTCTGATACCAATTGTTAGATAATACGCTTAACGCTAGAGGGGGGGTGAATAGCGTTATAATAAAAAATAGCGTAAACTTGCGGAATTTGAAAAGAGGAAATAAATAAGTGCGATAAGTAAATAAACAAGAATGAACGCACCGATGTATCCTGGTTCACCACAACCCGTGGCTAGTCCAGTCCCCGAGAGACTCTCTCGAGATTTCCACTAACTTCGTTAAGCTTACGGGTGCTTAACAAACCGTTACACTTGCTCAAGGATACTACACCTTAAGACTTCACTTGCTCGAGGATACCTCACCCCAAGACTTCACTGTTAAGCTTACGGGTGCTTAACAAACCTTTACAACCTGAGGACACAAGCCTCAACACCTTTGCTCGGAGATACAACACTCCAAGACTTCAACCAAGGAAACACAAGTTCCTTCTTACAACAAGAGAATAACAATTCTCTTCAAGTGTACAAAACACTAAGCACTCACTTAAACAAGACTCTCTTAATAGAGTGGATATGAGTAAACAAATACGCTCAAGAACACAACAATAAATTCAAGACCTTGGCTTTCAAAATATGATAAAAATGATCAATAAATGATATTGGAAAGGTATGAAAGCTTAAGAATATTTTTGGTCAGAAGTTGTGTGTTTAATGAGTGATTTTGAGGTGTATTTATAGCTCCAAAATCACTCCTAGCCGTTGCTATGATCATAAATACAGATTCTGAAAATCTGTTAGATAGTCGACTATCTGATATGGTTATTCGACTATATTGGCAACGGTCACAAGGATAGTCGACTATCTGATATGGATATTCGACTATCTTGGCAACGGTCATCAGGATAGTCGACTATCCAATATCAGATATTCGACTATCTGACCTTGCGGAAATGGTCCGTTTTTAAAACAACTAACTTATTGAAAATAAGTTATAAAATGTTTTTCAAAGCTTTGTTTGAAGATATAAATATCTTAAGCATGAAAAACAATTGTAATGACCATTCCGAAATAATAAAAACATTTAAAATCATTTTGTTTTAAATGTATTGAAAATATTTATTATATAACATTTAAAACCAATAAAAATATTTTTATCACAAATAAAAATATTTATGATATGCATATATTGTAAAACCATTTATGATATGCATATATTGTAAAATCATTTATGATATGCATATATTGTAAAACCATTTGTGATATGCATATATTGTAAAACCATTTATGATATGCATATATTGTAAAATCACTTATGATATGCATATATTGTAAAATCACTTATGATATGCATATATTGTAAAATCACTTATGATATGCATATATTGTAAAATCATTTATGATATGCATATGTTGTAAAATCATTTTATGAGAGAAGCCAAGACTCAAACTTAAAGTCGGATAAAGATCACAATAAAGACAATATAAATAAGACTCAACAAAAGGTCTTCATTTATTTTCATTGCTTCTCTCGATCTTGTCTTGAACTTCTTGGACTCCAATTCTTGTCCGCTCAAATAACGTTGCATAGCCTTTTCTTCCTCTATGCTCATTGTAATTTTGCATATCAATTCTTTATCTTCCTTTTGCATATCTACAAAATGAATAGCACTTTAGTTAAAATATAAATTAAAGTGTATTCAATAATAACTCACATTTATTTGGCATATATTATTTTCCATTAAATTTGTTTGTCAATTATCAAAACATATAAGTATGAACATATACATATGTTCCAACAAATACGATATAGCTAGCATGCTTATAGGATTTCAAACTATTTGTTTTATGTTGTGACTACACTCAGAATCAATAATAGATACCATGTTCCTAAGGTCTCACCTAAACACTTAGGCAAGCCTTAGGTAATAATAATAAAACTGAACTCGCCTCCGTTATTTGTTTAAGTACTACAACCAGCAGGCAGGCCTGATTCGTGTTTCCTAACTGAGTCATGTGATAGACTCGGCCTACTGCAACAAAAATAATCTCCTTTCCCTTAAGTATTATCTTTGAATCAGACCATGTTTATTGTTTAAGTCATGCTATTTGATTACCTTGTTTGAGGAGGTATATTTGAGCCTTATGTGTTTATGTGCTTCCCCTTGAATGCGCAGTCTTTATATGTTTTGTATGTCGCCTTAGATTTTTCACCTTTGAAACTTCAAGTCAGCCTAATTTCCCTCCCTTCTAGGACTAGTAGTCCTAGATGCCTTTGGGACTGGTAGGAATGGGGCGGGTAATAGCATACAATTGTGGTCGTGACCAATCTGCTCTTTAGTACCTTAAACGGGGTGGGAAAGGATGGATATAGATATGATAACCGGTGCTCTAATACCACATGTATCCCCTCTTTGGGGAGTGATTACCGGGTATTGCATTGTGATCCATATTTTAAATAAACCTAGGACCCCTTCTTTTATTTCCCTTTTCTTTTAAAAGCACTGCAACTCCTTGTTAAAAATCACCTTAATTGCTCTTTCAAACTTTGTTTACTTTCAAGCAGTTGTTTATTAAAATCCCCTCTTATTTGAGTCTTATCCGTTTATATGTCAATTGAACCAAATTCATAATGTGTTATCTGGCCGAGAGCCACACTAGTGGATTTTGAGGGGTGCCTATCACCTTCCTCTTAGGATAATTTTAAGCCTTTACCCTATTTCTGGTTATCAAACGAATTTAGAATAAACCTTGAAGGTGTCCTGATGCACCAAAAATCATTAGGTGGTGACTCTTTAAAAATGCAAAACCCAATTCCCAAAAGAAATGAGTTGTCTTATACCCAAAATGTCACTAGCCCGATTCTCCTGACACGAGGAGGGAAAAAAGGGGGCGCGACATGCATTTTACAAAATAATGAACAATATGATTGCCCAGTGCATGCCCCGTGCATGGGCGCGCACTTGTGGCAATATTGCTACCATTTTGCGCGACCGGCTGCATAGTCAGGACTTCAGGTGTATGGAGGCGCACATGGGGGTCATTTTAAAGCCCTACTTCATCCTCTACAGCCCGAAAACATAAAAACTTACTTCAGAAAGGGGAGCTCTTAAGAACCTAACTCCTTAAGGGTCCCTCCACCATCCAAGGTAAGTTCTAATGGTGATTCTAAGGTGATTTCAATTTTTCCAACATCATATTAACATGGGTAAACCCTCCATATCATTAGATGTTCGACTGAGACATCATTGTTGGGAGAAGGAACCCTAACTCGAATTTAAGGGGATTGAACTTTAAAAAAGTAATTTCTTCACCCTCTAATTTATTCTAGCGTTGGATTAATGATTATAGACTCTAGTTCATAAGATTTGAGTTGATGGGTTTGATAGAAAAGCATGAACAATTATAGGTTTGTAGTGTTGATTGTTGATTATTGATTAAGGATGTTGTTTACCTTATGGGTGATAAAGAATGATAACCATTTGAGACTTTAGAATTTATCTAGAAGCAATAGAATGGGTTATTGGATATAGAGACACCATTAATAAGGACCGTGAAGCTTTATTCTCACCAAGTATTTGATAAAATACTTAAGTGACCAAAACATGAGTATCGTAGCTAATATGAAATCCTTTTGACTTGGATTGCTATAGATTAAAGTTGAAAGGGTTTACAAACGTGTATTACGCTCAAGAGTATGTGAGGCTAACTCTTTATGTTTGAGAATGCTAATAATTTCCCTACACTATGTTTCTTTTACCACGTTACTAATTGCCTTAGAAATATAGTTTAGCCTAGTTCCTTGAATAGTTGTAGAACTTCTCTAGCTTCATAACTCGTTCATGACATTTATTTTGAACGTTTAGCTCAGTGCGTATTCAATATATACTTAAGTTTCATGCCCCCGAGTCTTAGTATAAATTACTAAATATGCCATAAACAGTTGAAGTTTCCGTGTTCATAATCAGTTCAACAATACATATCTAAGTCTAGTCCTATTCAGTATTCTATTCCATTATCATGTAACTTAGTGTGATTCGGTACTTTACTATCATGTATTGTAGTATGATTCTCAGTTCATGATTTTAAATCCCTGAATGTTGAACACCTATATTTGGGCCTAAGGCCGTATTATATATTCTTTATGCTTACTTGGGCCTGAGGCTGTAGTTTATGCTTTATGCATATTTGGGTATGAGGTCGTAGTTTATGTTTAATTCATTTCCGGGCCTGAGGCCATAGTTATGTATACGTATATTTGGGCCTGAGGTCGTAGCTTGTGGATATATACTAGGCCCGAGGCTGTAGCTTATTCAGATGAACAGGTTATTTATCATTTAGAAGAGGGAGTATTCATATCCTTAATTCCTTTGTCTAGTTCAATTATTAGTTATCATTTCAGTTACCAATTATCAGTTAGCATTTCAGTTACAATAGTTATCATTTTAGTTATCAATTCTCTATTCTCAATTATCAGTTTCGTTTCAGTTTCAACATGTATAATTCTTTCATTAAGTTGCTTTACATACCAGTGCAATACAACCTTTTGCACAAGGCCTGCATCTCATGTTGCAGGTAAAGATTTATAGGTTAACGATTCAGAACATTGGGATTCTCATACTAACTAATTGGTGAGCCCAGTTCTTTCGGGGCATTATCATTACTTTATAGTCTTTTAGTTTTTATAAACAGTCAATGTTTCTAGTACTTCATTCGGGGCTTCATAGACTAGAGTAACAGTTAGATAGAGTCGTAGTCTTTTCATATTAAGCTATGTTGGTTACGAATATATTTCAGAATTAATTAATATTTTCGCACTTTGATTTATATCATCCAGAATTTTTGTATATCAGCATATGCTAGTTTATCTTCCGCATTGAGTACGTTATGATATTATATATTGATTCAGTCAGCTAGTTGGTTTGCTCGGTCACATGTAGTCAGATGCCCGGTGTCGTATTACATCCAAATCCAGATTCGAAGTGTGATAGAAAGGTTGAAATGTAGGTAGATAACCAAAGATAAAAGGGAAAGGCAAGTATAATAGGAAAAATGTGGTAAAAAGTGAAAGAGAACTATAAAAATAATGAAAAGTAAAATTTAGAACCTTAATATTTACATTATAATCAATAATATGTATATTGTATAACTTATTGTATATTTTGATACATTATGTTAATATTTTATTTTTGAATACCGAATATCATACCTTATATCATTTTTTTTAAAATTCAAATTAAATACTAAAATATCGAATGCCAAATACCAAAATTATCGATTCGGTATGGTAATTCAATATTTATCAAATTATGGACATCACTAACCAGCGTAAAACTACCCTTTTTAGACCCCAAATATAAAAATATATTGAGCATATTGTTGTTGTTGTAATCAATATTAGTATTTTAAAAGGGTAGTTTGAATCTATAGAAAGTTATCCAAAGATTAATAATTTTAGAATTATAATTATGAGAATAATATTATCCCGTATTTAATGTGGGCGAGTTAATAACCAAAATTTTGAAATTAAACTTGTCGCAATATTAGCTACTAATACCTAAAAAATACGGAATAAATATAATTTCATTATCCCAAAATTATTAGAATCCCAGGGTATGTGTCCAAAGCATAAGTGGCGTGTAAGGTTTTGTTCTTTGTTGCCTCGACCAATTAATAGTCCTTAGGTACCAGCTAAAATTCACTTCTGTTACTCTTGTAATTTAGATAGCTAAGTAGGTATGGCCCACACCCGAGTCAACTCTGTTCCTGACTCAGTTACTGACTCACCACCCTTCTTCTTCGACCCAACACATCAACACACACACACTCTCTCTCTCTCTCTAGACTCTCTATCTCCTTCAAGCTCAATTCCTCTCTATTTCTCACAATGTCCTTTTTCGTCATTTCATGTTTCAATCCAACGGCTACACCACCTTCCACGTCCGCTTCTTCTTCTTCCTTTTCCTTTTCCTTCTATAGTAATCATACTGTGCTCCTCGCATAGCACAATATAACCGCCTCTTCTCTTCTCTTGTCTATCCCCGTCTAGGGTTTCTTTTTCCTTATTGCAATTTTTGGGTCGCCCCCTTTTTCCTTTCTTCTATTCGCTTCTCTATTTCCTGCTTCTGGTTTTATCCATTTTCCAGGTAATTTTTCTAATGCTATATCTATTTTTTTTTTCTTTGAACCTATCGTATGTATGTATTTCGGTGTGTGTGTCTTTGTGTTTAATAGATGGGTGTTTAATTTTTTGAAGTTTTATCATATGAGTATTGGGGATTTCTGAAATTTGCATATTATTTTTGGCTTGATTTTCTAGGGTTTTGAATATTGGATTGAAGGGGAATACTGGTTAAAAAAGTGTGGTAATTTTTATATTGAATGGTGATCGAAAAGAGCAGCTTTAAGGCATCAAAGTTTGATTTTTCCGAATTTTCTCCTCATAGTAAGGACACTATGTCGAGTGGGGACGAGGAGTTTGAGAGGCGAAACGGGGGTGATGTTGAATCTAATGACGAGGATGATGATGATTACTTTGATGATTGTGATTCGGGGGCGGGTTCAGATGACTTTGATTTGTTGGAATTAGGTGAGTCTAGGGAGGAGTTTTGTCAAATTGGGGATCAAACATGTAGCATTCCCTTTGAATTGTATGATATTTCGGGGCTCGGCGATGTGTTGTCATTGGATGTTTGGAATGAGGTGTTGTCTGAGGAAGAAAGGTTTAATCTTGCTCAGTATCTTCCCGACATGGACCAGGAAACGTTCATGAGAACATTGAAAGACCTTCTCGCCGGTGATAATTTGCATTTTGGAAGTCCCATTGATAAGCTGTTTAACATGTTGAAGGGCGGGTTATGTGAGCCGAGAGTGGCGCTTTATCGCCAAGGATTAATTTTCTTTCAGAAGCGACAGCATTATCACCGCCTCAGAAACCATCAGAATGCAATTGTCAGCAATCTTTGTCAGATAAGAGATGCTTGGCTCAGTTGTCCGGGGTATAGTATTGAGGAGAAGCTTCAAGTGCTGAACATTAAGAAGAACGAGAAGATTCTAATGTATGAGAAGATGGAAGAACTGGAAAGTGATGGATCCGAGAGAGAGGAGTTTAGTGATAATTTGTGGGGCAAAAGAACAAAAGATCGGAATCCAGGGCAGAATATGGGCTGTTATTCTGGATATGGGAAAGGGTCAGCCTTGGATTCATATTCTCTTAGGCAAATGGCTTCTTCGGAAGCTACCAAATACAGAAAGCAGAACCTAAGAGGGACACTCAAGGTAGGTGGAAATGGCTCAAAAGGAATGGAACTCAAATCATCTGGGCCATATGATTCTGCATTGCCTATTTCCCATCGTGCTAAAGGAACGGGCTATGATTCTGGGATGGCTGTCCCAATGAGAGATCAGTTGAATGGCTACGATGAGGAGGATGGGAGGTACGAAGTGGACGTGCAGAGAGAGAGAAACTTTTCACGAGCAGGGGCTGTTGATAAAAGTGGGGGTGTGAAATTGGGGAAGAGGCATGAAAGGGTTAGAATGGAAGAATGTGCTGATGTTTTCTTGGGCGTGCCTATGCCTTTGAAGAATGATCCTTATGCCTACGGCAGGAACAATGCTGTCAACCAGCTGTCAGATATTAAGGTCTTGACTGCAAAGCCCAGCAATGCCAGAACTGCATATGATTTTGGGAAAAAGGGCAGGTATGCTGATGGTCTCCCACAGTTTGGCTCTGAAGAGCAGATGAATAATTATGGTAAAATCCGTATTCCCAAAGGGTCACTGAAGGGAAGTGGAATGGAACTAGCGGGTGGAAGTGAACAGTTTTGGCCAAGTAAAACACCAGAGGACACCTATTTTACCAACCCATCCCATAAGTTTGGTAACTTGAATGTAAGAAGCAAAAAGTGGAAGGTGGATCAAGAATATCCTGATCGCAAGTTCAACGATAAGTTGTTTCAGTCAAACTATAGGGCAAAGGCGGCCTTCCCTGAGAAAGTCAGGGCAAAAATGCAGAATGGCGGACAAGATGCTCCTGGAACCAGAGGTAGAAGGGTATTTGCGAATATTGAAGAAACTGAAACTGAATCATCAGAAAAAAGTGATGAGGATGAGGAATATAATCCATTGATGAGGAGCAAGTGGGCATATCCCAGTGGTTCCCCTAACTTGATGTCCGCATTGGATACTAAAAAGGCTAAATTTTCTCAAAAGGATAAGTATAGTATTCCGGCGCGTGATAGCTCATTTCATTCCTCTAGGATGGTGAATGACTCTGGTGAACTCCACTCGAAGAAATCTGGAAGTCTTGGCTTGGGAGCAGAGCCAATGGGTAAGATGCATGATCTTGGTCACTTGAGTAGTTTCTCCACCAAACATTTGGCTAGAAATCATTTCTCTGGTCTAAGTCAGTTCAATAACAACAATGACGATGATGATGACGACGAGCAACCAATCTACAAGCTAGCCAAGAATGGTCCTTTGCAAGGGGACCATACTGAAAGGTTCCACATGGCATCCACCAGAGAGAAGAAACATAAAGGAAAAGTTAGCCGTGATATCTTGCAGTTTCAGGAGGCTGACTCATTGCGGACACGATTTCCGACCAAAAAAAGTGGAGTTTCTGCCAAGTTTTCAAAGAAAGGGCAGATGCTTGACACACGTGCTGATGATCATCATGAAAAATCTAATATGTTATTAACAGGTTGCAATTCAGTCATGAAGAAGCGGAAAGTCAAAACTGATACCCCATACATGGATGAGTTAGATGGTACTGACCATCTCTATGCTGAAATCCAGCAGCGACAAGATGATTTGTCAACGAAGCGGGGTAAAAAGAAGCTGGAGGATGAATCATGGCCTTCTTTAATGGGAGTTCCCAGATCTCCAACGTCAGAAATGATAGAAGATGTAGATGTGGAAAGCCGACCTCCAAAAAAGCCATTCCTTTTGATTACCCCTACAGTTCATACTGGCTTCTCATTCTCCATCATTCATCTTCTCTCAGCAGTTCGTACGGCAATGATTACTTTGCTTCCAGAAGAGGCTGTAGATAGAAATGCTGGAAGACAGGATGTTGTGGAGGAGCATGGTATCAAGCAAGAAGCTGTTAACGGAGTTGCACTACCTTCAGAGTTGGATGGTGACAATTCACCACCTTCCACTCAAGCAAATGTGCCCTCTCTCAGTGTGCAGGAAATTGTTAACCGTGTGAGATCAAACCCGGGTGACCCCTGTATTCTTGAGACTCAAGAACCTCTCCATGATTTGGTCAGAGGAGTACTCAAAATAGTTTCTTCCAAAACAGCACCACTAGGAGCAAAAGGATGGAAGCCACTTGTGGTCTATGAAAAAGCCACCAAAAGTTGGTCCTGGATTGGTCCAGTGAGTCCCGACTCATCTGATCATGAGCCTATGGAGGAAGTCACATCTCCAGAAGCATGGGGTCTTCCCCACAAAATGCTTGTGAAGTTAGTTGATTCGTTTGCCAATTGGCTGAAAAATGGTCAGGAGACGCTACGGCAGATAGGAAGTCTTCCTGACCCTCCGTTGTCGTTGATGCAATATAATTTAGATGAGAAGGAACGGTTCAGGGACTTGCGAGCTCAGAAGAGTCTGAGTACCATTGGCCCAAGCTCCGAAGAAATCAGAGAGTATTTCCGTAAAGAAGAGTTCCTTAGGTATTCAATTCCTGACAGGGCCTTCTCCTACACTGCTATTGATGGGAAAAAATCAATAGTTGCTCCTTTGAGAAGATGCGGTGGCAAGCCAACTTCAAAAGCCCGTGATCACTTTATGCTTAAAAAGGATCGTCCTGCCCATGTCACGATTCTCTGTCTTGTGCGAGATGCAGCTGCTAGGTTGCCTGGCAGTACAGGGACTAGAGCAGATGTTTGCACTTTAATCAGAGACTCACAGTATATAGTGGAAGAGGTATCTGATGCTCAAGTCAATCAAGTTGTTAGTGGTGCATTGGACCGTTTGCATTATGAACGTGATCCTTGTGTACAGTTTGATAATGAGAAGAAGCTCTGGGTTTACTTACATAGAGATAGAGAAGAAGAAGATTTTGAGGATGATGGAACTTCATCTACAAAGAAATGGAAGAGACAAAAGAAAGAAGCTCCCGAACCCTCTGACCAAGTAGCAGTAACCATCGCTTATCATGGCACAGGGGAGCAAAACGGTTTTGATTTGAGCTCAGATCTCAATGTTGAGCCGTCAAACATGGATGAAGATCGAACAGACCTTGCTTATGAGGATGTTAAGGATCAAGTGGAGGAAAACATTAAGAGCAGCCATGTGTTAGAACAAGGTGCTACACATTGTAGTTCTTCTCTGATGGATTGGGATACTCTTTGCTCAACTCCTGGAGAAGGAAATAAGTTGTTATGTCAACAGAACTCTACTGATAATTTTGATGATGAAACGTGTGGTGGAGAACCACCTGCTTGATTGTGGAAAGAGCTCTGTCACAAGCTTCCAGGTACTTTGATCCGTTCACATTTTGTACGTGTTACTGCTTTTTACAACGGATTCAATTTCCTTTTCTACGTCCAATCCACTCTGAACTATAAACTTTTATTTAAGGTTCATTATGTTATGCAACTTGACAAGAGGGGCTTGCTCTGATGGTAAGCAATCCCCACTTCCAACCGAGAGGTTGTGAGTTCGAGTCTCCCCAAGAGCAAAGGTGGGAAGTTCTTGGAGGGAAGGATGCCGGGGGTCTATTTGGAAACAGCCTCTCTACCCCAGGGTAAGGGTAAGGTCTGCGTACATACTACCCTCCCCAGACCCCACTAAGTGGGATTATACTGGGTTGTACTTTATGTTATGCAACTTATTTAAACTTTTAACTTGGTTGATTGGCATATTTGACTGTACTTTGAACTTTTAAACTTGTTTGATTGTAGTTCGGCTTGTTATTATCTGATTTGGAATTCTATGTCACTTTTACATTTTTATGGGGGAATCTTTTAAGTGAAGCATGCATATTGCTGAATTATAGGTAAAACATTAACCGCGAGTATTTCGATGACTTTAATTTTTTTGGTTGAAGCACAAGGTTCAATATACAAAAAGCTTAACATAGTTTTGGGACTTGAGGCTCTAGCTTACACTAGCAACTTGACCTGGTCTCTCGTCATATTTGACTGTACTTTGAACTTTTAAACTTGTTTGATTGTAGTTCGGCTTGTTATTATCTGATTTGGAATTCTATGTCACTTTTACATTTTTATGGGGGAATCTTTTAAGTGAAGCATGCATATTGCTGAATTATAGGTAAAACATTAACCGCGAGTATTTCGATGACTTTAATTTTTTTGGTTGAAGCACAAGGTTCAATATACAAAAAGCTTAACATAGTTTTGGGACTTGAGGCTCTAGCTTACACTAGCAACTTGACCTGGTCTCTCGTCATGTTTTTAGTCTCTGGCTGTTTCTGTCTTGAGAAGTTTTGTTAAACAAATAGTGCTCTCTTTATTTATAAATGGTGAACGTAGACGAGAAAGTTATACATTTGGATTTCCCTTTTATGAGTGTGATTCAGGCTTCGATTCAATGTTTTGGTTGATTCCCACCTCTGGGGGGAGAGGGCGGAGTGTTGGAATTGTACTACTTTTTCTCCTTAACCTACAGAATTGGTCTTTACTGCAGAAAAGCCTTATATATCCTCCCCTGAAGACAGGAGATGTCGATCATCAGATGGCTCTAACAAAACATACTGTCTGTTATGCCCATTGGAATTCATCCACTTCCAACGGTTCCAGTATTTGGCCACACTAAGGGGTGTATTTTTGCAATGGCGGTTCAGTTGTAGATTCATTCTAGTTAAAAAGGAGAAAATGGGGAGCCTCTGATATGTAAACTGCAGGTGGTAATTGCTTGCTGTTGCACAACTTTTCTATCCCATAATGCCTTGTCTTCTTCGCTGTCCCTTTTTCATTTGTTCTTTTTTACAGTATATATTTAGATGGCATAGTCATATGAAAGCAGAATGCAGTAGCAACCACTGTTCTGAATTGAGAAGCAACAGATTCCATGTGGTGTACCGTCTTATGTACATACATCCAAGTTAGATAAGATAAATGAAAACAAGTCTGTCTTGTGATCTTTGTGCTTGCCTAATGCCCATGTTCCTGCAACTGCATTCATACATAAATCTTCTCTCGTATAACATTTTTTCAGCTCCTTTGTTAATATGTGATTGGGTAGATTATTTAAATTTCAAGAGCAAAGTTCCTGCAAAACAGTTTAAAGAAATCAAATTCGTATAATCAATCAGTGCGCTTCCTATTCAGGGGAAGCGTTGAGCAATTGTAATTTGATTAAACCGTAATTTGCTCAGATAATTTGATTAAACCGTAATTTGCTCAGACGTGTAACTGAACATTTCAGAACTTAATTGCAGTGTTCAGTAGACGTGTATCGTTTACTAATGTTTCCACATTGAGAAAAGATACAAATGAAATTTACTAACTCCATCAACGTTGCATCCAGACACTTCAAACTTAACTGCAATGTTAAGCGCAAACATTACATATTTCCATTTTGTCTCAGGAACTCCAACTCTGTTTCCTACAAGAATTTCAAAGAAGTGAAACTCTTCCAAACCAATACCAAAATTAAGTAACAGGAATAGGGATAAAATTGTATCCACTACGTATATGTGAGTATATGGATATGCAACCAAGGACATATATATTATGTACAACTTTTCTCCTTAATTCCTATATTATGTCTAAAGTCTGAACTCTTCTAATTTAGAGCAGTGAGGGCAACTCTTGAATCTCGTAAAGGATCTACCTCTGCAATATCCTTTACATCTCCATTTGCTTGCTTTGAGGATTTTCCGTCCCAAAATGAATTCAACAACTCCTCGAAAGCAGGAGATTTTAGTTCTTCAATAGATTCAACACTTGGAAGATTAAATGGTCTCTTCGCTGGAGTCGAGCATGATGGTTCATCAACCTAGCATAATTAGAAGCAGTTTGAGAGAGCCTAAGAACAGGGTATTTTTTTACAAACTAAGTATTTTTTGATGCAATATCCTTACCACGTATTCTTGTGAAAGACATTTTCCAGTATCTTCTGTAATCTCAACAACTTTGTGGTAGTGCCCGCTATTTAGTTCTCTCAACTCTCCACAACAAGGAACAATCGTCGAATCAAGGTTTGCACAAGCATCACGGTCGAGTTGTAAAGAATCTGCACATCTTCATCAAGTTAATTGAAAGACAAAAGTTAATCTCTTAACGTCTAAATCTTGATAGCTTACGGTCAATAGATGAGAGTAGGTGTTTGCTAGCAGCATCAGTGTCTTCAAGGGTGGATGACACACCAGATGAAAATCGCATACGCAATGCTTGATTTGCATCCATTCCTCCCCTAAAAGAAACCGTATTCAGTCTAAGTAAGACATAACAACTAAGAAACTGAACACTTGGAACAGTCATTTAGTCAACTAACCTAACTATTTCATCAACAAAAGCAACATTTCTATCCTCTAGGTTCAATAAAGACTGTTGAGCATTTGTCCATTGCTTTGCTCCCAATTTAGCCTTTTCAACACTGCACATTCATATTCCAGGTGAGCAGAAAGAATGATAATAAGATTTATAGACATCAAAGAACAGTGTCAGTTCAAAGATATTATGGAATATATGCTGAGTTTTATACCAATTCTGTAGCACCTCCTCCATTTCTTTCTTCCCATTTTCCACAGCAGCAGTATCCTCAAGATAGTGCGATTCAGCCTTTTCCATGTAATTGGACCATTCAACTTTAACTGAAGAAGTTGAATCTTGCATGGTTGACATCTCTTGTTTTAGTCTGTTGGTTTTGTTGGAGGCAGTTTCTCTAAGGTCATCAATTGCGGTTTGAACCTAGAACAGATAGCCATGCAAAATTCACTTAGCTATTGCAACCTAAAGTAGATCAAAGTCAATTAATGATTGTGATTCAGGATGCATTCTGCTCAATAATGTAATAAGTCAATTATTGACTAATGAGCATTGACTACAAGCAAGCACATACTCAAGCATAAAACTAGATAAGAGAAAAGGAAGTCCCGAGCTGTCTACAACACCTACAAGACTTCTCATGAAGATAATGTATCATCATCTTGCTCAAGATTAGAGTTGTGCAATCTTAGCTACATCAAAAATTGTGATGCACGTCTTTAATTCTTTATTATAAATTGATGACCTACCAGCTTTTTCTTCCTAGCATTTGATCCAGCAAGCAGTTCTGCCACTTTCTCTAAGATTTGCCTTTCCTCATTGGCAGCACATTCCTAAATATGAGAGATCCGCAATAAAATGAGGTTAAAAAATGCATATCAACCTTTGTTTAATAAATAGCCATATGCTGGTTATGAAGTCGCTTACCTCAAACTTATTTTCTAGTTCAGAGAATTTTTGGTCACTGACTGTCTGTGCTTCTTCCACTATTTCACCCAACTGAGACACGTGCATATCTGAAGTCTTAAAGAAGTTCCCAGTAATCTGAGAAATGGACCTTGACATTCTGATACACCCGCAATGTGCCTATAAAGGCATTCAAAATTTATAAGCTCTACTCAAGAAGGAGAAAGAAAAATCTAAAATAGAATCAGTGAAGATACGTGCTTCACAAATAGTTAACTAGCGATACCTCACGTTGTTGTTGTGCAAATGCAATTAGTTTCTCCTCCTGATTGTGCAAACTTTTTTGAAGATCATTAACCAAGGTATCAGCCTCAGAAGCAATTTCCTTAAAAAGCTATATCAGGAAAACGGAGATCAGATCAAAAAAATAAGCTCCTCTCTGAATTTCTGGAAGCAACATAAAAGATACGTACCTCTCCCAAAGCAGAAGAATGCTTTGAAACTTCAAAATTTAAACGGTCAAAGGTTGACTGAGCATTGCCGTCAAGTTCCCCAGCCAAACCATCTAAAGCTTTAATACCAGAACCAAACATAGTTTTCAAGTTCTCTAGACGGCCTCGAAGTTCCTCCACTGCCTGAAAAGCAGACCAGAAAGTAATATTGGTTAATAGGAGTACAATTTCTATCAGAAGTATGTGAACCTATTACACAATTGATGCACAAGGCTTATTAAGCATGTAAATTTTGTGTATCAAAATAGCAGGTTCAAGTAATAATATATGCTCCCTAATTCAATTTATTTTAGTAAAAACTGCAACAAATAATATCTGAAAACTACATATTCCCACTTCCTTTAGGTATCATGTCATGCAACTTTTCTAGTATGTTACGTTGAGTGTGGTACTTTAAAGGCTAATTCTACATTTGAGTCAGGAATACCTGAGTCTTTGTAGAAACAAAGGACTGCATGTCTTCCTCCATGCCTTTGAGTTGTTGCTCTTGTTGTGTGGTTGAAGAAGCGACAGTCTTATGCAGGACTTCAAGCTCTTGGGTCAATTGGGATTGGAATTTTTGGATGAGAACTCTGTTTCCATCTTCTATTTTGTCTTTCCGCTCTGATATCAACCATTATCAGTATGCAGGAGTTTGATGCAGTCATGCAACATTGTTTTCTTAGCTAGAAAATTCGTCATGTCTTAAACACTGTGTACATACCAATCTTGGCAAACAAGTTCGACATGTCTGATGCAGCATTCTCCAGTTCAGCTCGAAGTACAAATGCTTGCTCAACCAGTGCTTTTTCTGGTAGAAGACAGCAATTCCAGATATTATGCACAATTCTAAAAGTAAAATAATTCTACATAAATCCCCACGTTCACTGCCTAGTGATTATGGCTACATCTAAAGTTAATAATGTTTAAATACAAATGTAACATACCCATATACCAATTTTACTTTTTTGAAAATGTTAAAATAATTTGAGTTATTTGTATAGATAACAAATTATAGTCTCATTCTTCCCTTTCCTTGATTCGCGATCCTTGCAGCTTAATTAATCCCCCATTTGTCGGGACCTGAACCGTGGTGGTGCTCTTCTACAGCTTTTTCTACATAAACTCCGTACTTCTGGAATTGAAAAGGAAGTTTTTCCAAGCCCGAACAAGATAAAAAGAACCGATCGCTCTGAGTAGCTAAAGTTAAGATAGAATAGGTCATCACATCCTGGGGTTGAAGAATGAGCAGCTTTAAAAAGGAAATGGCAAGCCGGAAGGAGAGTAGTAACGTCCTATTATCCATCCGAAGCAGTAGCAGGCCAGGCACTGGTCTTTCTATCTCCTGGCTGTTCCCAGAAGGAATTTTCGAGCCCTACTGAAATAGATTTCGCATAAAACCAGCTATATCCGATCTTGGTTGGCCTTTCACCCCTAGCCACAAGTCATTCCCTTTTTTTCCCACATACGTGGGTTCGATCCTCCAAGGCCTGTCAGAGTTCTCTTCAACCTGCTCATGGTTAGATCGGTCGGTTTCGGGTCAAATAGGAAGAACAAGAAGATTCCACCTCGGGAAAGCGCCGGCTTGGTCTCGCTCCCTTCCCGCACTATTCCTCCCCACTAAAAAGAGCGATTGAGAATCTCGAGAACCTTTCCGAACGTCTGTCTTCGCGGGGCGATTGGAAAAGAACAGAGTATTTATATCTAGTCTCTATAATTATCGAGACCCGTACATACAAAGATAGTTCTAGTTTATCTCCTTATAAGGAAGTCTGAGCTCCTTTCCACTTAGACTCTTGATCTTAAGAGAGGCTTCTTTTCAAGCTGAGTAGAGCCAAACTCTTGAACTTAAGAAGAAGAGAGGCTTCTTTTCAAGCTGAGTAGTGCCTTTCTAAACTCTTGAACTTAAGAGAGGCTTCTTTTCAAGCTAAGTAGAGCAAGAACTAGAATGAAAGTCGTTCTATACGACCAACGCGGTTGTTCCTATTTCATTTTCTTCTTCCAAGCCCTTCTTAGAAAACACTAACTAAGTACGAACGATAGGTACCTTCCTTTTTGTGGAAGATCCTTCCATCCTTAGAGACAAGTCTACACTCTTTTCAATCTTAGTAGAAGTTTTAGCCGATGAGGAGAGCTCAGTGGGTGCTAGAGCACCACACATTGCTTCTCCAAAGAGATTGACTAGCAAAAAGAATTCTCCTTTCACCCAGCATAGAGGATGTAGCTTACCAGATTTTAGGAGGTTAGATATCAGAAATTCCTTTTCTTTTATAGTGGTAATTCCCTGCCTGTGTTTCTCTTCGAGATCAGCCAGTGTATGCTGAGTTTCCTGAAGCTTTTTCTGAAAGAAACAAAAGTATAGAAAATCAATGAGAAAGAGTCAGCAATAAAGATGTGGAATAAGTTGGGGTCAGAATTCCATTAACCTCAGTCTTCTCAAGTTTGTCACCCAATTCTGCTGTCAACAATTGCTGAGAATTGTACAGTTCCTGAAGTTCCAAAAGTTTCTGTTTGCAGAAGGCAACATGGTAATGAGTTACGATTTATCAATTTTTATTTTTTTTTACAAAAATTATCAGTCTTAATTAGAAAATAAGGATGCTCAAGATTTTTCAGCTCTTGCGCACCTTGTCCCTGGATTCGAAGTCAAGTTCCATTCTTTCTATCTTTTCGGACATTGCCTGAGAGAGAATACTGACAAGTTAACCATAGGAGTATTAAACAAGTATGTAAAGTGAATGCTACCAATCATGAGATCCAGAAAACAGTACTGAACCTTCTTCTCTGCTTCTTCTTGAAGATATCGGTCTCTTGGTATATAAATTCCATTCTTCTCTCTTGCCGCATACACCTCTGTCGGCATTAAGATAGAACAAACAAAATATTTTATCAAATAATTTATCAATGCAAGATATATATTTATATATTGAAAGACAGGAAGATAGAAATATAGACCTTGCTTCAGTCGGTCAATCTCAGAGTACAAATCCTTGATCATTGCAGATTTCATCATCTTCTGGTTAATCTGAAATAGCAGAAGAAGAAAACTGAGAGATACTTGAATCATAGAGCAAAGGTAAAGAGACATTCTTTAGGTAATAAATGTCCAGAAAACTGACCTCTGGTTTGTTCTTTATATTTTTGGCACGATGAGCATAATCTAAAGTGCTCAGTGTCTCCTCCAGACAATGAACTGAGGGTGATATTGTTGCAATAATGCATGTCTTTGTTTTCCCTCCTAGCGAATCCCTCAACAACCTTGTCAATTTGCTATCTCTGAAATTTGCAATTCTTTGTCAGAATCTCTAAGAACTAAAAGCATTTTATAATAACTTAGATCTGGATTAAAGAAGACCTGTATGGGATATGACCAGAGTGCTCAACTAAAGCATTTATAACACGACCAAGTGTAAGCAAACTCTTGTTGATTTCACCAGCTTCCCTCGCTCTGCCCTGCAGCAAAAGAAATTTTAGCCTACTATTGATTACTATAACTAAGAAGAAAATCTGGACAAGGAAAAAGGTATGAAAATATAGAGATCTTAGATAGCAGAATGTATAGGGATTAACTGTCATGAAAAAAAGATAAATTTGAGACATTGCTAAAACAGTACTCTGGACATTCTATTGTTTCTTTAAACTATGTTTACATGGGCTAAGAATACTGCCAAATGCAATGGCTTGACAGTCAGATAATTGTACTCAGACTCTCACCTCCCTTGCACCAGAACGTGATATATTCTCAGAACCAGCAAGATCAACAAGGTTCAATTTGCCACATTTGATCATCTCCTCTCCTTCTGGAGTGCATTCCTTGATGTGAATTGTGATGGAGAAAATAGAGTGAGAACGACTGCTCTGTTTGTTAAGAAGAGTCTCTGCTGTACGCCTCTTCGCTGAACCTTTCTCCAAGATCTTGTAGATTTCATTTGCAGTGGAAACAATCTCCTCTTCTAAGCCTCTTACCAAAACTCCACCCTTACCATCTTCCATCAGCGCTATTGGTTTTTTGGATTTATCATCTACATATTTTGTGCATTCCTCAGGAGCTAAAAGATCTGTGATCTCCTCATTATACAGCTCCAAAAACGTTACTTTCATGCTATATTCAGCATTTTGAGCTTCTAATATCCCGAAAATTTGCTGAACGGCACGGGGGATAACACCTGCATCACTTGGAAACTCCCCATTCTAAACGGGGCAACATTAACAATTAGTATGAAGAAACAACTAGTAGAAACAAACACATTTCTATCAACACCACCAACCTTCTTTCTTCCCCCTCCCTCCATGGTATAAGTTTTCCCAGTTCCTGTCTGCCCATAAGCAAAAATGGTGCAGTTATATCCTTCTAGAACTTCAAAAACAATAGGCCATATGGCAGAATCATACAAGTCCTTCTGTTGGGATGTTGGTCCAAACACCTAACAAATTATCCAGCATCAAGTTAAAGTCTTTATGAAAATCATGATTAATTAAAAACAAATTAGAGAGTTTTATTTAAATAAAAACACTAACACTTAAGAAATACCAAAAAGCGATCCACTAGAACTAAGTAAAACAAATTAAAAAATGTAATAGGAAAATGGATATTGCTCTACTTATTCGATTTTACATTTCTTTTGGTCCATATTCCCTATCGTGAATCTGTTTGAACACGATGCTAACAGATAAATGAGAAATCAGATGTGAAATATCATACCTTATCAAAGGCAAATGTTCTGTCAATCTGCTTATTAGCAATGTTCTGTATAGCAGAAACTTCTCTTCGACCCTCATTACACGAAATCACAACTGGTGTATGCAATCTTATCTCATCCTCACTCAACGGCCTGCAAAATATGCACACCATAGCAAATTCCAATCAACTATACTGTTCAATTCAACATCACTACATTGCCGTCTTGTTCTTTGTCAAAGTATAACCAACTCCAAAGTACTCTACACTCATTTTAACTGACCTGCAACGCAAAATGACTTGTACATTGACGCCTTTTTCTTTGTCATGCTTTCCACTCATATTATTATTCCCTTCCCCCGATCGCAGATCTCTCGCCGCCGCCTTATCGCTTGACCGCGGCGGCGTCTGCAAAATTAAACCGCCTCCTCTTCTCTGTTGCTGCGATTGCACTGACTCCATTCCTCTAACTATCCTTCAAAGCTTCACAACCTTATTTCTCTTAGTCAACGTAAGTCAGTTCAAATTCAAATCTGAGCTGAAAATAATACATAAAAACAAAAAAAAATGAATATATCTAAAAGAAATTTATATATTTACACACACACACACACACACACCACAACAAGCAACAAATATATCTGGAGAAGTAAAATGTGGATTAATTCAATGATTAATTGAAAACGACTTACCGATGCGAAAATTTCTACCAAAAAATAAATAAAAATACAAAAAAGGATGAGTAGAATCGATGCATTTACAATTACAGATACGTACAAAAGTAAAATTCAAGAAGTGTATGTGTGTGTATACTTACAGAAACTGAAGTAGTTGCCGGCCGTTGAGAACTTCGAATATTTCGGCAATGGCGAATGTTCTAGAGAGAGAAACTCAGAAATGTACAGTGAGAGAGAGTGTGTGTAGAGTGAACGGAGAAGATTTAAATTTAAACATAATAAGAGCCAAGTAGAAGAAATCCGGCCTCTATTTACTCAAGCGTTCAATTTAATATTTTATACTATTTTTTGGGGGGACATCAGAGAAAAGAAATCAATTTATATAATTTAGAAAGCGCCATAAAAGTTTCGTCATCAAGCATTTCAGTTAGAGAAAAATATTGATTTTCCAGAAATAAAGTAGCGTTTGGATATAGATTTGGTTGAAATTTTAAAAAATAATTTTTGATGTAGTTATAAAAAATAATTTTTGAAAGTTAAAATTATATTTGGACATGTATTTTATTTAAAAATAAACAAAATTTTGTGAGTGAGAGAACAAGTTTCACCCAAAAACTATCATAAACTAGATTTTGAGAACTTGAAAAATAATTTCAAAATTTTTTCAAAAATAGATCATTAATCTATAAACAATAACATTTTCAAAAAAAATTGAAAAAATTACCAAAATCTATGGTCAAATGGGAGCAAAGAATTACATTACTTTCTCCACCCCAGATTATGTATTATTTTTCGATAGTCAAACTATATAAATTTTAATTAATATTTACTTTTTTTCTACTGTATTGTCATAGTTATAATTTATAATATTTTTCATATAATTTTAAATATTTTAATTATATTATAAAAAAATAAAGATTAGTCAATTGATACGAAAGTAACACTTTAATACATACCAATCTATTTTGAGAAGTAAGAAATGTTAAACATACCTGTTATGAAATAATATAAGAACAAGTAGAATAATGCAAGAACAAGAACAATAAAGAGAAAAGTAGACAGAGAAGTATTCTTATTGATACTTTGGGATGATTTACAATGGGGTAAGACCCCTTTATTTATAGGAAGAGAAAAGACTTAGCTCAACGTAAAATTCTTCTATAAGATAGACATTCACTCTAATTAGAGTTCTATTTGTAACACTCCCCCTTGAATGTCTATTCAATAATGTGCCTCGTTAAAACCTTAACTAAAACAAAACCCAATGGGAAAAAATTAAAGAAAAGGAAAAAGAGTACACATGTTTGAATGCCTATTGGTTGCCTCGTTAAAAACCTTGCAAGGAAAACACAGTGGGACAAAACCTTGTAAGGGAAAAAGAGTGCAACGCGCATTAACTCCCCCTGAAAAGAGCATCAATTCACATCCTTGAGCATTTGCATTCCAATCTTGTGCACCATCTTCAAAACGATCTTTTGTAGAGATTTGATAAATACATCAGCCATATTGATTTGAATAAATATTCCGCACCTTGAAATTATCATTCTTGATAGATATGAACATCTTCATATAATATCGTGGAATGACTCTTCAATATCTCCATAGAGGTATTCTCGATGCCATCATGCTTATAGTTATAGCAAGATACATATGTACACAAGTTGCACTTAGGATGTGGTACTTCAGGACCAAGAATTGTATATGCTTCAAGCAACTTCAATCTTTCATGGGTTGACATATAAGTTAAGTCATATAAGCCATATAATAGACTTTAGATGCATATCAAGTTTTCATGTCATGCTAAACAAATAAAATATCGAAAACTGATTACACATACCATTGACTTTATTATGATCACTTTGATCATTTGCTCATCTTCTTTATTAAGAAGTTATTTTGAAACCGATTTGTCTATACGCTTTAAGCGTATCAAAGACTTTGTCCTTCTGGAACTTAATATGAGCATTTGCAGTGAGAATATAGTTACTTTCTTTGGGTCAGCAAATGCGTATAGCATGCTTTGCAATATGTTGCAATTGAATTATCCTTTTATGAACTTCAGGTTCATATTATGATATTCGAGGATCTATATATACAAATGATAATTCATCCCATGTAACCTTTTCTCAAGTGTTTATCATGTCTCCCCCTCATGTTAGAAAAGCTAACTTGTTTCCTCAACTTTGAGAGTCCATCTTTGTGCCTTATGGTGTTAATGAAAATATACACCGCACATCAATAATAAGATGGAGTTATTTGGTTCCTGACCCTGAACCACTTGTGAGGGGAGAATATAATATACTCTCGTATATCAAACTGATATGTATAACTTTGTTCTCATAAGAAACAGTTTAGCTATTAAGTGGAGGCACTCAATAATTATCTTGCTAAACCAACTATGATATAAACCAACTATCAAGATGAACTATCTTGAATAAAAAATCTGGAAATTATGCTCGAAGTTAGATTACTAAGCAATTTACCTCGCAAGCACCGGCCAGGCTGCGGGTTAATAACAATCGCACATGTAACCATATCATAGATGCATCATATGTGGTATACATGGCAGGTGAATGGGCCCATATTCACCTTTGATATTTCCAGAATTTATGGGATTCAACCCGAACTCTTTAGTTGGTCAATCAATTAATGAGAACAAGTAATATAAGAGAATTCGTAAAGAACTTTCTAGTTCTTTAATATTTACCCATGTGAATTCTCTATTACTGCACATCATACTTAAAATGGCTAACCCGAATGCCAACTGAATAAATTATCAATATTGATAAACTTCAAATTTACACCATGACATGTGCAATTATCAATAAAGTTCAAGTTATTATGGTATGGGTTTTTATTCCAATAAATATCCACTTTATTGTGGCATTCTTTTGTTTGTGTAGTACAAACTGGAGAATAAAGCGGGTAGCTTTTCATATACAAATTATCCCGCTACAAGTTGTAGTAATAGAAGATATCAAATCTTTCCTTTATTTATAGTCTCAATATAATCAATCACTTTCGCATATACTTTGGAAACTGAATAAGTTTCTTTGAGACTTACTACCACACAATACCTTATTGGTAATCAATTGCATTTCTCCAACATAGTAATAATTGGCTCTTCTAGAGCTCTCAATTAATTTTGTACTACCACTGATTCATCAACATCCTTGTGGTGAATATCTCTTTTAAAGAGAAAGTTATACCATTATGGTCATGGTCAAATTATATGCAAGATATGTTTCTTGCATTATCGTTGTCCTTTAATAGTCATATTTCCAAAATATTTTGGCGTACAATAGGTACGTGACCAACGATCATTCATGCCATAATAATGACATTATTTTCATATATCATCTCAAACCTCCTTCTAGGGGTGAGTTTGGTATATTCAATACCAATTTCATGTTCATATTCTTCCAATAATGAATATGTATCAGATGTTGTCACATTCACTGTGGGGATATGTGATTTTGTTATCCTTTTCAAATATGTAAATACATCTGGCATTTGATTTGCTATTCATTGCAAATGGATAATATTTTGCACCTCCTTTTCACAAATAGAGCTATGTGGATCAAGATGAGATAATGATGCATTTTTCCACAAAATTTCCCATTTGGTTTCACCAACTTCTCCCCCTAATTTTGGGAAAAGTGTCTCATCGAATTGACAGTCTGCAAATCGTGCAGTGAACAAATCTCCTATCAATGTTTCGAGGTAGCGAATAATGGAGGGCGATTCAAACTCAACATATATTCCTAACCTTCTTTGCAAAACCCATTTTGGTGCAATATGGCGGTGCTACAGGCACATATACTGCACATCCACAAATTCTTAAGTGGGATATATTAGGTTCATGACCCAAAACTCATTGCAACGGGGAATATTTGTGACAATTCGTCAGTCAGAGACGAACTAGCATTGCTGCATGCAAAATGACGTGACCCCAAACCGAAGTGGGAAGCCAACGAACTAGCATTGCTGCATGCAAAATGGCGTGACCCTAAACCGAAGTGGGCAGCCTCGTTTTCATGAGTAAATGAGGTATTCAAGATTATTCTCATCTAATGTCTCAACATGATATCCATTTTGAATGATATCTTAAAAACTCAACAAGTTCCTCTTAAACTTGGAGGAGAACATTGCATTCTCTATGATAAATATTGTTCCTTTAGGCAGAGTTATAGTTGCTCTTCCGGAGCCTTCAATCAATTTAATTCCCATGGTTGACAACAAAAGAAAATATACGAACATGAGAATAAACAAATTCAATCCGTTTGTTTCATATTTAAAAAATATTTTCAAAATCTGTTGAGGTTAGTTGACTAGCTAAGTCAGATAGTCGATTATATGTTTTCCATAATCTATTACTTTGCAGTTTGAAAATTTCAGTTTAAGCACTGTCTCAATGTAATCGATTGTTAAACATACATAATCGATTATGTCTTAATATAATCGATTATTAAACATACATAATCGATTATTTGCTATTTTGAAAAACTTCAGATCACACTGTCTTAATATAATCGATTGTTAAACATACAATCGATTATTTGCTATTTTGAAAAACTTCAGATCACACTGTCTTTATATAATCAATTGTTAAACATACATAATCGATTATTTGCTATTTTGAAAAACTTCAGATCACACTGTCTTAATATAATCGATTGTTAACAAGTATATAATCGATTGTTTTGCAGTTTTAATGCGAAATATTACATAATCGACTAACTGTTAGGTTAGTCGATTAACTCTACTGAAAAATAAAAATATCTTTGAAATTTAAGCATATTGAAACATTCTAAAGAACTAATACTAATATTATATCATAAACTAATTAATACGAGCTGATACTAATGACTATTAGTTTATTCACTAATTAATACAAATAAAATCAAACAATTCCATCATCCTTCATCACAGATCCATTACCGATTAAGTGGTCTATTTTCCCCTCGGGTTGCTCAAAGAAGTCTGCCACATCCAAGTGGATGATGTCAAAACTGTCGTCAGAGACAGAATTGGTTTCAGGGCATTTACCTTTTAGAGATGCTTGATAAAGCTCAACCAAATGCCTTGGTACACGGCAAATTTTCGCCCAGTGCCCTTTTCCACCGCAACGATAATATATAGTTTATGAACTATTTGCTTTTGGATTTTCATCGCATTGTGCTTGTGGCAGAGTGACCAACTTCAGGTTGTCATATCTCTCCTTTAAGCCATTCCACAAGATAGGTGGATCTTTGACTGTGATATATTCAATTTTCAAACCTTCATCAAGATGATGGCGCAAGAAAATCAAGGCCTTAGCACAGTCTTGGGTGGATGCTTTATCTCTATCTTTAATGGCATCTCCAAGGCCCATTGCATCCAAATGGATTTCAGCATCCAACACCCATGTCATATAGTTCTTGCCCGAAATTTCAAGGGCAACGAACTTTCTTTTCATAATGTCAGACATAAAACAAAATTACATCAAGAGCGTGTCCATACTTACGGGCTTTATTACAATTATCATATTCACTTCAGGGAATGGATCATAATCATCTGTATGTGCTATATACAATCTCATGTCAAATATTACTTTCATAAAGTGAAAGATTATTTTGAGAATCTTCATTATTCTCATTATCACAATGATGATGATTATAATTCCGTCTATTGCCACGTCCACATCCATTGATACCTTCATGGTAATAATTTTGTCTTCTTTCAGACTTATCACATACTGCTACCACATTCTCTAAAGGGAATGGAGCAAATTCAATTGGACGGATTTTGTCTTCTTTCAGACTTATCACATACTGCTACCACATTCTCTAAAGGGAATGGAGCAAATTCAATTGGACGGATTTTTTAATTCTTTGCCCACAATCATACATGAATTTAATCATGGCAAGACATAGAACTTTTATCACTTCACGTGGTTATAATTCCTTACAAACTCCATTAGAGTTATAATCAAACTTTGTTGTCTATGTTTGTATATGAAATCAAATCGTAGAATTTCAAGAATTTGAAAGGAAAAAGTAAATTACTTACCTTTAAGGTATACCAATAAATGTTGTGATATCAAATATACCTCTTGAGTTTCCTTCCCGTTGCATTACTTTTATGATGATACCATCTCTTCTATTTTCCGTATAGAAATTTCTTTGTCAATGTAGGGCAAGCTGGGACATTGATACAATGATGTAGGGGTGTTCATCGGGCGGATTGGGCGGCTTTTACTCTTAACGGTTTGGCTTAACGGTTATCGGCTTTTAAATGTATTAATCCGTTAGCCATCCGATAAGATATCGGACGGATTGGTATCGGGTTAGCTCTTATAGGGCGGTTATTGGGCGGCTTATCGGCCTAACATACATGTTTACTAGAATTTGATAGATCTCTTCAGGCAGTTATAGATCAAACACCTATTTCGATATAACTTCATATGAGCTAGCTTGTTAATGTCTTTTCAGGGCATTCATTTTATCCCTGAGGTAGTATAGCTTTGCCTTCCTCACTTTTTTCTTGTCCATCACCTTCATCTCCTTTATGTTGGGCGAGTACCTGCAAATCATCTAGATCTCGAGATTAAAAATGCTTAGAAGTAGAAATAAACTTTTGTTAATCATTTTTAAGGGTTTTAGTTTTTTTATATTTAATATATATTAATAAAAATAAATTTTATATATATATATATATATTCTTAACGGGTTAACGGATTAGCCGTCAAGAAAATTGAATAATCCATCCCCAAACCGATAAGCCGTTAATAAAAAAAATTCAATCCGTTCCCCGTCCGTTAAGCCGTTAAGCCGTTACCAGTAAGCCGTTAAGCTTCGGTTTGGATTGGTTTTCGGTTTCGGATCGGTTTTGAACACCCCTACAATGATGCAACAAAGAACAGATACACGAACCCTTGTATTACTGGAGAATAACTCTATGTTTTTCCTTTTTTTTTCATTTTTCTATTCTTTCTTTTCCGTTTTCTTTTCTCTTTCTGTTGGCTTTTTGTTCTTCGTCTTCTCTTTTTCTATTTTTTTCGTATAGAAATTTTTGGAAGAAGGAAGAAATCAAATTTAATTGGTTAGAGACTCGTGCTGATAACGTGTTATGAAATAATATAAGAACAAGTAGAATAATGCAAGAACAAGAACAATAGAGAGAAAAGTAAAGAGAGGAGTATTCTTATTGATACTTTGGGATGATTTACAATGGGGTAAGACCCCTCTATTTATAGGAAGAGAAAAGACTTAGCTCAAGATAAAACTCTTCTATAACATAGACATTCACTGTAATTAGAGTTCTATTTATAACAATACCAATCTATTTAATACACCTTAATCTATGGCCGACATAATTTATATAAATCTTTTAACATACATTAGCTAAAGAGTCATTGTATATACTAAAAAATCTAATCAAACGAGAGAAATCTAAATTCAACAAAAAAAAATTGGAAAATTTTCAAATAAGCTGAGTAAAATTTAAGAACATTTAAAGAAAATAATTAATATCAAACGAGTTACGTGTAAATAATTTAGATACGTTATTTTAAGTTTGTTTTCTATTTATTATTTCTCACTCTGATGTTGCTGTATATATATTGGGGTTACAACTAATTTGATTTTGTAACACATAATTTTTTGCAAAGGTGAAATTAGAATATTTAATATCAGATCACATTGATAAAAATTTGTGTTCAAACTGTTGTGCACTAGTTAGTGCACATTAGAGAATGTCAAATTTGTACCAGTCCTTCGATGCACTAAAAAATTTTTAAAAAAAAATCTTATCTGATTATCTAAAATAGTTTTAAAATACTAATGATTATACAAATCTAAGGCAATTGAAATTTTCTATATTTAAAGAGAGTCAGGTGGAGCCTCATCCCCTGAGGAGGAGCAGTAGGGTCCAGAACATGCCAATTGTCTTATTACTATATTTCTGTTATGAAATAATATAAAGACAAGAACAATAATGTAAGAATAAAAACAATATAGAGAGAGAATAGGGAGAGAGAGAAGTATTCTTATTAATACTTGGGGTGATTTACAATGGTAGAGAGCACCTCTATTTATAGGAAGAGGAATGACTTAGCTTCAAGCTAAAACTCTTAGACATTCACTCTAAATAGACTTCTATTTTATAACACTCCCCCTTGAATGTCTATTCAATAATGTGCCTCATAAAACCTTAAAACCAAAACCCATTTGGAAAAATTAAAGAAAGGAAAAAGAGTACACATGTTTGAATATGCGCCTATTGGTTGCCTCGTTAAAAACCTCGCAAGGAAAACCCGGTGGGACAAAACCTTGTAAGGAAAAAAGAGTGCAACGCGCATTAAACTCCCCCTGATAAGAACATCAATTTATGTCATTAAGTCTTCGCATCCCGATCTTGTGAACTAGCTTCTTGAAGGTTGACTTTGGTAGAGATTTTGTAAACAAATCAGCCATATTGTCGCTTGAACGAATCTGTTGAACATTGATATCACCATTCTTTTGAAGATCATGTGTAAAGAATAACTTTGGTGAAATATGCTTCGTTCTATCTCCTTTTATGAATCCTCCCTTCAATTGAGCTATACATGCTGCATTGTCTTCATACAAAGTTGTGGGTAGTTTATCACACTTCAAACCACATTTGTCTTGGATATGATGTATTATCAACCTTAACCACACACACTCCCGACTTGCTTCATGAATAGCAATTATCTCGGCATGATTAGATGAAGTAGCCACAATTGATTGCTTAGTCGATCGCCAAGATATGGCGGTTTCTCCACAGGTAAACACATAACCCGTTTGAGATCGAGCCATGTATGGGTCGGACAAATATCCAGCATCAGCATAACCAACAAGATCCGGGCTGCAATTCTTGCCATAAAATAAGCCCATATCGGTAGTTCCCTTTAGGTACCGCAATATGTGTTTGATCCCATTCCAATGTCTCCTCGTAGGAGCCGAGCTAAATCTTGCTAAGACATTAACTGAAAAGGATATGTCAGGTCTTGTAGTATTTGCAAGATACATTAGTGCGCCAATTGCGCTAAGATATGGTACTTCAGGACCAAGTAGCTCTTCATTCCTTTCTTGTGGTCGGAATGGATCTTTGTTCACATCAAGTGATCGAACAACCATCGGTGTACTTAAAGGATGTGCTTCATCCATGTAAAACCGTTTCAGTACCTTTTCTGTATAGGTAGATTGATGAACAAAAATTCCGTTTGCCAAATATTCAATTTGCAAACCAAGACATAGTTTAGTCTTTCCGAGATCTTTCATCTCGAATTCATCCTTTAGATAATCAATTGCCTTTTGGAGTTCTATAGGGGTTCCAATAAGGTTTATGTCATCAACATATACGGCAAGTACAACAAATTCCGATGTTGTTTTCTTTATAAAAACACACGGGCAAATGGCGTCATTTATATAGCCTTCTTTTAACAAGTACTCACTAAGACGATTATACCACATTCGTCCAGATTGCTTTAGACCATACAAGGATCTTTGCTATTTAATTGAGAACATTTCCCGAGATTTTGAGTTGTGCGCGTTTGGCACCTTGAGTCCATCGGGAATTTTCATGTATATCTCATTATCAAGTGAGCCATAAAGATAGGCAGTAACCACATCCATTAAGTGCATGTCAAGCTTTTCATGGACAGCGAAACTTATGAGATAACGAAAGGTTATCGCATCCATTACAGGCGAATATGTCTCTTCATAATCGACACCAGGCCTTTGAGAAAAACCTTGTGCAACAAGGCGTGCCTTATATCTTTGTACCTCGTTTTTCTCATTTCTTTTGCGTACAAAGACCCATTTATAGCCGACAGGCTTAACACCATTAGGTGTTTCAACTATAGGGCCAAAAACTTCACGTTTTGCCAGCGAATTAAATTCTGATTGAATTGCTTCTTGCCACTTTGGCCAATCCTGTCTTTTTCGACATTCTTCAACAGATTGAGGTTCGAGATCCTCACATTCTTGCATAATGCTAGATGCTACATTATAAGCAAAGGCATTATCCACCACAATATCCACTCGATTAATATTTGCCTCAATATTAATTGGATTTAGGGATAGTTTCGTATTTTCCAGAGTCTCGGGCTCAATGGATTCTTCATGAATCTCAGAATTTGTTAAATCATGAGATTCTTTCGTGGTGTCATTTTGATCGTTCTTTTTCCTCTTTCTCGGATTTCGATCTTTGGAACCTAATTGTCTGCCACGCTTCAGGCGTGCATTCGACTCATTGGATATGACACTAGATGATTGTCCAACAGGGACATCAATACGGATTGGAACATTTTCCGCGGGAATGTGGGATTTCGTTATCCTTTTCAAGTCCGTAAATGCGTCAGGCATTTGATTTGCTATTCTTTGCAAATGGATAATCTTTTGTACCTCTCTTTCACAAATAGAGGTATGTGGATCAAGATGAGATAATGATGCATTTTTCCACAAAATTTCCGTTTGGTTTCACCAACTTCTCCCCCTAATTTTGGGAAAAGTGACTCATCAAATCGACAGCCTGCAAATCGTGCAGTAAACAAGTCGCCTGTCAATGTTTCGAGGTAGCGAATGATGGAGGGCGATTCAAACCCAACATATATTCCTAACCTTCTTTGCGGATCCATTTTGGTGCGGGATGGCGGTGAAATAGGCACATATACTGCGCATCCAAAAATCCTTAAATGGGATATATTGGGTTCATGACCCAAAACCAATTGCAACGGGGAATACTTGTGGTAATTCGTCGGTCTGAGACGAATTAGCATTGCTGCATGTAAGATGGCGTGACCCCATACCGAAGTGGGCAACCTTGTTCTCATAAGTAATGGCCTTGCAATCAACTGCAGGCGTTTAATTAACGATTCTGCAAGACCGTTTTGAGTGTGAACATGAGCTACAGAATGTTCCACTTTTATCCCGATTGATAAGCAATAATCATTAAATGCTTGGGATGTAAACTCAGCAGCATTATCCAGTCTAATGGACTTGATTGGATTATCTGGAAATTGTGCTCGTAGTCGAATTATTTGTGCCATTAATTTCGCAAACGCAAGGTTGCGTGATGACAACAGGCACACATGAGACCATCTACAGGATGCGTCTATCAAGACCATGAAATACCTAAACGACCCACTAGGTGGGTGAATAGGTCCACAAATGTCCCCTTGTATACGTTCCAGAAACGTGGGTGACTCAGTCCCAACCTTTGTTGGTGATGGCCTGATAATCAGCTTGCCTTGATAACACGAAGTGCAAGGATATTCATTATTCGAAAGAATTTTGAAATTCTTTAACGGATACCCATATGAGCTTTCTATAATCCGTCTCATCATGACCGATCCTGGGTGTCCCAATCGATCATGCCAAAGTACAAAGGTATTGGAATCAGTAACCCTTTGGTTTACTGTTGAATGTGCCTCAATTGCACTAATTCTTGTCCAATACAGGCCACAAGTAAAAGACGGGAATTTCTCAATAACCCTCTTTTGGCCGGAGACATTCTTTGTGATGACGAGATATTCAAGATTATCTTCATCCATTGTCTCAATATGATAGCCATTCCGGCGTACATCTTTAAAACTCAACAAGTTTCTCTTAGACTTGGAGGAGAACATTGCATTCTCTATGATTAACGTCGTGCCCTTGGGCAGAGTTACAATTGCTCTTCCGGAGCCTTCAATCAATTTACTACTTCCAGAGATTGTAGTAACGTTTGCCTTACACATATTTAGTTGAGAGAAATACTTCCTTTCTTTGAGTATTGTATGTGTAGTACATGAATCAACTAGGCAAATACTTTTACAGTTGGATGTTGATCCAAGTTCGCTTTGTGAGATATCCATATTTGCTATCCCATAGTTTGACATACAAAAGAGATGCAAGAATATAAGAATAAACAAGTTCAATTCTTTTGTGTCACATAATATTTTCAAAATCTGCTGCTAACAGTTGACTAACAAAATCATATATGTTATCCATTACTTTGCAGTTTGAAAATTTCAGTTTAAATGTTTTCTTCAAATAATCGATTGTTAAACACAAACAATCGATTGTTGAACACTGACAATCGATTGTTAAACACACACAATCGATTATTTGCTATTTTGAAAAACTTCAGATCATACTGTCTTAAGACAATCGATTGTTATGCATAGACAATCAATTGTTGGCTATTTTGAAAAATTCCAGAGCACTGTTTTAAGACAATCGATTGTTAAGTATAGACAATCGATTGTTGGCTATTTTGAAAAATTCCAGACCTCACTGTTTCAAGACAATCGATTGTTATGCATAGACAATCGATTGTGGATGATTTTTGAAAAATTCCAGAACACACTGTTTTAAAGACAATCGATTGTTAGTCATAGACAATCGATTGTTGACTATTTTTGTAAAATTCCAGATCACACTATTTTAAAGACAATCGTTTGTTGATCATTGACAATCGATTGTTTTGCAGTTTTTATGCGAAATATGAGATAACCGACTAGTTTTTCAGGTTAGTCGATTACCTCTACTGGAAAGTAAAAATTTTTATTGATATTTGAGCATATTGAAGATATTCTAAAGAACTACTGCTAACATTGCATCATGAACTAACTAATACGAGCTAATACTAATGACTATTAGTTTATTCACTAACTAATACAAATAAGTAGAACAAAATCAAATAACTCCATCTTCTTTCATCACGGACCCATCGCCGATTAGGTGGTCTATTTTCCCCTCGGGTTGCTCAAAGAAGTCTGCCACATCCAGGTGGGTGATGTCCTCATTGTCGTCATAGACAAAATTTGTTTCAGGGCCTTTTCTCTTTCGAGATGCTTGATAAAGGTCAACCAAGTGTCTTGGTATACGGCAAGTCTTTGACTAGTGCCCTTTCCCACCGCAACAATAACATATAGTTTCTGAACCATTTGCCTTAGGATCTTCATGACCCCGTTTCTGCTTTCGGCGGTTATCTCTCTTCGGGGGGTGACGGACTTCATTGGAATTTCTTCCTTGTCTACGTCCCTGGCTATGACCCCGTTTACGACCACGACCATGGTCCTTTTCATGTTTGGCATAATGAGAGTGCACCTTATCTGCTTCAGGCAGTGGTGTAGACCCAGTGGGTCGATTTTCATGATTTCTCATGAGCAGGTCATTATTTCGCTCAGCCACTAGTAGAAGAGAAATCAGTTCAGAGTACTTTGTAAAGCCTTTCTCTCTGTACTGTTGTTGCAGTACTATATTGGAGGCATGAAACGTTGTAAACGTTTTCTCAAGCATATCATAATCGGAGATATTATCCCCGCATAGCTTCAATTTAGAAGTAATTCTGAACATAGCAGAATTATATTCAGAAACGGACTTAAGTCCTGGAGCCTCAGATGAGCCCAATCATATCGTGCTTGTGGCAGAGTGACCAACTTCAGGTTGTCATATCTCTCCTTTAAGCCGTTCCACAAGATGAGTGGATCCTTGACGGTGAGATATTCAATCTTCAAACCTTCATCAAGGTGATGGCGCAAGAAAATCAAGGCCTTCGCACATTCTTGGGTGGATGCTTTTTCTCTATCTTTGATGGTGTCTCCGAGACCCATAGCATCTAAGTGGATTTCAGCATCCAACACCCATGTCATATAGTTCTTGCCCGAAATTTCAAGGGCAACGAACTTTCTTTTCGTAATGTCAGACATAATCAAAAATTAAATTAGGAAGAGGGAAATACCTTAGATTTCTCGAGAATGGTTCTTGAGACGGTAGAGTCTCGTGCTGATAACGTGTTATGAAATAATATAAAGACAAGAACAATAATGTAAGAATAAGAACAATATAGAGAGAGAATAGGGAGAGAGAGAAGTATTCTTATTAATACTTGGGGTGATTTACAATGGTAGAGAGCACCTCTATTTATAGGAAGAGGAATGACTTAGCTTCAAGCTAAAACTCTTAGACATTCACTCTAAATAGACTTCTATTTTATAACAATTTCATGATTATTTTAATTAATAAGGATTATAGTGTAATCCAATAATAGTGGGATTATTTTGAATTCAAGAAATAGCTTACTATGTCTTCAAGTTTTGTTTTATATTTGAATCCCATTTTAAGTTTAAAGCAACGGGGACAACTATCAAGATTTAATACCTACTTATCGACCGAGTTAATCTTTCTATTAATAAACTTATAATATCAAAATTTATTTAATTTAACTATCTTTTATAAGTAAGCTAGTTTACCTCATTTATATTGTTTTGTTTCTTTGATATAAATATTTTTACCTTTTTTAATCCATCTATACTGCTTTGATGTCACATGATGTGTTTTTCTCTAAACCATCACTTATCTTATGCTAGTTTGAATTATTTCTTAGGTCTTTTTTTCCGGTGCAACACAGGAAATCGTCCTTTTTTGGGTATTCTTATCCTGCAACTTTCTAAATTTTTATATTGAACGCATGGCGCAGTTAGGATCCATTAAATTCAAACCAAGCCGAAAAGAATGCTCTTCATATTCAAATAAGGAAATGCTTTTTCTAACCATTAAAAAATAGCTCGATGAAGGATGAGACGTGTATGTAGGGGGCAGAAAAATGCTTTCGAATATCGAGATTTCTTTTTCATTAAAAACAAAAAAGGCTGAAGATGACCTACGATGCATCTTATATATTAGATTTTATCATATCCATTATCAATTTGAAATTCTCAAAAATAAGAGTGATTAGGAGTAAATTAAAAGAAAAGTTGAGGAATAAGGATTAGGTGAAAGTAAGAAAACAAGGAGATAAAACGGAAGAAAAAGAAGTAGAGACAAAAGGTGGGGTTAGTGTGTGGTGTCATAGTTGTCCCGCGTGATAAAGAGTGATGTGAGTCCGCACATGCACTCCCTGCTCTCTTCACTTAATCTCCTGTAATTATGAAAAATTTTATTTTATGTCTTGTCAAATTGATACTAATAGTATGAATTTTTTTTATTTTATAAATTTGTGCAATGAAATTTTAAATTTTTGAGTTTATAAAAATATAGATCCATAAAATTATAAAATAAAAAAAAATTATCTTATACAACTAGTATTAATTGTATGAGACAAAATAAAAATTTTCCTATAATTATTTGAAGAAAAAAAAACTTGTAACACGAAAATCCGAGTGGGCGAACTAATTGACTTTATCTCTTTGAAATAAGGGTAAGAGAAGAACAATGGAATAATTAAAAAATTAGTGATACTAGTAACCAACTTAATCATATGATTAAGGATTTGTTTGGTCATAGATTTTATCAATTCTTTTGAAGCAAATACATATTTGTTCATAAATTTTTATCCATATTTTGTTAAATTTTGACAAATCCTAAAACCCAGATTTTGGTCCAAAATTTTACTATTACATTTTTCAGAATTTAAAAAAATTGCCCAATTTGTATTTTATAAAAGAGTCTACCATTTATTATTTTGTAATAATGTTGTTTCGTATTCTCGATCACCTGATAGTGTATTACGTAGTTTATTACAAAAATAATAATTTTGTACCAAATTTATTTATGATCAAGACTATAATTTGTGATAATAATAAATATTATTGATGAAGGTAGTGTCGGGTATTTATAATAATTTTTAGAATTTATGGGTATAAATTATGTTTCATGTCTTTTCAAAAAAATAAATAATGTGAAAAATATTTTAAAAACTTATGTTCAAATATACTTTTATCTTCGAACCAAACTTCACCAAATCAAAATTTTTAAAATAAATTTGGGAATTCTTGCTAAACATGGAGAATAGTTTATGATATAGCAAATAAGCTATTTTATTATGAGAGCTAAAACTGAAGGACAGCCTAGCTCTTAATCCTTAATGGTCTGTGCTCAGTTATGGAAACCTGTTCAATTTCAACATACCATAAATTGTTTAATTTATGTTTCGTTCAAAGAAGTCGGAAAAAATAAATAAGCAAAACGACTCGGAAAACTGAGTTTATATTATGACCCTTTTATTGCTAATAAGGTTAAAATTGAGAACTGTTATAAAATAATATAAGAACAAGAACAAGAATAATATAGAGAAAAGTAGAGAGAGAAGTATCCTTATTGATACTTTGGGATGATTTACAATGTGAGAGAACCCCTTTATTTATAGGGAGGTGGTGACTTAGCCACCAAGTAGTAAACCCTAGGATCTCTCTAAATATGGACATTCACCTTAAATAGAATATTTTATAACACTCCCCCTTGAATGTCTATTCAATAATGTGCCTCGTTAAAACCTTAACTAAAACAAAACCCAATAGGAAAAATTTAAAGAAAAGGAAAAAGAGTACACATGTTTGAATATGCGCCTATTGGTTGCCTCGTTAAAAACCTTGCAAGGAAAACCCAGTGAGACAAAACCTTGTAAGGGAAAAAGAGTGCAACGCGCATTAACTCCCCCTGAAAAGAGCATCAATTCACATCCTTGAGCATTTGCATTCCAATCTTGTGCACCATCTTCAAAACGATCTTTTGTAGAGATTTGATAAATAAATCAGCCATATTGATTTGAATAAATATTCCGCACCTTGAAATTATCATTCTTGATAGATATGAACATCTTCATATAATGTCGTGGAATGACTCTTCAATATCTCCATAGAGGTATTCTCGATGCCATCATGCTTATAGTTATAGCAAGATACATATGTATACAAGTTGCACTTAGGATGTGGTACTTCAGGACCAAGAATTGTATATGCTTCAAGCAACTTCAATCGTTGACTTTATACTTTCAAGTATTTGAACTACATGTCCTAAAGTACATGTCTTTCATATGGAATCAATTCTGCTTGAATTGTATCTCTTCCATTTAGCCAATATTTTTGTTTGTATTCGACAAACATAAGATCCTCATCGATATTTAGCGCTATCATAGATGTCGTCGACGAACATTTTATATCGGTTCCAGTAAATTTTCATAAAGACATAACATGGAGATCTCTTTATTCATATATTCAGGTACCTGAATCTCTCATGAGATTTTATGAAGTGTTATGTCATGTGATCTTCTAGATCACTTGCCTCCCCATTATGATCACTTTGATCATTTGCTCATCTTCTTTATTAAGAAGTTATTTTGAAACCGATTTGTCTATACGCTTTAAGCGTATCAAAGACTTTGTCCTTCTGGGACTTAATATGAGCATTTGCAGTGAGAATATAGTTACTTTCTTTGGGCCAGCAAATGCGTATAGCATGCTTTGTAATATGTTGCAATTGAATTATCCTTTTATGAACTTCAGGTTCATATTATGATATTCGAGGATCTATATATACAAATGATAATTCATCCCGTGTAACCTTTCCTCTAGTGTTTATCATGTCTCCCCCTCATGTTAGAAAAGCTAACTTGTTTCCTCAACTTTGAGAGTCCATCTTTATGCATTATGGTGTTAATGAAAATATACACCGCACATCAATAATAATAAGATAAAATTATTTGGTTCCTGACCCTGAACCACTTGTGAGGGGAGAATATAATATACTCTCGTATACAACGTATATCAAACTGATATATATAACTTTGTTCTCATAAGAAACAGTTTAGCTATTAAGTGGATGCACTCAATAATTATCTTGCTAAACCAACTATGATATAAACCAACTTATCAAGATGAACTATCTCGAATAGAAAATCTGGAAATTATGCTCGAAGTTATATTACTGAGCAATTTACCTCGCAAGCACCGGCCAGGCTGCGGGTTAATAACAATCGCACATGTAACCATATCATAGATGCATCATATGTGGTATACATGGCAGGTGAATGGGCCCATATTCACCTTTGATATTTTCAGAATTTATGGGATTCAACCCGAACTCTTTAGTTGGTCAATTAATTAATGAGAACAAGTAATACAAGAGAATTCGTAAAGAACTTTCTAGTTCTTTAATATTTACCCATGTGAATTCTCTATTACTGCACATCATACTTAAAATGATATGGCTAACCCGAATGCCAACTGAATAAATTACCAATATTGATAAACTTCAAATTTACACCATGACAATAAACTTCAAGTTTATTATGATATGGGTTTTTATATCAATAAACGTCCATTTTATTGTGGTATTCTTGTGTAGTACAAACTGGAGAATAAAGCGGGTAGTTTTTCACATACAGATTATCCCGCTACAAGTTGTAGTAATAGAAGATATCAAATCTTTCCTTTATTTATAGTCTCAATATAATCAATCGCTTTCGCATATATTTTGGAAACTGAATAAGTTTCTTTGAGACTTACTACAACACAATACCTTATTGGTAATCAATTGTGTTTCTCCAACATAGTAATAATTGGCTCTTCTAGAGCTCTCAATTAATTTTGTACTACCACAAATTCATCAACATCCATGTGGTGAATATCTCTTTTAAAGAGAAAGTTATACCATTATGGTCATGTCAAAATTATATGCAAGATATGTTTCTTGCATTATAGTTGTCCTTTGATAATCACATTGACAAATTATTTTGGCGTACAATAGGTACGTGACCAATGACTATTCATGCCATAACAATGACATTATTTTCATATATCATCTCAAACCTCCTTCTAGGGGTGAGTGTGGTATATTCAATACCAATTTCATGTTCATATTCTTCCAATAATGAATATGTATTCGTGAATCAGATGTTGTCACATTCACTGCGGGGATATGTGATTTTGTTATCCTTTTCAAATCTGTAAATGCGTCTGGCATTCGATTTGTTATTCTTTGCAAATGGATAATATTTTGCACCTCTTTTTCACAAATAGAGGTATGTGGATCAAGATGAGATAATGATGCATTTTTCCACAAAATTTCCCGTTTGGTTTCACCAACTTCTCCCCCTAATTTTGGGAAAAGTGTCAAATCGAATTGACAGTCTGCAACTCGTGCAGTGAACAAATCCCCTGTCAATGTTTCGAGGTAGCGAATAATGGAGGGCGATTCAAACTCAACATATATTCCTAACCTTCTTTGCAGACCCATTTTGGTTCAATATGGCGGTGCTACAGGCACATATACTGCACATCCAAAAATTCTTATGTAGGATATATTAGGTTCATGACCCAAAACTCATTGCAACGGGGAATATTTGTGATAATTCATCGTTCTGAGACGAACTAGCATTGCTGCATGCAAAATGGTGTGACCCCAAACCGAAGTGGGCAGCCTCGTTTTCATGAGTAAATGAGGAATTCAAGATTATTCTCATCTATTGTCTCAATATGATATCCATTTTGAATGATATCTTTAAAACTCAACAAGTTCCTTTTATACTTGGAGGAGAACATTGCATTCTCTAAAATGTTGTTCCTTTAGGCAGAGTTGTAGTTGCTCTTCCGGAGCCTTTAATCAATTTACTACTACCAGATATTGTAGTAACTTCTGCCTTACACATACTTAAATGAGAGTAATATTTCTTCTCTTTGAATATCGTATGTGTGGTACATGAATCAATTAATCAAAAGAGATATACGAACATGAGAATAAACAAATTTAATCCGTTGCTTCATAACTAAACAATATTTTCAAAATCTGCTGAGGTTAGTCGATTAACTTAGTTAATAGTCGACTAACTTGGGAAGCAGTCATTAGGTTAGTCGACTAACTAAATCAGATAGTCGACTATCTTGCCTTGCGGAAAAGTCCAGTTTTAATGCGAAATATTAGTTAGTCGACTAACTAAGTTGATAGTCGACTAACTTAGTAAACAGTCATCAGGTTAGTCGACTATCTAAATCAGATAGTCGACTAACTTAGCTTGCGGAAAAATCCAGTTTTAATGCGAAATATTAGATAATCGACTAACTGTTAGGTTAGTCGATTAACTCTACTGGAAAATAAAAATATCTTTGAAATTTAAGCATATTGAAACATTCTAAAGAACTAATACTAACATTATATCATAAGCTAACTAATACGAGATGATACTAATGACTATTAGTTTATTCACTAACTAATACAAATAAGTAAAATAAAATCAAACAATTCCATCTTCCTTTATCACAGATCCATCACCAATTAAGTGGTCTATTTTCCCCTCAGGGTGCTCAAAGAAGTCTGCCACATCCAAGTGGGTGATGTCAAAATTGTCGTCTGAGACAGAATTGGTTTCAGGGCATTTACCTTTTAGAGATGCTTGATAAAGCTCAACCAAATGTCTTGCTACACGGCAAATTTTCGCCCAGTGCCCTTTTCCACCGCAACGATAATATATAGTTTATGAACTATTTGCTTTTGGATTCTCATCGCATCGTGCTTGTGGCAGAGTGACCAAATTCAGGTTGTCATATCTCTCCTTTAAGCCATTCCACAAGATAGGTGGATCTTTGACTGTGATATATTCAATTTTCAAACCTTCATCAAGGTGATGGCGCAAGAAAATCAAGGCCTTAGCACAGTTTCAAACCTTCATCAAGGTGATGGCGCAAGAAAATCAAGGCCTTAGCACAGTTTCAAACCTTTATCAAGGTGATGTCGCAAGAAAATCAAGGCCTTAGCATAGTCTTGGGTGGATGCATTATTTCTGTCTTTAATGGCGTCTCCAAGACCCATTGCATCCAAATGGATTTCAGCATCCAACACCCATGTCATATAGTTCTTGCCCGAAATTTCAAGGGCAACGAACTTTCTTTTCATAATGTCAGACATAAAACAAAATTACATCAAGAGCGTGTCCATACTAACGGGCTTTATTACAATTATCACATTCACTTCAGGGAATGGATCATAATCATCTGTATGTGCTATATACAATCTCATGTCAAATATTACTTTCATAAAGTGAAAGATTATTTTGAGAATCTTTATTATTCTCATTATCACAATGATGACGATTATAATTCCGTCTATTGCCCCGTCCACATCCATTGATACCTTCACGGTAATAATTTTGTCTTCTTTCAGACTTATCACATACTGCTATCACATTCTCTAAAGGGAATGAGAATGAAGCAAATTCAATGGGACAGATTTTCAATTCTTTGCCCACAATCATACATGAATTTAATCATGGCAAGACATAGAACTTTTACCACTTCACGTGGTTATAATTCCTTACAAACTCCATTAGAGTTATAATCAAACTTTGTTGTCTATGTTTGTATATGAAATCAAATCGTAGAATTTCAAGAATTTGAAAGGGAAAAGTAAATTACTTACCTTTAAGGTATACCAATAAATGTTGTGATATCAAATATACCTCTTGAGTTTCCATCCCGTTGCATTACTTTATGATGATACCATCTCTTCTATTTTTCCGTATAGAAATTCTCCAGTGAAATTACAACGGCTGAATCGGCGCCAGATGGACCCCAACAATGAAAACCCGCCTGAACTTGAACAGAAAATGCAGCGGCTTGTCTTCTGGCTTCTTTCCTTCTGTTCTTCTTTTCTTTCTTTTTCCTCCTCTCTTTTCCTTCTATTCTTCTTTTCCTTTTCCTTTTTTTTTCTTTATTTTTTTTCGATGTCTTTCCTCTTCTATTTTTACGTATAGAAATTCTGGAAGAAGGAAGAAATCAAATTCAATTGGTTAGAGACTCGTGCTGATAACGTGTTATGAAATAATATAAGAACAAGAACAATAATACAAGAACAAGAACAATATAGAGAAAAGTAGAGAGAGGAGTATTCTTATTGATACTTTGGGATGATTTATAATGGGAGAGAACCCCTTTATATATAGGGAGGTGGTGACTTAGCCACCAAGTAGTAAACCCTAGGATCTTTCTAAATATGGACATTCACCTTAAATAGAATATTTTATAACAAGAACAAAATTCTTTTGCTTTCTCCTTTTTTTTGGCTGTTAATTTTATTGATGGAAGATTATCACGAAACTTTTGCAAACAGTTCCCCCGATAATTCAACCATTTTGATACAATTATGCTCCAAAAAAGAAAAAAAAAGTGTTGAGAAATGTTATGCGGTTGTACGTTTAGGTGGAGCCAGACTTTTGAGTATAACGATTCTGAAATTCAGGACAAGATAAGTTACCGAGCTAGGAATAGATTATTATACAGGTATTATAAAAAGATATAGGATCTGAGCCAGAGGCTAATCCAAGATTTAATACTTATGAGTTCGTGCAACGGCCTAGAGTAAATTTTCAATAGTAACTCAGTTTCATATCCAAATATTTGTAGATATTTAATAATTTTTTAAAATACATTTACACAATTTTGAACAAAATTTATTAGGTTCATGTAAACTCGAAGGTCAGGAGGTGGATTAGCCCCCTCCTCTAGCCCCCTCCTCATCTGAACTGTAACTATTTGATTTTGTCGAACTCGTAACCGGACTTGTAGCTCCACCACTAAATTTGTATAGCTACTCGATGAATTACATTATAAGTAAAAGGCGAAATATATAGTTTACCCATCAAACTTGCAACGAAATCCCTGTTACACACCTTTTTTTACGGGTAATCGCTTGCACATCCAACCTTTTAAAAGCGTGTCAAAAACACATCTTTTTTATTATGTGTCACTGCGTGTTTTTCATACATAAGAGGCGAGTGAACGATCAAAATTTTTGTATTTAAAGGCATTTTGACAGCAGTGTCCAACCTTTTCATTTTTGCTAAATCCTTTTCTTTTTAGAATAAAAAATTGATTGTCTTTTCCATCTTTTTTCATTATTGCAGCATTTTTTCTTATGCCACCATACCATCAAATATATTTGCCAAGAATTAGATGGGGATAAAAAAAATAGAAATTCAGCATCGTCTAAGTAATGCAATAACCAAATCCAACTAGGTTTTTTAAAATTATTTAAGTGTGCTAGATTTAAAAGTTTATTATAAGTTTTAAGAATGATGGGTGGAAAATTTAAAAAACACCATTGTTGAGCTATTGAAAAAGCTTGAAAATTCAACTGGATCTTGTTAATTTTGAATTATTGAACTGAACTTATAACTCAGATTTGATTGACTAGTTAAAGTAACTTGGCAATTTCTTTCAATTTGTGGCAGAATATTGAAAATCCAATTAAGATGCTACTTGATAATTTCTTCCCGTATATGACTCGATCCAGAAAGGAATAGTAATTACAAAAGTTTTAAAAGTTCTTTTTTTGTCCTTTGATTTTAAGTTATTGTTTTTTTGGGTCTTGCTGAAATTTTTTCTCAAGAACAATAATAATGGAAGACAAGGTGGGAAAGATGAAGAAGGAGTACATATGTAATTTTAAGTGTATTTATTTTTTTTTAAATTAATGACATATGTCACGAGCATATTGGTGCGCGATACATACACATTTTGTGAAACTGGTCTAAGCATAAAAATGATATGTAATTGTTATACTTTTAAAAGGTTAAGTATTTGAAAATATTATCATGATCAACAAGTGTGTAACACAAATTTAAGACACAAATTGAGATGTCATTTTATGTATTTTGTCTAAGTAAACTATAGAACATAAGTTGCAACAGCTTCTGAAAAAAGCCATATGCGTCAAAAAACATACATATAATCTGATACAACTGTTACTTTAGGAATACTCAATCCCTACGCAGCGTACGCGTTACTTTTCCCTCTTTTTTTTCCATAAAAAGTCCCCTGCAATAGTCACTCTTAAATTTGGTAAAGAGTTTATTCTTCCCTGCTAATGTATGATGAGTGTTTTGTAGTTTTATAATTACTATTACAGCGTAAATATTTTTTTATACTATTAATTAGATCATTTAAAAGATAATAACCACATTGCATTGATATTATTAGATTACTTAAAAGATACGTAATAACTATTGATAACTACTCAGATAAAAGTAGAATCGACAAGCTGAAAAACAAGATTATTAGTAAAACTGTGTTCATAAACAGAAAATCAGAAAACCGAAGGTTAGAAACACAGAAACAGAAAAATATTTACTCTGAGCAACACAAGTTTTTTGTGTGTCCTTAAAGAATATAATTTAATCATCTCACTACTGTTTAAGATATACGGATTAATTCTTCCAAAAATAAAAAATATTGTAAAAACGACACTTTAATTTACATAACTCAACAAATTCAAATGGCAGAGCGAATTACACATAATATTGATGTTTGTTTTAAAAATATAATGCAAAGAAGGTAGAAATTTTAGAATTTTTAGTGTGTGAAAAATGAGACAAGACCTCTTTATTTATATCCAACGAATGAGTGGATCGGAGAAACAATGTCTTTCCTAGTGGTTTCATACAACTTATTTCTCATTCAGACATACAAAACCCAACATTAACTACGGTAAGTAATAATAATATAAGAAGATTTTACACTGTTAGTATAAATAAGTTAAATCCATATATAATACAATATCTGAAATTCCTTTAGCCAGGAAAAAGTGCTGTCCGAAGCTTCAGCCAGTATGATACTACTACTGCTTTTTTCATATACAATCAGAAATCCACATGCTGGTTTGTTATCTACTTCACATGCTGCTCAATGAATATGGTAGCCTAAAGTAGAACTTCAATAAGAGGCCTTAAGTTTTTTATTAGAAAAAAAAAACTTCGTATATAATTTCATTTGAAATTCATTTTTTTAGCTTTTTTATATGTAAAGTTATTAAAAAAAATTATAACTTTTTTCATTCTAATAACTTTTTTTTTAATTTCTAATACACCTAATCTATTTAATGTGTCTTGAGACATACTTTCTAATGTAGGATTTTTAATTTATTGTTCGTTAAAATTTATCAAGAGTTATTTTTGAGATTGTATTAAAGTTTTTAATATTTTTTTAATGGATTCTTTTTCAATTTATGGTCTAGAGAGTAATTCTCAAAAAGACTATTCCTTTTCTCAATTTACGCTCAATGGTTAAGTTTTTTTTTTTACTATGAAAAATAATACTTTCTCATTTAAAGTTCCAAATATTGTTTCTGTTAAAATAACATATACACTTTTTAAAAAAGATGGGGCCCCAGAAGATAGGGGGCCTAAAGGAGCAGCTTTACCCTTGGCCGCCACTTATCTACCTTAACTCCATCTGTAATTATTTCTAGGTGAAGGAATAATTATTAGTATAGTGGACTAGAAGCGATATGTCTCTGCTCCTGTCCAACTTTTGTGACATTCACTGTGCTACTTTCCAAATAATATATATATAGAACTCCCTAAAAAGATCTTTCTGTTATAAAATAGAAGTCTATTTAGAGTGAATGTCTAAGAGTTTTAGTTTGAAGCTAAGTCATTCCTCTTCCTATAAATAGAGGGGTCTTACCCCATTGTAAATCACCCCAAGTATTAATAAGAATACTTCTCTCTTTCCCTATTCTCTCTCTATTTGCTCTTGTTCTTGAGTTATTGTTCTTGTCTTTTATATTATTTCATAACACGTTATCAGCACGAGACTCTACCGTCTCAAGAAGCTCTTTAAGAAGATTAAGCCGCCGTCAATTTCTCCATCGGAGCCGCCGTCGTCTGCATCAGTGGAGAAAAGGAAGAAAACATTGAAAATATAATTGGTATACCTTAAAGGTAAGTAATTTACTTTTCCCTTTCAAATTCTTGAAATTCTACGATTTGATTGAATATACAAACAAAGTTTGATTATAACTCTAATGGAGTTTGTAAGAAATTATAACCACATGAAGTGGTTAAATCTCTATGTCCTGCCATGATTAAATTCATGTATGATTGTGGGCAAATAATTGAAAATCCGTCCCATTGAATTTGCTCCATTCCCTTTAGAGAATGTGGAAGCAGTATATGATAATTCTGAAAGAAGACTAAAATATTACCATGAAGGTATCAATGAATGTGGACGTGGCAAAGAATTCCGTCCAATTGAATTTGCTCCATTCCCTTTAGAGAATGTGGTAGCAGTATGTGATAAGTCTGAAAGAAGACTAATTACCGTAAAGGTATCAATGGATGTGGACATGGCAATAGACGAAGTTATAATCGTCATTATTGTGGTAATGAGAACAATAAGGATTCTCAAAATAATCTTTCACTTTATGAAAGTAATATTTGACACGAGATTGTGTAAAGCACATGATTTTGATCCATTCCCTGAAGTGAATGTGATAATTGTAATAGAGCCCGTAAGTATGAACACGCTCTTGATGTAATTTTGGTTTATGTCTGACATTATGAAAAGAAAGTTCGTTGCCCTTGAAATTTCGGGCAAGAACTATATGACATGGGTGTTGGATGCTGAAATCCACTTAGATGCTATGGGTCTCGGAGACACATCAAAGATAGAGAAAAAGCATCCACCCAAGAATGTGCGAAGGCCTTGATTTTCTTGCGCCATTACCTTGATGAAGGTTTGAAGATTGAATATCTCACCGTCAAGGATCCACTCATCTTGTGGAATGGCTTAAAGAAGAGATATGACAACCTGAAGTTGGTCACTCTGCCACAAGCACGATACGATAAGAACCCAAAAGCAAATAGTTTATAAACTATATATTATCGTTGCGGTGAAAACGGGCACTGGTCAAAAGCTTGCCGTATACCATGACTTTTGGTTGACCTTTATCAAGCATCTCGAAAGAGTAAACGCCCTGAAACGAATTTTGTCTCTGACGACAACTTTGACATCACCCACTTGGATGTGGCAGACTTCTTTGAGCAACCCGAGGGGAAGATAGACCACCTAATCGGTGATGGATCCGTGATGAAAGAAGATGGAGCTATTTGATTTTATTTTACTTGTTTGTATTAGTGAATTAATAAACTAATAGCCATTAGTATTAGCTCGTATTAGTTAGTTCATGATATAATGTTAGTATTAGTTCTTTAGAATGTACCAATATGCTCAAATATCAATAATATTTTTACTTTCCAGTAGAGGTAATCGACTAACCTGAAAAACTAGTCGGTTATCTCATATTTCGCATAAAAACTGCAAAACAATCGATTGTCAATGATCAACAATCGATTGTCTTTAAAACAGTGATTTGGAATTTTACAAAAACAGTCAACAATCGATTGTCTATGATTAACAATCGATTGTCTTTAAAACAGTGTTCTGGAATTTTTCAAAAATCATCCACAATCGATTGTCTATGTCTAACAATCGATTGTCATTAGACAGTAATCTGGAATTTTTCAAAATAGCCAACAATCGATTGTCTATGTTTAACAATCGATTGTCTTAAAACAGTGGAATTTTTCAAAATAGCCAACAATCGATTGTCTATGTTTAACAATCGATTGTCTTAAAACAGTGCTCTGGAATTTTTCAAAATAGCCAACAATCGATTGTCTATGTTTAACAATCGATTGTCTTAAAACAGTGCTCTGGAATTTTTCAAAATAAGCCAACAATCGGTTGTCTATATTTAACAATCGATTGTCTTAAGACAGTGTGATCTGAAGTTTTTCAAAATAGCAAATAATCGATTGTGTGTGCTTAACAATCGATTGTCAATGTTCAACAATCGATTGTTTGTATTTAACAATCGATTGTTTGAAGAAAATGCTTAAACTGAAATTTTCAAACTGCAAAGTAATCAATTATGGATAACATATCTGATTTTGTTAGTCAACTGTTAGCAGCAGATTTTGAAAATATTATGTGACACAAACGAATTGAACTTATTTATTCTTATGTTCGTGTATTTCTTTTATATGTCAAACCATGGGAAGTAAATTGATTGAAGGCTCCGGAAGAGCAAATGTAACTCTGCCCAAAGGCATGACGTTTATCTTAGAGAATGCAATATTCTCCTCCAATTCTAAGAAGAACTTGTTGAGTTTTAATGATATCAATCGCAATGTTCTCCTCCAAGTCTAAAAGGAACTTGTTGAGTTTTAAAGATATCATTCAAAATGGATATCATATTGAGACAATAGATGAGAATAATCTTGAATTCTTCATGAAAACGAGGCTGCCCATTTCGGTTTGGGTTCACGCCATTTTGCATGCAGCAATGCTAGTTCGTCGGCTGCCCATTTTGGTTTGGGTTCACGCCATTTTGCATGCAGCAATACTAGTTCGTTGGCTGCCCACTTCGGTTTGGGGTCACGCCATTTTGCATGCAGCAATGCTAGTTCGTCTCTGACTGACGAATTGACACAAATATTCCCCGTTGCAATTGGTTTTGGGTCATGGACCCAATATATCCCATTTAAGAATCTTTGGATGCGCAGTATATGTACCTGTAGCACCGCCATCCCGCACCAAAATGGGTCTGCAAAGAAGGTTAGGAATATATGTCGAGGTTGAATCGCCCTCCATTATTCGCTACCTCGAAACATTGACTGATGAGACACTTTTCCCAAAATTAGGGGGAGAAGTTGGTGAAACTAAACGGGAAATTTTGTGGAAAAATGCATCATTATCTCATCTTGATCCACACACCTCTATTTGTGAGAAAGAGGCACAAAAGATTATCCATTTGCAAAGAATAGCAAATCAAATGCCTGACGCATTTATAGATTTGAAAAGGATAACAAAATCACATATCCTCGAAGTGAATGTGACAACATTTGATTCACGAATACATAATCATTATTGGAAGAATATGAACATGAAATTGGTATTAAATATACCACACTCACCCCTAGAAGGAGGTTTGAGATGATACCACACTCACCCCTAGAAGGAGGTTTGAGATGATATATGGCATGAATGATCGTTGGTCACGTACCTATTGTACGCCAAAGTATTTTGGAAATATGACTATTAAAGGACAACGATAATGCAAGAAACATATCTTGCATATAAGTTTGACATGACCATAATGGTATAACTTTCTCTTTAAGAAAGATATTCACCACATGGATGTTGATGAATCTGTGGTAGTACAAAATTAATTGAGAGCTCTAGAAGAGCCAATTATTACTATGTTGGAGAAACACAATTGAGTATTGTGCTGTAGTAAGTCTCAAAGAAACTTATTCAATTTCCAAAGTACACGCGAAAGCGATTGATTATATTGAGACTATAAATAAAGGAAGGCTTTGATATCTCCTATTACTACAACTTGTAGCGGGGTAATTTGCATATGAAAAGCTACCCGCTTTGTTCTCCAGTTTGTACTACACAAAAGAAAGAATGCCACAATAAAGTGGATATCTATTGGTATAAAAACCCATGTCATAATAAACCTGAAGTTTATTAAGTGCACATGTCATGGTGTAAATTTGAAGTTTACCAATATTGATAATTTATTCAGTTGGCATTCGTGTTAGCCATCTCATTTTAAGTATGATGTGCAAATTCACATAGGTGAATATTAAAGAACTAGAAAGTTCTTTACGAATTCTCTTGTATCACTTGTTCTCATTAATGAACTGACCAACTAAAGAGTTCGGGTTGAAGCCCATAAATTCTAGAAATATCAAAGGTGAATATGGGCCCATTCACCTGCCATGTATACCACATATGATGCATCTATGATATGGTTACATGCGCAATTGTTATTGACCCGCAGCCTGGCCGGTGCTTGCGAGGTAAATTGCTCAGTAATCTAACTTCGAGCATAATTTCCAGATTCTCTACTCAAGACAGTTCATCTTGATAAGTTGGTTTATATCAAAGTAAGTTTAGCAAGATAATTATTGAGTGCTTCCACTTAATAGCTAAACTGTTTCTTGTGAGAACAAAGTTATATATATCAGTTTGATATACGTTGTATACGAGAGTATGTTCTCCCCTCACAAGTGGTTCAAGGTCAGGAACCAAATAATTTCATCTTATTATTAATGTTTTGTGTATATTGACATGATAATGCACAAAGATGATTTCCCAAAATTGAGGAAACAAGTTAGCTTTACTAACATGAGGGGGAGACATGATAAACACTTGAGAAAAGGTTACATGGGATGAATTATCATTTGTATATGTATATCCCCGAATATCATGATATGAACCTGAAGTTCATAAAAGGGATAATTCAATTGCAACATATTGCAAAGCATGCTATACGCATTTGCTGACTCAAAGAAAGTAACTAAATGGAAGAGATTCAATTCAAGAAGAATTGATTCCATATGAAAGACATGTAGTTTTGAACCTATAGTTCAAATGCTTGAAAGTATAAAGTCAAAGGTATGTATAGTCAGTTTTCGATATCTTATTTGTCTAGCATGACATGGAAAACTTGATATGCATCTAAAGTCTATTATATGGCTTATATGACTTAACTTGAAAGATTTAAATTGCTTGAAGCATATGCAATTCGTGGTCCTGAAGTACCACATCCTAAGTACAATTTGTGTACATATGTATCTTGCTATAACTATAAGCATGATGGCATTGAGAATGCATCTATGGAGATATTGAAGAGTCATTCCGCGACATTATATGAAGATGTTCATATCTATCAAGAATGATGATTTCAAGGTGCGGAATATTTATTCAAGTCAATATGATTTATTTATCAAACGTCTACCAAAGATCGTTTTGAAGATGATGCACAAGATTGGAATGCAAATGCTCAAGGATATAAATTGATGTACTCATTAGGGGGAGTTAATGCGCGTTGCACTCTTTTTCCCTTACAAGGTTTTGTCCCACTGGGTTTTCCTTGCAAGGTTTTTAACGAGGCAACCAATAGGCGCATATTCAAACATGTGTACTCTTTTTCCTTTCTTTAATTTTTCCCATTGGGTTTTGGTTTTAAGGTTTTAACGAGGCACATTATTGAATAGACATTCAAGGGGGAGTGTTATAAAATAGAAGTCTATTTAGAGTGAATGTCTAAGAGTTTTAGCTTGAAGCTAAGTCATTCCTCTTCCTATAAATAGAGGGGTCTTACCCCATTGTAAATCACCCCAAGTATTAATAAGAATACTTCTCTCTCTCCCTATTCTCTCTCTATTTGCTCTTGTTCTTGAGTTATTGTTCTTGTCTTTTATATTATTTCATAACACTTTCATCATATTAGTTTAATTTATTGGTAGCACAACAAAATAAATTGAAAGAGGCTTAAAGAAAAATCAAGAAATATTGGAATTTAAAGATGACAAAGAAATAAACAAACAAATATTCTCACCATCCTTAGTAATTTTTATTTTAGTTTTACAATTATTTTGTTTGTTGAAATGCATGGCATATACAGAATAGTTATTTTAAATTTAAGTCAACTTTAAAAGTTAACTCACTTAATGAAAACTGTCCAAAATCATATAAGAAAATAATAGTCAAATCCCTCAACAATGTATGTCACATTAAAATTAACTACACTTTCCTCGTATAAGAAAACAAGTACACCATAATGTTCGAGTATATGTCCAATCTAAAGGGAGGACCTGAAAAGGAAATAACATTAGAAGAAGTGGGTTGTAGTGATGGTTTTCAAATGATGTTTGCAGAACATGGAGCTTTTCTACTTAAAAGGAAAAGGACAAATGGCCTACCTCGAGAATAGGATACTATATTTACTAGCTCTCGCACCTTAAATTAACCTAAGCATTTGGGACATCATGTGTATGTGATCCTTGAAAAGTTAACTCATCTCCGAATTTAATGTTCTATGTTTTCAATTGCTTCGACTATTGAATTTTTTCATAAGTTAGCTAGATAATGACCATTTAAATGATGATATTTTCTTCTGTAATATTCATGTTTGCCAATTTGTTAAAAGGGATTTTACTTTAAACAAGTCGAATTTCTTGCCTCCAACCTTGAGCACTGTTTGGATCGAAAAAATCAAATGTCGTGCAAAAGCTAGTAAAGTAAATCTTCAATGACGATAAATCAGATAACAACGAATAAATCTATTAAAGGAGACACAAACATTTAAGGTGGTTCGGTCAACCGACATACGTCCACGGCGGAGATGAGCAATCCATTATAATAATAGAGAGTGCAAAATAACGAGTAAATAACCTCACGAAAAGGCAAACACAAGTGATACGCTAACACTTATCCCATAAACCCCTAAACACGACTCTCAAATCTTATATGGCTATATTGTGGATGTTACTAAATGAGAATAACGGATTTTTAATTAATAGAACCCTACGAAAAGGGACCGGCCAAATATGAGAGATTTGTAATTTCCTTGTACAAGAAGGAAAACCCAATTAAGGTATACATGTTGCCCTTTCCTTCAACAAATAGGAAAACCAAATATGATAAGAAAATTATGGCAAACACCTAACAATTCTTCCCGTTGGCCTGGATTTTCTGACAAAATAAACTCGATCCACCTTCTTCACATAGCCTTCAACAGGTCGCATCTCCAAATCTCCACCACGAAATTTGTCTCAACGTGCGTAGCACACCGATCAAATTTCTCAGAAAAAATTACGATTATCGCCAAATATGTTTGCAGTTAGAACTGAACCCGCCAAGATGAACCTGTCTTGAACATCGCTCTAATACCACTTATTAGGTGTTTGTCATAATTTTCTTACCATATTTGGTTTCCTATTTGTTGAAGAAAAGGGCAACATGTATACCTTAATTGGGTTTCCCTTCTTGTATAAGGAAATTACAAATCTCTCATATTTGGCTAGTTCCTTTTCTTGTAGGAAAATGTTTGGAATTCTATAAATTGAAGATCTGTCCTTCTCATTCACTAGCATCTATAATATAGGCATATGAGGTTTGAGAGTCATGTTTAGGGGGAGAACTTTACAGGACAAGTGTTAGTATGTCACTTGTGTTTGCATCTTTATGGGATTATTCTCTTATTATTTTGTACTCTCTATTATTATAGTGGATTGCTCATCTCCACTGTGGATATAGGTCAGTTGACAGAACCACGTTAATTGTTTGTGTCTCTTTTGGAAGATTTCTCCTTTGTTGTCTGATTTATCATCGTTCAAAATTTGCTTTACTAGCTTCCACATGACACCTGATTTTTTCCGTCATAACAAGTGGTATTAGAGCCTTTGTTATTTATCCGAGTTATTTCGGAACGGAAGAGAATATGAGCAAGATGATATATTTAAATGGGAGAAATTATAATATTTAGAGAAGCAAAATGAAAGATTTGTTGTTCGTGAAGAAGATGCATCTACCTGTTTTTGCAGCTCATAAACCCGAGAGTGTATCTGATGAAGACTGGAATTTCGAGCACCAACAAGTATGTAGATATATACGATAATGGGTTGAAGATAATGTTCGCAACCATATAGTGAACGAGACAGATGCGAGATCATTGTGGGAAAAGCTAGAGACTCTTTATGCATCAAAAATTGGGAACAACAAGTTGTTTCTGCTAAAGCAATTGATGACCTTTAAATACAAGGAAGGCACCCTATCCTTGATCACATAAATGATTTTCAGGGTGTCCTTAATCTACTATCTGGAATGGAGTTAATAATGATGATGAGATACAAAGTCCTTAATAAACTATATGGAATGGGAGTTAATATTGATGATGAGATACAAGAACTTTGGCTTCTTAATACTCTACCAGACTCTTAGAAAACTCTCCGTGTTTCTTTGACAAATTCAGCTCTTGGAGGTAAGGCGACCATGGAATATGCCAAGAGTGGTGTGTTGAACGAGGAAGTAAGGAGAAAATCTCAGGGTTCTTCCTCACAAGTAGATATCTTGGTTACAGAAGACCGTGTGGCAAGGTCCAAATACTATAATATTACATGCAACCATTGTGGCAAGAAAGGACACATCAAAAGGTTTTGCCGCAAGTTGAATCAAGACATTAAAGAAGAAAAGAAAGCTGAAAATAACAAGAATAATGTTGCTGCTACTGTCTGAGATGACCATCTCTTTGATTATTATGAAAATGTCATCAATTTGGTATCCCATGAGACTAGTTGGATAGTAGATTCTGGAGCTACCTCACATGTCACACCAAGAAAAGATTTTTTCTTATCTTATACTTATGTTGATTCTAGAGTGTTAAAGATGGGCAATGCTAGTGAAGGTAAGGTGTTTGGTGTTGGCACAGTTTGTTTGAAAACTAATAATGGTTCAACGTTAGTTCTTTAAGATGTCAAGCATGCTCCAGACTTTCTTTTCAATTTGATCTCCGCAGGAAGATTAGACGATAAAGGTTCCATAATGCCCTCTTTAATGGCCAATGGAAGCTCACCAAGGGCTCATTAATAGTGTCTTGAGGAGTTAAGTCTGGTCAATTATGTGTGACACAAGGATCTATTCTTAATGACTCCATAAATATTTAGAAAGTGATACTTCATCAGAATTGTGGCACCGAAGACTGAGTCATATGAGCGAGAGGGGATTACATATTTGGATAAGAAAAGTTTACTTTCTGGAGTGAAACAAGCAAAGCTGAAAAGGTGTAGCCATTGCTTAGCTGGCAAATAGAAAAGGGTTTCCTTTCATAGCCATCCTCCCTCAAGAAAGCACGATTTATTGGAGCTAGTACACTTTGATTTATGTGGTCCTTATAAAGTAAAGTCAAAAGGTGATGCACTTTACTTTGTGACCTTCATTGATGATCATTCTCGTAAGCTCTAGGTGTATACTATGAAATCTAAAGATCAAGACTTAGCGTGTTTAAGGAATTTCAGGCCTTAGTTGAGAAATAGACGGGGAAGAAATTAAAATGTATTCGCATTGACAGGTGGTGGTGAATATTGTAGTCCCTTTGATAACTATTGCAAGGAAAAAAGAATTTGTCATCAGAAAACTCTACGCAAGACACCTCAATTGAATGGTTTGGCAGAGAGGATAAATAGAACTCTAGTTGAAAGAGTTAAATGCTTACTTTCAGAGGCTAAAATTCCAAATACATTTTGGGCGAGAGCACTTAACACTGTTGCCTATGTTATCAGTTTTTCTCCCAAGTTGCTTTGGATGGTGATGTCCCAAACAGAGTTTGGTTTGGCAAAGATATTTCTTATAATCACCTGAGAGTTTTTCGGTGTAAAGCTTGTGTTCATGTTCCTAAAGATGAAAGATCGAAGCTGGATATCAAAAATAAGAAGTGTTTCTTTATTGGTTACGATCAAGATGAATTTGGGTATCGTTTTTATGATCCAGTTGACAATAAACTTATTAGAAGTCGTAATACAATATTCTTTGAAGACCAGACTATTGAAGATATTGACAAAACTGAGAAGATAGATTCTATGAGTAATGAGAGCTTAGTTTATAATGATCCAGTTTCTATTGCTAAGGCACCTATTGCATATGAAGGAACCCAAGACAATAATGAAGATAGTGAGCAAGATCAAAATAATCATCATGGAGTAGATTTCATGGATGCTCTAGTTGATGAAGTAGTGGTTGGTCAGCAACCAATTCCTACATAGGTAACTACTTCGAATGCTCCTAAAATATCTCTTAGAAGATCTACAAGGGAGAAGCAAAAATCCATACGTCATCCTCCTGATGAGTATGTACTTTCGACTGACATAGGAGAACGTGAGAGTTATGATGAAGCCATACAATATACTCACAAATATCAGTGGATCGAAGCCATGGAAGATGAGATAAAATTACTCCATGAGAATGGCACATATGAGTTGGTGAAATTGCCGAAAGGTAAGAGAGCTTTATCTAAAAAATGGATATTTAGAATAAAGCAAGATAACCATACATCTGCACCTAGATACACTGGGATGTTAGTTGTTAAAGGTTTTGGCCAGAAGAAGGGAGTTGACTTTGATAAAATTTTCTCCCTTGTTATGAAAATGTCTTCTATTTGTATGGTTCTAGACTTAGACGCAACTCTAGATTTAGAGGTTGAGAAGATAGATGTTGAGACTGCTTTTCTTCATAGTAATTTAGATGAGGAGAATTATATGGAGCAGCATGAGGACTTCGTCCTTAAGCTTGCAGATAAATATGAATTTTGCAGAAAATTGGCAGGCATGAAGCCTGTCAATAGTTCATCTACTTGAAGACATATTAGGCCCCTTGGTTGGAGGGGATGTTTGTTGGAAACATGTCCATGTTGTCCAGCCAAAGGCCGAATGGCCTAATCCTATTCCCTTTTGGTTTCCATTCCTATTCGGAATTCGATTCGGGTTTTCTTCCTATTTAGAGTTAGTTTTGATTTTAAAAGAAAGCACCACTCGTGATCTATAAATAGAAAAATCTTGGATAATTATATGCTTATTGATACAAGTCTTTGAAAAACTTAAGCACATAAGAGTGGTTTCTAATAGAGCTTACATCAAGAGAGAATAGAGAAAAAAAGTATTTGTTTTGCTGCAGATTTATATTCCAACCAGCCAACTTCAAATCATGTTCGTTGATTCGTTAACCACTGGATCAAACTGAATTTTTTAACGAGTGTTAGTAACGTTTCGTTCTTGAATTTGAACGGTGGAGATCGGATTTGGAGAATCTTAGCATATTATTTTGATCCTCGAACAACATCTTCATTTTTGTGGATTCTCCTCTTTCTTCAATTGATTAGTTGTTACTCTTGTTACTATTGTTGCTCCGTGTTTTGAACTTGTTGGGCAGCCAATTTGGAGAATTTTGTAACCCTCTTATTGTTATAGTGAAGCTTTTTGGATCTTTATGATCCCGTGGTTTTTACCTTCGATTTGAAAGATTTTCCACGTTAAAATTTGGTGTTATCTTCTTTATTTTCGGGTTTGCCTCTTCCGTGAATAACAAGTAGTATGTAAGCCATAAGCTTTAATTTATACCGGGATCTTGAACATGATAATCTTACATAAAATTGTTATTGAAAACATACCTGAATCGTAAGCTATTATTATGAAGCGAAAGCGTTAATTGGAATTTGTTTCTCGCCCCTTACCTAGCTTTCGTTACCGCCAACTTTAGTGATAGAAGAGAGAATGAAAACAATAAGGTAACCCTAATGAGTGAGGAACATACTAATTTATAGAATTTCTCACTTAATCCGATACGTCCATCAAGTTACCGATCGTATGGATGAGATTTTCTCATTAATTAAATATTAATTACTGGCCTTAAAATTATTGGACCACACACACGTAGGAAAAATTACATTCTTCCACTTGGCCTAATAATCACATAATATTAATATTTAATAACATAAAAATATTAGTTGTGCATAAATAAATCTCTTCTATAATGGTCATCATAAATACCACAATACGATAAACTACTAAATATGAGTTATGGCAGTTATATATAATTTGTCTACATACTCCCTTCTATATACTATAACATTAGCAACTCATCGTACCAGGTAAAATATTATGGTCCACAATAATGTCTCATTGAGACTTATCCTGTAATATCGCAAAATAATAATGTGTACACCATTATTGATAAACATAAAATCACTAATGTATATCAGAAACACATAAATAAACTCAGAGTGTCGAAATATTATAAATACAACAAAGACCTATTCTATGCACATGTTCTTTAATAACTTTAGCTATAAACCTTTCGTTAACGGGTCTGCACTGATGAAATCGGTTCTAATATTCTCAAGTAACATTCTTTGTTTCTGAACTTCCTCCTGGATGGTAAAGTACATTAATTTCATATGTTTGGTACATTTGCAGTACTTATCATTATTGGATAAGAATACTGTTACAAAATTATCACAATAAATTTTCAGTGGCTTGGTAATGGTATCGACAACCCCAAGTCCTGAAATAAAGTTTTACAGCCATAATGCATGAATCGTGGCTTCAAAACATGCTAAAAACTCTGCTTCTATTGTGGATGTAGCAATGACAGACTATTTGACACTCTTGCACGATATTGCTCCTTTAACTAAATGGAATAAGTAAACAGACATAGACTTTCTAGTGTCAATACATCCAATGAAATCTGAATCTGAGTATCTAACAACTTCCAAATTCTTGGATCTCTTATACATGAGCATATAATCCTTCGTTCCTTTCAAGTACCTCAAACTTTCTTTGCAGCTTTCCAGTGATCAATTCCTGGGTTACTCTGATATCTTCCTAGCATTTCTACCGCAAAATTAATATCCGATCTTGTACAAGTCTGAGCATACATCAGACTCCTAAAAATAGAAGAGTAAGGAATTATTCCATTTTTGTTCGTTCTGGATCATTCCTAGGGCATTGCATGAGACTAAATTTGTCATTTTTTAAAATTGGAACAATTCATGTCGAACAACTGTTCATGTTAAATCTCTCTTGAACTTTTTCGATATAGCCTTTCTGAGATAACCCCCATATCCTTGTGATCTATCATGAAATATTTCTATTCATATCACATAGGATGCCTCACCCATATCTTTCATTTTAAATTCTTAAAGAGAAAATCTTTAGTCTCACGCAATATGCCTAAGTCATTAGCAGCAAGTAATATGACTAAAAATATAAGCTTGCTCCCACTGATCTTTTGGTATGTTCATCGATCAATGGTATTTTTCACAAATCCAAAAGATTTTATGATATCATTAAAGTTTATATAATGAAAATTATATTGGAGTTCAGGCTTTTTTTTTGTTAAGGAGCTCACACATGTCGTGAGGCTTGTTTAAGTCCATATATTGACTTCTTCAGTTTACATACCATTTGACCTTTTTCTTTGATTTCAAAACTCTATGGTAGGTCCATATAAACTTCCTCCTCGAGGTCTCCATTAAGAAAGGCAATTTTCACATCCATTTGGTGTAACTCTAAATCATAACGAGCCATCAAAGCCATAATAATTCTTAACAAGTCTTTCTTTGAGACCGTGAAAATCAATGCCTCATTTATGTGTATAACCCTTGGTAACAAGTCTAGTTTTGTATCGTTCAATATTGCCATTTGAATCGTGTTTGGTCTTAAAGACCCATCTACACTCGGTTCTTTTAAAACTTTCTGGAAATTCAATGAGAACCCATATTTTATTGTACTACATGGATTTTAGCTCTTCCTTCATGGCATCAATCCATTTGTCAGACTCATTACTTTTTATGGCTTGTGAAAATTAAATTGGATCCTGATTAAGACTAATGTCAAAATCTGACTCTTACAAATAAACATAATTATCCGAAATAGTTGGTTTTCTAACTCTATGAAATTTCCTTAATGAAATTTCTTGTGGTTTATTTGTGTTAGATATTTATGAGTTAGCTGCTTCATGAAGTATTTCATCTAAATGTTGCTCGGCGTTGTCAAAGTATTCTTCAACAACTGGAACAATATTTAGTATTTGTGTGGAAGTAGGCTCATTCCTGGGTAATGGAATATTGACCATCACCTCTTTTATTTCCACACTTTATTTTTCAACACTCCCACTAATTTCACTATTCTCAATGAATTTTGCATTACCTGTTTTAACAATTCTAGAATTATGGTTTGGACAATAAAACACACACCCTTTAGATTTATCTGGATAACTAATAAAGTAACCACTTACTATTCAAGAATCTAATTTCTTTTCTTATAGATTATAAACTCCGGCTTCCACTGGTCAACCCCAAACATGTAAGTGCCTTAAACTAAGTTTCCTTCCGGTCCACAATTCAAAAGGGGTCTTTAGAACTGCCTTACTAGGAACCCCTTTTAATAAATATAGAGTAGTTTTAAGAGCATATATCCACAATGATTTGGGTAATGAGTAATTACTCATCATGATCCTAACTATAAGTATTCGATTACGCCTTTCTGCAATACCATTTTGTTGAGGTGTTCCTGGTATAGTATACTGCGCACGTATGCCATGTTCTCGAGGAACTTTGAAAATGAACCTGGACATTGTCCTGATTCATTATAATTTTAATAATATTCACCACCTCTATCTGACCTAATGATTTTCACCCGTTTATCTAATTGTCTTTCAACCTCATTAACAAACACTTTGAGAGCATCTATTGCTTGTGTTTTTCATTTCAGCAAATAGATATATCCATAACATGAAAAGTCATCGATAAAACTAATAAAAATTTTTGTTTTCCACCAAAAGATGGAACATCAAAGGATCCACAAATATCAATGTATACAATTTTAAGAAGATGGGTGCTTTTCGTGACACCTTTGTTACTATGCTTGATTTGACTTCCCTTAATTCAATCAAAACATATAGTAAGTCAGTAAAATTCAAATTTGGAATAATCTCATTCTTTACTAATATTTCTAGCCTTTATTTGGATATATGACCGAAACTTCTATGCCACAAGAAAGCAGAACTTTCATCTAGTAAACTATGTTTAATTCCAACATTATGTTGAACGTGAAAAGGGATTCAAAAAAAAAATATCAAGTTTTAATTTATATAAACCATCACTAAGAAAACTAGAACCAAAAATAACATTCTTATATAGATTGAAACATCCATTTCCAAACTTCAATCAAATGCAGAAACATCAAGTCTTGAAAAAGAAATAAAATTCCTAGAAACTGAAGGTACGTAAAGAGTCTAAAATAGATCAAGGTGACGTCCCTCCACGATCAAATGATAAGTCCCTACGCCATCAATTGGATCCTTCATACTATTTTTCATGAAAAATAAATCCTTATTCGGATTTGTAGTTTAGATCGTAAGGAACCCCTGCAGTGTAGATGTATGAGGAGTTTCACCAGAATCAAGCCACCAAGTATTATTAGGATTTTTTACTAAATTTGATTTGAAACATACAAAAGCACTGATTCTACCTTTATTTTCGAACCAAGCTTTACGTTTCAGAAAATCTTTTTGATAGTGTCCTTCATTGTTACAGAAACGACATGTATCTGCCTTATGTTCCTTCTTAGTATCCTATTGAGCTTTAGCATGTGTTTTGTTTTCTTGAAAATTTTTTCCTTCACTTTAAGTCCTTTACCAGCTCTTTGACCTATGAGGTTAATTGAATAATTCCCTTGTTTCTTCAGTGTTGACTCCTCCTGAATAAGCATATCAGATAATTCACTAACATTCCATGTCATGATCCAAAATTCAACTAGTCGTGATGGCACCTAACCGAACCATCTAGGTAAGCCTATTAATAACTATCCAATTCCAATGAAATTTAGTAAGACAAAGAATAAAGGAAAATATCTGAATCTTATACATTTCTCAAGTACTAGTATTACAAATTATGAGCTTCTAAAATTAGAATTACAAAGCTCGAATGAAATGAATACATCATATGGTCGAAATGTACATAAACAGTTTTTTATGAATATAAGGCTACCATGAACAAGAGGCAGCTACAACTGGAACGGGGGCACGTCTTCAGTTCTAGCTCTCGTCGATCACAACATCAGCAACCAACATTTGCATGGAAGGTGTAAATCGTAGTATGAGTTAAACCGACCTCGTGTACTCAATAAGTAACAAACCTAACATTAGGTTGAAAGTAGTGACGAGTTAGAACATAGGTCGGTGTTCAACACCAATAGCCAACAATAGTTCATAAAGACATAATAGAAGTAAAAACAAGTAACTCAGAGATAAAATTCTCAACTCATTCACAGTTCCAGAAAATAGATCCGCTTTTCAAGTATATTAGTGAAAATCCAGATCTTTTACTAAAATCGTCAAAAATATGAGTAAGTTTGAAAACTATATTTTTTCCCAAAAGCTTTACACAAGTAAAAGTTTCATTTTCAAATGGCAAAAGGAAAATACATTTCTATGCCTATATGTCAATATGTATGATAAGTCATGAATGATGTGATACCGTACAACATGAGAAAAATGTATCTCTATGCTTGTATGTCATGTGTTCATGTCAATGCAATGTATCTCAGAGATAAACTCATGTATACATACTCTTAGAGTACTCAATCTCACTGTCTCACACTTTCCACTCATCATGCTCAATCACTCGACATACTCAATCATTTAATACTATATATGTCCAATCCACCCCTGGAAAGATCCATCCCGAATATATATAGAGGGAGTTTAGGGAGGTAGAAGTCTCTCTAGAGGGGGAGGCCAAGCCCGATACTACACCCTTCCTGCCCGTACCGAGACAGTTGACTCCAATTCTGTCATCACATGTATTGACCTGGTTTATCATAGAGATGCATCGGTTCTATTCGATCTAGGATCCATTTATTCTTATGTGTCTTCTTATTTTTCTCCACATTTGGGTATATCTCGGGATTCTTTGAGGTCCCCTGTTTATGTTTCTACTCTTGTGGGAGATTCTCTTATTGTGGATCGCGTTTATTGGTCGTGTTTGGTTTCTCTTAGTGTTTTGAGACTAGAGTCGATTTATTATTGCTCACCATGGTAGATCTAGATATTATCTTGGTCATGGACAGGTTGTCGTCCCACTATGCTATTTTTGATTACCACGCCAAAAGCGTGATGCTGGCTATGCCAGGTATACTGCGTGTTGAGTGGAGGGGTTCTTTAGATTACACTCCCAATAGAGTTATTTCTTTCCTTAAGGTCAGCAAATGGTTGAGAAACAACGTGACACGTATCTAGCTTATGTGAAAGATGTCGATATTGATACCCCTGCAGTTGATTCAGTCCCAGTAGTATGGGATTTTTTCGATGTGTTTCCAGCTGACCTTCCAGGTATGCCGCCCGATAGAGACAGTGATTCTGGCATTGATCTGTTGGCGGGCACTTAACTTATTCTATTCCTCTTTACCGTATGGTTCCTCATAAGTTGAAGGATAAGTTACATGAATTGCTTGATAAGGGTTTTATTAGGCCCAGTGTATCATCTTTGGGTGCTCCTATCTTGTTTTTGAAGAAAAAGGATGGTTCTATGCGTATGTGCATTGATTATCACCAGTTGAACAAAGTTACACTGAAGAACTGTTATCATTTGCCTCCAATTGATTATTTGTCCGACCAGCTGCATGGTGCACGAGTGTTTTCAAAGATTCATTTGCGTTCAGGTTACCACCAGTTGAAGATTCAGGAGCCAGATATCTCAAAGACTGCTTTCAAGACTCGATATGGTCATTACAAGTTCCTTGTTATGTCATTTGGCCTAACCAATTCTCCAGTAGCCTTCATATATTTGATGCATAGTGTGTTCTGGTCATATCTTATCTAGTTCATCATTGTATTTATTGATGATATTATGGTATACTCCCGGGGTCGGAAGGTCATGAGCAGCACCTGAGGACATTGCTTCAAACTTTGAGGGAGAAGAAGTTATATGTAAAGTTCTCAAAATGTGAGTTTTGGTTGGATTCAGTGGCATTCTTCGCCCACGTGGTTTTGAGTGAGGGTATTCATGTGGATCCGAAGAAAGTGAAAGCTGTGCTGAGTTGTCCTAGACCATCCTCGAATACAGAGATCCGTAATTTTCTTGGCTTGGCGGGTTATTACGGTTGATTTTTTGAGGGGTTTTCATCTATTGCATCACCTATGACCAGGCTGACCCAAAAAGGTGCTCTGTTCTAGTGGACAGAAGAGTATGAGGTGAACTTTTAGAAGCTCAAGACAGCTTTGACTACAACCTCTGTTTTTATATTGCCAACAGGTTCGGGGTCCTATACTGTCTATTGTGATGCTTCGAGGATTGGCCTTGGAGAGGTATTGATGCAGGAAGGTAGGGTAATTGCCTGTGCGTCCAGACAATTAAAGGTACATGAGAAGATATATCTAGTCCATGATCTTGAGTTAGTTGCTATTGTTCACGCCTTGAAGATCTAGCGTCATTATTTGTACGGTGTGCCTTATGAGATTTATGTTAATTATCGGAGTTTGCAACATCTATTCAAGAAGAAGGACCTTAATTTTCCTCAAGGGAGATGGCTAGAGGCGCTGAAGGACTATGATATCACTATCTTGTATCACCGGGGCAAGGCCAGTGTAGTGGCCGATTATGAGCCGTCGTGCAGAGAGATTGGGGAGTTTATCTTATTTACTAGCAGCAGAGAGGCCCATGGAGATAGATGTTCAGGCCTTAGCTAGCCAATTTGTGAGATTGGATCTTTCGGAGCCTAGTCGGGTTCTAGCTTGTGTGGTCTCTCGGTCTTCCTTGTTTGATCGTATCCAGGAGCATCAGTTTGATGACCCTCATTCATTTGTCCTAAAGAACAAGGTTTTACATCGCGATGCCAGAGATGCGACTATTAGTGGTGATGTGGTATTGAGGATGCAGTGTCAGGTTTGTGTACCCAATTTTGATGGGCTTCGAGAGTTGATTCTAGATGAGGCCCATAGTTCGCGGTATTCCATCCATCCGGATGCCGCAAAGGTGTAATAGAATTTGAGGCTACACTATTGATGGAGGCAGAAGAAGAAAGATATAGTTGGGTTTGTAGCTCGGTGCCTCAATTGTTAGCAGGTAAAGTATGAGCACCAAAGGTCGGGTGGGTTGCTACAGCAGATAAAGATTCCAGAGTGGAAGTGGGAGAGGATCACCATAGACTTCGTAGTTGGACTCCATGGACTTTGAGAAAGTTTGATGCCATTTGGGTGATTGTGGGTCGACTAACCAAATCTGCACATTTCATTCCTATGAGTACTACCTATTCTTCGGAGTGATTGGCGGAGATTTATATCTAGGAGATTGTCCCTCTGCATGGTATTTCAGTTTCTATTATTTCAGATAAAGGTGTTGTTCAGCATGAGTTGGGTACTCGGGTGGAGTTGAGTACAACATTTCTCCCTCAGACGGCTGGACGATCCGATTGCACTATTCAGATTCTTGAGGATATGCTTGGTGCGTATGTGATTGAGTTTGGAGGGTCTTGGGATCAGTTCTTTCTATTAGCGAAGTTTGCCTACAATAATAGTTATCAGTCCAGCATTCAGATGGCACCGTATGAGGATTTATATGGTAGGTGGTGTAGATTCCCAATAGGTTGGTTTGAGCCGGGTAAAGCTAGATTATTGGGTACAGATTTGGTCCAGGATACTTTGGAAAAGGTTAAGGTGATTCGGGATAGACTCCGTACATCCCAGTCCAGATAGAAGAGTTACGCATATCGGAAGGTTCTTGATGTTTCATATATGGCTGGAGAGCGGGTTCTGCTTTGGGTTTCGCCTATGAAAAACGTTATGACATATGGAAAGAAAGGGAAGCTGAGTTTGAGGTTTATTGGCCCTTTTTAGATATTAAGGCGTGTTGGGGAGGTCGCTTATGATCTTTCCTTACCTCCCAGTTTGGCAGGAGTTCATCCGATATTTCATGCTTCGATGCTCTAGAGGTATCACAATGATCCATTGCACGTATTGGATTTCAGTTTAGTCTAGTTGGACAAGGATCTAACCAATGTTGAGGAGCCAGTGGCAGTATTGGACAGGCAGGTTCAAAAGCAGAGGTCAAATAACATTGCATCGGTGAAGGTTCAGTGGCGAGGTCAGCTAGTTGAGGAGGCAATCTAGGAGACCGAGCAGGATATGTGCAGCCGTTACCCTCGTCTTTACACTAATTCAGTTATGTCTCTATGCTCGTTCGAGCACAAATGAATATTTAAGTGTAGGAGGATGTAAGGACCCGACTTATAAGAATTAATGCCTCGATCCCCTATTTACTGCATTCCCCATGTTTGTTTCTACTATTGTGAGTTGGCGGGAGGATTTATTCGGAGTTTCAATGAGTTTTAGGACATTTAGTCCCTAAATGAGAGCTTAGGTTTTAGAATTTAGACTATAGTCAGAACAAAGTAAAGATGGCCTCAAAATGGAATTCTATTGGTTTCGTTAGCTCCATTGGGTGATTTCGGGTTTAGGAGCGTGTTCGGATTGTATTTTGGAAGTTCGTAGTATAATTAGGCTTGAAATGTCAAAAGTTAAAATTTTAAAGTTTCCGATTCGATAGTGAGATTTTGATATCGGGGTCGGAATGAAATTTCGGAAGTTGGAGTAGCTCTATAGTATTGAACGTGACGTGTGTGCAAATTCAGGTCATTCAGACGAAGTTTGATAGACTTTTTGATCGAAAACATAAATTGAGAGTTTTTGAAGTTCTTATGCTTGAATCTAATGCTAATTGGTTGATTCGATATTGTTTGAGGTGTTTTGAAGATTTGTATAAGTTTGGATAGTGGTATATGACTTGTTCATGCTTTTGGTTGAGGTCCCGAGACTCGGGGTGGTTTCGATGGTTAATGGGAAGTTTGGAGTTGGGAATTTGCAGTTGAAGCTGCTGAGTCTGCTGTCAAAACTGCACTTTCGGTGCTACGCAGAAACGGCTGTGAGATTGCAGATGCGGCCATGTGAGGGAAGGCCAGTTTCTGCAGGTGCGGTAGTTTGAGCCCACCTGCAAGACCGCAGGTGCAGTAGAAGAATCGCAGGTGCGGCCCAAGGAATTAGTGAAATCTCGTAGATGCGCACCTAGGACCCCATGTGCTAGTCCGCAGGTTCAAGGACATGTCCGCATATGTGGAAGACTTGGGCCAGAACCTATATAAAGGTTTAGACGTGATTTTTGCCCATTCTTTCACCATTTTCATCTAGATTTTAAGCTTTTTGGGAGTTGTTTTTACAGAGGATTCAAGGAAACTTCAAGGAGGTAAGAATTTTGGAACCTAAACTCGTTATTATAGTGATTTTTATCATTGTAACATGATATTTGAAGGAAAATTAGAGGTAAATTGGGGGTTAATGTTTGGTTAATTGGAGAGCTTTGAGTGATGATTTGAGGGAACAATTAAGGTATGATTTTGGTAATTTTAGTATGCATGAACTCATGAGAGTGTGAGAATTCTTTGCAAGTTTTATCCGATTTTGAGACGTGGGCCCGGGGGCATTTCAGCCATTTTTTCTAATTTCACATATTAGCTTAGAATTAATTAGTGGAATCAGTTACTTGAAGTGTTATTTACAATATGCAATTTATTTGAATAGATTTGGGCTATTTGGAGTCGCGTACTCATGGAAAGAGCATGGTTTCGAGTTGATTTTGAGCAAATTCGAGGAGTGTGAATTGCATAACCTTATGTGAGGGAACTACCCTTAGGATTTGGTATTACTGATATTTGAAATGCATTGTACATGAGGTGACGAGTGCATACTTGTGCTAATTGTTTAAAAATCATGTTTTCATTAAGTAACTTTAATTGTGTTTCCTTTCCTGCTTATACTATTTGAACTTTAAGCCGTTGCTAGCATAGGGAAGCATGCTTAATTAACTTAATTACTTTATTTGCTCAAACTGTCTTATTTGGATTATGTGCAGCATGCTAGGTTAGGAATACCCGTTTTACCTTGGTATGAAAATTTGAATTGAATTAAGTATTCTTCGTGTTGCTGCTATATGTTTACTTTGGGACTACGGACGGTATCCCGGAAGATCCCCCTGCATGTTTACATTGGGACTACGGATTTGTATTCTCGGAGATCCCCTACACATATATTTATTTGGACTGTAGTGCAGGATATCGAGAGATCCCAACACGTATACTGAAGATACTAAGAGATCCTTGAGATACGGACAGATCCCCTGCATATATATTGAGGATACTAAAAGATCTTCAGGATACCGAGAGATCCCCAGCGTATATATTGAGGATACTAAGAGATCCTCGGATACTGAGAGATTCCCGATTGTTATCTCTGTGTTAACCAGTATTCCTTTTGTGATTATTTTGTCTCTGTTATAGTTGTTGTTATTCTCATTATTCTGTGTTATTTCGTACTCTTAGCATTTAATTATATTGTTATATTCTATACCGTTTTACCTCATTTTTTATTTAACCTCAGTAAGGCCCTGACTTTCCTTGTCACTATCCGACCAAGGTTAGGCTTGGCACTTATACTGAGTACCGCTGTGGTATACTCATTCCTTTTCTGCGTATGTATTTCATGTGCAGATCCAGGAACTTCCGCTCAGTCTTATCACCCTTGAGACGAGGCGATTTTGTAGAGATTTCGAGGTATATCTGCCGCGTACGCAAACTGAAGAGTCCATTTCTATTCTCTGTACTAGTTTAGCCTTTTGTATTTTCCTTGTTGATAGACATTTCTGGAGTTAGAGCTTTTTATGTATCTCTTAGCTTGTGATTCGTGGAGTTTTGAATTTTGAGTGTTAGTTTGAGATTCTTGTATTGTTATAGTCCGGGTGGCATCTTAGACATTGTTTCATTTTGTTATTTTGATTTTTAATTATTTTCTCTTCAGAAATTGTTTCTTTTCCGCATTTGTTAGGCTTACCTAGTCGTAGAGACTAGGTGCCGTCACGATAGTTCACGGAGGGCGAAGTGAGATCATGACATATATATATACACACTTCGTTGTACTACTTTAACTACATATATAGCACGTTATAATATATTTTAGTGTATTCATCACTCGTATTATAAAAGTGTTAACATTACCATATTCATATTATTTAGAAAGTAAATATAAAAATAATTGTAAATTTTGACAAATGTTGACCTATTAACTGACCAACTTTGGTCGATTATTTTCTAGAAATTAAAGTATAGCGACCAAAATTGGTCGATAAATGCTTCCCTCAATATTAAACGACCAACTTTGATTGGTAATTTTAAGTGAGATTTCTTTATATTTTATAAAATACTTTAAATAATAATAATAATATAATTATTAAAATTTTATAACTAGGTCCCATTATCGACCAAAGTTAGTCGGTAATATTTAAAATATATAAAAAATATTTTTCTCACAATTACCGACCAACATTGGTCGCTATTTTGGACCGACCAATTTTGGTCGCAAAATTTTAGTCACTAATTACCGGATTTCTAGTAATGTTTGCTTATTTGTTAAATATTAATTATGGGCCTTAAACTTATTGAGCCACATACACGTACGAAAACTTACATAATAAAGTATCTGCAACTTGCCAGTAAAAAATAAATTTAAGAAAAAGGTAATTCGATGCGTAAAGTATTGAGTATTCATGTAAGGTTCATATAAGATCAAGACCACACCCAAAAAATATGATATAGACAGCTTACTGGAGTAAAAGTATCAGTAGCTGATCTCTCTATTCGAACTCGTGCGGTGTAGTCTACTGCAGTTATGTTGTTTGTTTGTAATAACAAAGAACGCCTGTTTGGTCCTTTGGATAAGGCCCTGATTCTTTGGAAATTCGGCAAACACATGAAGATGACATTTTTTTTTAAAGAAAACAGGAAACAGTTGTATCAGTATCCTATCCATATCCATCTAATGTTGTTTAATGTTTGGCCATTCCTATACAAGAAGATAACATTTTTGTTTCAAAAAGATCAAAGTGGTTCAGGGTGCAAGTGTCATACCTTTCAATTTTGAAATCTTAATTCAGACATCAATTTCTTAATCTTCTCATCTCAATATATGTGTGTTTGTGAATATATTATACACGTAATGATGCCATATATAATTGGATGGAAAGAGTAGCATTTAATACTAATGCTCCATTGAGATTGAAAAAACATATGCATAGCATTGTTCTTATCCACGTAAAATTTTATAAGTATTACTTAAATGTGTTCCGGTAGCAGGAGAGTTTTGATATAACTGATAAAATTATACCATGTAACTATGAAATTACGGATTTGAGCCGTAAAATAACCTCTTACGAAAATATAAGATAAGATTGCGAATAATAGACCTTTAACTGTTTCCGATAATGCAACAAGTTTTCTTTTATTTGCCTTTTGTTTTTCCCTTGTATTCCAAGCCTCAGTTACATAATTATTTAAATAGACTTGTCAGAATTAGTGAGAGTTACAAGTTGAGATGAAATGCTGGCCAGCTTAATTTGGATGTTGCGTATTTTTGTGTAAACAATGTGTTGGCAACCGAGTAACGCTTGTTTGGATGGTTGTTATCCAATGTATTGTATTATTACTTTATTTATTTATTTTAATTATTATTTAAATTTTATCGTATCGTATGTTAAATTTGTCGTTACATAACGATGAAAAGTATAGCGATTGATTTGGTGTGGTCGCATCGTTACCTTGTCTTTTTTTCTCAATCTCACTCTTCATTATTATTATATAATTTTATTTTGTCATTTACCCTACCTTTTTATGTACCATATCATAATTTTCTTTAGAATATTACAAATTTATTCATTATATTACTTGATATCATGAAACGACAGTAAAACAATATAATTCATCCAAATATTATATTCATCAAAGAATACAATACAGTACAAGTATAATACGATATGATACATTATGAAACGATACGTAACAACCATCCAAATAGTTAAATATATTTTCAATCTTAATTAGATTATATACATTTCTTATCACTGTCCTTTTAAAGATTCTCTCCACATTTCATTTGTTCGGATTGATTCTAATGTCAATGCTAACTCTTGGGCACTTGCCTCCAACTCCTTAGTAAAACTATAAACTTAGTTATTTTCCACAAGGAGCCGACTAGTAATAAAAATTGAATTCTGTCATCGGATGCTTAGAACTTGATATATATATATATATATATATATATATATATATATATATATATATATATATATATATATATATATATATATATATATATATATATATATATATATATATATGCACCAACAAACTCCTCATGAAATAGAAATACATTTCATAAGCACTTGAACAAAGTAATGGAGCTCAATCATTTCCTCTTATTCATCCTTTTCATTATCTCTTTTCGATCATGTAGAGGTAATTATACGTATATGCACATTTCTCATTAATTCTGTCTCCTGAACTCAATTCAGCGTATGAACTCAACACATTTCTCTTTGATTGGAGAACCGGTTTCTAGGGTTTAACTTGATTTATAATGACGGAATCAAGATTTTTAGTTTATGGATTACGATTCACAATTCTTTTTAATTTTCTTATTAGCTAGGTTCAATAAATTATTTATACATACTAAATAAATTTATTATTCAGTTTCAGGATTTGAACCAATACGACAGGGTTCTAGTGAACCTATCTGTAACGGTGGCTCCGCTTGAAAGTGCGAGATGGGGTGAGTATGAAGAAAAATATTTTTCTTGAAAATAAATAATTTTCTTATTTATTTTCTGACGTTTGATTAGATAGTAAAAAATATTTTTAAGAAAATATATAATTTTGGCTGGGAGACGAAATATGTAAGGATCGGGAAGGGTGGTGGGTTGGGGTCTAGAGGCAGGTGAGGGTAGGGGGAAGAGCAGGGTGGGGTTGGGGAATAGGGTGAGAAAAGTTGGAAAAAAGTTTTGAAAATTGTTTTTCCTCCTGTTGGTAGAATAATTATTTTCCTCCGATCGGAGAAAAATGAGTTTATGATAAAATATTTTCCAAAAACAATTAAGCCAACCAAAAATAAAAAACTTGAAAACATTACCAAAGACACCGTACCATTAAAGCGTTTTAATAATATTTTCTCAAAATTATCATATCTCAGTCTAATTTTTTTCGTACTTCAATTTTATCATATTCAAATTTTTTCTGAGGCTAACATATTGTATATCTGTCCTTAGATATTTTCACAGCTGGAAATTCAAAACTCTTTCGAGAATATATTGGTGCAGAATCAACTTCCGTGAAGCTAACTGACGTACCAATAAACTCCAACGTTGAGTTCCATTTCATATTAGCATTTGCCATTGACTATAATTCCGATAACTCAAGACCTACACCTACAAATGGAAAATTCAACATTTTTTGGGAAAACAATCACCTTAACCCTAAAGAAATCGCCTCAATATAATCTCGTTACAAAAATGTAAAAATCGCTGTCAGTTTGGGAGGTGACACAGTTGGTAACAACAAACACGTTTATTTTAAGCCTAAGTCCATTAATTCTTGGGTCGATAATGCGGTCTCTTCGTTGTCCACTATGATTAAAGAGTACAACATCGATGGAATCGACATTGATTACGAACATTTTTCAGACACGAACACTAATATATTTGCAGAATGCATAGGACAACTCGTGACGAAGCTAAAGAAAAGTGGAAAAATACAATTTGCATCAATTGCTCCGTTTGAGGATAATGCTGTCCAAAGTCACTATATGACTTTATGGAAAAAATATGGGCAAGTTATTGACTATGTTAATTTCCAATTTTATGCGTATGAGAAGATTGATGTGTCGGAATTTGTGAAGAATTTTAATAAACAAGCTTCGAATTATGAAGGAGGTCAGATTTTGGCTAGTTTTGTAAATAAAGGTAGTGGTTTGGGACCTAAAGATGGATTTTTTGAAGCTTGTAAAGAATTAAAAGGACAAGGAAAATTAGGTGGGATATTTGTATGGTGTGCAGATGAGTCAACAAAAACTGGATTCAAGTATGAGAAAATGTCTCAGAATTTATTAGCCTCTTCTTGATCATCAAGATTTGTGAACGAGTTGAATAAGAAAGTCTATAAGATCAAACTAATTGTTCAGGTTGAACTTTTTTTTTACTTTTATCCAACAAAGTGGGCAAAAAAAAAGCGATTAACATTGTTTGATCGTTTATAATGGTTATGTATCTACGTCCAATAATAGTCCAATTGTATCACTATATTATCTGTCTATAGGAATCGATGGTCATGTTTATCAATGAGGTTCAATTAATTGCCAAGTTTTATTATGTAGTTTTAATGCACAAATGAAGGTTAAAAATGGATCTCTTAGTGAAAAGAAAAAATATTAATCAAATTATTGTTTTGAGGGAAATATTTTGTAAATTTGAGGGGCAATTTTGGACCCTTTTCATATTTAGTTTTATTTTTTAATGACTCCGTTAGTAAAATAGGACAAAAGTGAACCTTTCGCAAATTACAGGGACAAACATATGCCAATTAACGGCAGGGATAAAAAATGCCCAACTATTAACAGAAAATAATTAATTAATCGCATGTAATTGGCCCTTAATTGTTTCTTAAATACAATCACACATCTCTATAACAACATCTGTATATAACAATCATTCATTATAAAAACCAAAATTTTCTACAACTGATATCTATGTTATATTATAATAATATATGTCCTTTATAACAACATTTCGCTATAAAAATAATGAAAATATTGAAACAAACGAGGCCGTTATAGAAAGATTTGATTATATAACAAAGAGTAACTAATATAGGAACTTCGTAATCCTCGCCTAAGGGTAACTAATAAACTTCTTCGAACTTCGGTAAGTGTTTTGAATTTCAGTTTTGCCATGGTAATTTAGGGTTTTCCTCTTGATAAGTCAGGTAGGAGAAGAAGGCAATAGTAAAGTGATTAAAATTTAAATACATTATAAATTATGGTTATATTCTAAATAGTACCATTAAAACCAGCTACGTGATGTTATTTCTATTATAGTATTCCAATCAATTAATGCAAACTCGGGTCAAAAATTTTCACGGGTTTAATTGAGCACAAAACTTGCATGATCCATAAAAATTTATGAATATGGCTTCTCCTAAAAATGGAAGAAACAAACATCTTGGTCGACAGTTGGAGCTATGAATATATAAGCTTTTACTGTACATAGTATACCATATGACCATCGTTTTCTATTTACTTATAACTAATTTTTATGTACGTGCCTCACACGTATAATAATAGGCGCACCTAATAGTTAACATATAATATATGAATAAACTCGTTATCGGAAAATAATTAATCTTATATAATTTATGGTATTAAAAATGCTACTTCTCCCGGGCTTGACCTCCGCAGAATTGAGTTCTTTTTATAATAAAGCAAATACGATAGTAGACATCTTGTTCAAATGCATGTTTCATAATGACAAGAAATATGTAATTGAAAAACTCCTAAAGTCTGGGACAACTATTATAGATCTACGGTTGACCATCCACTTGAGGTAATAGAGTAGCACATTCTTATTAAACTTATGAATCCTTGTGTTAATTAATTTGAGTCATTGAGTGGATAATTCACTATAGTAAGGATATTATGTGGACTTAATAAGTTGTTGTGTCATTACCTTATAAGTTGTTGTCAAGACTAATATATAAATAGCAAAAGGTATAAAAGCCCGTCAATATGTCAAAAATATTTTAGTTGTTCAATATTTATTATGAAATATTCGTATTTTTATAATAATATATAAATATAAATAAATATAGATAAATATACATGTGTTACACATAAATCTTCCCTCAACTCTTGGATACGTTCCATCAATATTTGGGCGTGTTAAATTCCTTCCCCAATTCAAATTCAGGTTTCTTTGATAAGCCTTTCATCTAATACTACTCTTCCTCCTAATGATACTTGTGTCCACGAAATATTTGTATGAATTACTTCGATTTTATATACGATATAGAAGTCCTCAAAAAGTTTCTAACTAGAAAGTTATGGTAAAGAACTCATAATTTTGTAAACACTCATGAATTCATTTCCTCAACAAAATCTTGGAAAGGCCAGAAACAACAAAACAAAAGATAAATAGTGTTTAATTGATTCATGATTATATCCGGTATTCTAATATTAACGTTCATTAGAGAGAGAAAATTGGAGTAGTAGATAAGAAACTCTTTACTTTGGTGCTTGTAGTATTCTGTCAAAATAAGATTGATGATGCTTAAAAAACAAAAATACTAATAATTATTTGTTGTGGGCTTGTTATACTATTATGTCTAAAATAACAAACTTAATGAAAGTCTAAGTTTCTATATCATTAACATATTTAAAAAAATTCCGCCGTTAAGTAACAATGATGAGTAAGAAAAAAAAGAAAGCTAATGTAATGAGTTTTCAATGTCTTTGTCTTATATTTTTTAGGTTTTGATAATCTAACAACTTTATTGTCAAGAATCAAATAGAGAACTTGACCCACCTAGTATACATTTCAAATGAACAATGTCTATTTTGATCTCTAGCAAATGAGTGAATAACCACAAGGAAGAACACAACAGGGACCTGGTCCCTTAGGGTTCTCCGACAGAAGTACAAATCAACTTACAGCTAGAACGTAACAGTAAAAAGTGACTGTCGGCAACTGTTACAAAGAGGAACACAACAGGGACCTGGTCCCTTAGGGTTCTCTCATAAAAGTACATATAAGTCAATTACACATCTAGAACGCAACTGTAGAAAGTGACTGTCCATAACTGTAAACGCGACAATGTAGCAGTCACTTCTCATTGGGAAGAAGCGTGTACCAAGAATTGACATCACCATTGTGATGTCTTTTGTAGTATAACAATCGGGTGCAAGGCACAACATAAATTCACTTGTGCATTTAGTGATATTCTCTCAAGAATTAAAGTGATCATCCGACACTGAAGCCACTGGTATGTCAAGAATAAGAAGACAACTCGACAAAAGGATCAGTTTCACAATGAGTCTATGTGTATCCGTAGTTGAGTTGTAATCTTGTTATTTGTTCTTCATCGTTACTCCTATCTTGCTTTCTTAGAAGCTATATATTAGGAAACCCAAAATTTGTAAACTTTCTGAGTTTATGTTGTGACTAGGTTTCTTCATAAGTTTAAAGTCTTTGTAACTAGAGATTCATAAAATGGCTTGTGGTAAGAGTATCACAAGTTAGATAAGTTAAAGCTTTTGTAACTAGAGAGTGACAAAATGGCTTGAGGCGAGAGCATCACAAATTAGTCAAAGTCTTTGTAACTAGAGAGTCATAAAGTGACTTGTGGTAAGAGTATCACAAGTTAGTTAAGTTGAAGTATTTATAACAGAGTTATTACAAAGTGGCTTGTAATAGTGACATTACAAGTTAGTGAAGTTGAAAGCCTACAAGTGTAGGTCATGATTTTTATCCCTTAAGTGAGATTTTTCCATGTAAAAATACTTTATCTCTTTTACTTACGGCTTCATAAGCATTCTTAGTAGAAACTCATAAAGGATCATGTACTCTATAGTTTGGTGGACTCATATAAGCTAAAAATTAGTATCAGAGCAGGTTCTTTCTAAAAGGTAAACACCTAGAAATGATCTCAATGGCTGCTCCACCCAATTTTGAGGAAGGACAATCAACCTACAGAACTCTTAGATTCAATGGTCAGTATTACGGGAGGTGGAACTCACATGCATGATTTTATTATGGCCGATGATTCAGAACCGTGGGACATCATCTGTGATAGTCCATATATTCTTATGAAGAAGCTTGAAGAAACTTGACCAATGATGCTGAAAGACAGGAAGGAGTACAGTGATATTGACAAAATAGCTGTAGAAAAGAACTATCACGCCAAGAAAATAGTGGTATATGGTATAGGACCCGATGAGTACAACATAGTCTCAGCTTGTGATACTACCAAAGAAATATGGGAAGCATTGCAAACTGCACACAAAGGAACTACTTAGGTTAAACAATCCAAGATTGACATACTCACCACAAAGTATGAGCACTTCAGGATGAAGGATAATGGTCTATACAAGATATGCACATCAGATTCACATCTATCAGAAATAAGCTTTATTCACTTGGAGATGTTATTCCCACAAACAAGATTGTAAGAAAAATCATCAGTATTCTGTCACAGGTGCGAAAAGCCAAGGCATTTCATCAAAGATTGTCCACTTGTGAAACAAGAGCAATACAAACAAAACCTTGTCAAACAAGCAAATTGGAACTTGGTTCCAGACAAATGATTTGGTCAAAAAAGTGCAGCTAACAATACTGTGAAGCAAGATCTTGCTGCTTGGGGAGACTCTTCCAGTGAAATAGAAAGGGAACCAGATGCAGAAAACAGTTCCATGATGGCAGTGGAAACTGAAGCAACAAAGTATGACTCGCTGTTGGCGCTGATGGCTCAGTCTGATGATAATGAAGAAGATGAAGATGATGAGGTAAATTTCAGGGATGTTCAAATAAATCTGAAATCCTATACTTCTAAGAAGTTAAGGTCATTAGCAAATGTTCTAATTGATGTTTATTATAGCCTTGACAATGATAAGGAGATCCGTACCATAGAACTAGGAGAAGCTGAACAATCTAGAGATGATCTGGTAGTCTGTGTAGTGGACCTAAATGAGACCATAGCTAACCTTGAAAAAGAAAAGGAAGTTCCGAATGAAAAAATAACTAGTGCAAAAAATGAGAGAGATGACCTGATGGTAGTGGTTGTTGACTTGAAGGAAACAATAGAAGGTCTTAGCAATGAGAAACACACTCTAGAAGAAAAAATTGCAGTTACTGAGCAACAGAGGGATAATTTTTTAGCGATAATCATTGACCTAGAGGAAACCATTGAGGGACTCAATAGAGAACATAGGATTGTGAGTCTTGGGAAAGGGAAGGAAGTATCTAGTGAGACACACATCAAGTTTGAAAGGAATTAGCTGATGGGAAAACTAGTCTATGTGGTGAACTTGAGAAAAATCGGGAACTTCAAGCTGAATTGGAGAAAGTAAAAATTAATCTTGAGAAATCTCTAAAGTGGACCTGGTCCTCAGATGATGTCACTGCCATGTATTTCAACAATAGTGGAAACAAGGAGGGAATCCAGTTCCAAAGAGAGAAAACTCCTTACAACCCTCACAACAAGTACGTCACTATTCCTTATAATTGGCTGTTACCCACTGTGGGAATAACGGGCACTTCAAAGAAAATTTCCAGGCCAGGATTTAATTTATTCAGAAAAATAAAGTATTTACTGAAAATGTGACTACAAACAAAGGACTAGGTACCTCTAGTAAGAAACGAATGTTGCCTGCTTGGACTAGAAAATCCCTTATCTATCCCTTTTATCATAACAAGGGACCCAAACTAGCTTGGGTTCCTAAATCTAACCTATAATTTGTATGTGCAGGGAACAGTGAGAGGAAGCCGACTGCAATAGACCATGGACAGTGGATGCTCAAAGCACGTGACTGGAAGCACCGTGGATTTCTTCTCACTAAAAGCCTCGCAGGAAGGAAATGTATCCTTTGGAAAAAGGAGGGGGTGAATTCTCGGTGTTGGAAAAAATTGGAAAGCCTCTTTGACACTCAATTAAGAATGTGTACTATGTGGATAGCTTGAATTACAATCTCCTGAGTCTTTCTTGTGATAAAGGAAAAGAAGTAGAGTTCTTATCAAAAGTGTGTACAGTTACAAATCAGGTAACTGGCAAGGTGGTCTTAGTGGCCAAAAGAAACAAGAACATCTACGATGTTGACTTTGAATATTTACAAGCTGGTGATATGAGATACTTGAAGTTAGTTGATGATGATGAAACTTTGGCATGGAAGATTGGGGAATGCAAGCTTCTCAGTTCTGAATAAATTGATTCAGAAGGACCTGGTTCGTGGCTTGCCAAATTCAAGACTCACCTGAACACCAGTTCTTAGAACAAAGGATGAGACTTGTGAGGTATTTATGGTCTTTGTCAAGAATATCCAAGTGAAGAAAAAGTTGAAGATGCATGCATTAGATATGACCATGGGACATAATTTGACAATGCAAAATTTGATGAGCTTGTAATAAAAATGGAATAACACCCAACTTCTCAGCACCAAGGACTCCACAACTAAATGGTATTGCTGAAAGAAAGAATAGAACTCTGGAAGACATGGCAGGGACCTGATCATACACATGTTCACCAAGTAGCAAGCAATGTTTATTAGGTCCCTCCTAAACAAAACCCACAATGAGCTGCCAAATGGAAGAAAACCAAAGACAACTCACCTGAGAACTTTTTTGAATGAAAATGCCATATTCTCAACAACGGGAAAGACTAACATGGGAAATTTGATGCAAAACGCGATGAAGAAATCCTTTTGGGATACTTCCCACAAAGTAAAAGCCACAGAGTCTATAACAAAATGGCACACTAGGTGGAAGGAAGTGTTCATGTGCTATTCAACGAGACACTTTCCTCTAACAAAGAAGGAAACAATGATGATCAATATAATGAACCATCTCTGGTCCCTGGGAAAAATCTGAGGTTTCAAATGGGAAGGCTGATATGATGAGTAAGATGAAGGAGGCGGGTGAAAGACAATGCAACATCCTCTTTCACTTCTCACAAGGAACCTGGAACTTCAATTACTGCCACTGAAGCTAAAGAAAGAGAGGAGGTGCAGTGCGAGGCACTCCACAAGTAATACGACAAGGAGTGTAGGGAAATCCGATTAACCTGCCAAGTTCCTCTACCAATCAAACCTCAGTCCCAAAATGGAAACACAAAAGCTCATATCTGGTGATAACGTAATCACTCCCTTTCATTCTCGATTTAGACAAAAATCAAAAATTCAAAAATTCCCTATTCCCTTCTATATTTCCACTCCAGAATATAATCCAAAAATCAAGTCCCAATGAATTCTACTTGAAGGTTGCCAAAAGAAGTTTGATATACCTTAAGGGAACACAAGACCTGGTCCTGTATTACCCCTCATGTGACAGTTTTAACCTTATTGGATATGCTGATGTTAACTATGCAGGTGATCTTGTGGATAGGAAAAGCACTTCTGGAATGGTTCACTTGCCATGATCATGTCTTATCTCTTGGGGCACAAGGAAGAAAAACTCAATGGCTTCATCAACAACTGAAGTAGAATATGTAGTGGAAGTATCCTGTTGTGCTCAAACCCTATGACTTAAGCAGCAACTGGAAGATTTTAGAGCATTTTCTGATGGTGTACCTTCTCTATCCAATTCAAAATAAGAGGACCAAGCACATTGAGGTGAAGCATTATCTTTTGAGGTTCAATATGAAGAAAGGGTTGATCTGTGGAAAGTCCTATAGCACATAAAACCAAAGTCCAGATATCTTCACCAAAGTTGAGTAGGGAACATTTTGGAAGAAACAAGGTGAAGCTAGGGAGATTAAAATCTAATGGAGAACTTGATTCTCCATCAGTTGGCCATGTAAAACACTTTCAGGTAAAATTAGCTAAAGTGTTTTCTGGCTAAGCCTAACTCACATCGATATCATTGTAGGTAAAATGCATGATGATCATAGAAGCTAAATGTACCGTTATGAATTGCGATAGAAGAGCTGCTAAAATCTTTTTCAAATATTTTTTCGGGCATCGGGTTCTGGTACCACATGTTAGTAGTAATGTGCTTGCTTTATATGCCTTCTCAAACTAATTAACAAAATTAACTTAACTGCCACATCATCAAACTTTTCAAAGTCTGCATGTCATGTCTTGTCTTTCAAATCCCTTCATCCCCTCTGCACAATAACATTTTCCCGCAAACCTACCTATATTTACAGAACTATTCAGAACCCATTTCTCTCTCTTCTTATCATTAGCCCTTCTTACAATAAAACTTTCTTTCTCCCTCACAGCAAGTCATGAACCTTCATTTCTTCTATATATCTGTGATCCTCTCTTCATCTCTCTCACTCACTCTACTTACCTACCAAATACTCCTATAATAGCAATAGAACGATCGCTTCTGTCTCTCACCATTAACACCACTATCACTTCCCTATTTTCCTTAAGATCATCCCCAGAAATTCACTACTTCATTCCTTCCAATACTACTGTATCCACACCTGGTTCCTTCTTTTTTCCTACAGTTTTTCCTTTTCTGACAAACCATGTTTCCCTTCCATGTATTAAAAGCCTTGTGTCTTGTCATTCCTCTAATCTCATCAAAGAAAACTTAAGAGGTTTTACCTCTCAAGTGTTAGAGGTCTCTAAGGACGATCCTGGTCAGTATCTGAACTCCTCCATTTTGGACTTAGTGACTCTCATTGAGTCACCAAAAAAGGAAGCATTGTATAATATCATGGCTACCGCTGTTGAAAGTCTGACAAATGAAGGAAGATATCTTTTGTCAGAGTATTAAGGGGAAGAAACTCCATTCCTAGGCGATGTAAGAACCATAGTGCTCCTCAAGTATTTGGCTCATAAGATATTCCTTGAAAAACCTGTTGAACAACCTGATCCTCTTCCAGGTAAACCCACTCATGAACCTCCTAATCGTCCTATGCTCTTAGAATCCTCCTCCAAGTGTAACGATTCGACAGGTTATTTTGAGCTTTAGTACGTAGTTCAATAGTCTGAGGCTATGAGCAGCTTTATTCCAGGTATTATGACTTGTACGCATGGTCGAAATTGAATTCCGAGAAGTTCAGAGTTGATTTGGAAAGATAATTCTCATTTCGAAAGCTTAAAGTTAAAATAATTAATAGGTTTGTATTTTTAAGTAAACAACCTCGGAATCAGGATCTGAAGGTTCCAGCAGGTTCGTGTGATAATTTTGGAGTTGGGCGTATGCCCGAATAAAGTTTTGGATGAACCAGGAGTGTTTTGGCGCCTATTGTGGAAGTTAGCATTTTGGAAAGGGTTAAATTGCATTCAGTGTTATCAATGTCCAGTTGGAATTCCGAGTCTAGGAGTATCTCGGTATAGTGATTCTGGAGTTGGGAGCGCGATCAAAAGTGAATTCGGAGGTTCGTAGGGCATTTTGACGTTATTTGGATAAAGATAGAAATTTGAAGGTTTTGAGAAGTTTGACAGGAAGTGGAGTTTTTGATATCGGGGTCGGAATCAGATTTCAAAAGTTGGAGTAGGTCCATAATGTCGAATATGACTTACCTACAAAATTTGAAATCAATCAGACGGGATTTGATAGGTTTAAACATCGAAAGTTGATGTATGAAAATTCAAAAGTTCATAAGGCTTGGATTAGAGGTTGATTCATGATTTTAGCATTAATTTGAGGCCTCGAGCAAGTCCGTAATATGTTTTGGGATTGGTTATTACGATTGGTTGGTGTCTCGAGGGTATCATGTGGATTCTGGATAGTTAACGGATCGAAAATGGAATTTTTAGAAGGCTAAAGTTGCGGGATGCTGTCATAACCGCACCTGCGAGAATTGGGCCGCAGGTGCGGAGCCACAGATGCAGCTAGAGGAATCGCAGATGCGGTGTGGACCAAAATTGAAGGGGACCACAGATGCGGTCGAGCAGACGCCGAAGCGGAGCCACATCTGCGGAAGAGAGGGCGCAGAAGTAAAAAGTGGAGGGAAATCACAGAATGGGTAGTGTGTCTCACACCTGTGAGACTGCAGAAGCATCCAAGGGACCACAGATGCGAAAGTGCTGGAGGCAATATGGTTCTTTTAAAAATCGGGATTTGACCATTATCTCATATTTTCTTGGATTTGGCGATTCTTGGAGGGATTTTAAGAAGGGATTTTCTTCATCAACGTTAAGTTAAGCTATCCCCACCTATCTCGAGTTAAATATATTGATTATGTATGGATTTTAGCATGTAAATAGGTAGAAACTTAGCGTTTGAGGGAAAATCTAGAAAGTTGATATTTTTGGAATTTGACCACGATTTTGAGTATGAAATTGGGAGTAAATTATATATTTGAGTTTGTGAGGTTATGGGTAAACATTATCTTCAGAAAAATTTAGGAATTCGGGCACGTCGGCCCAAGGGCAATTTTGTCAACTTTTCGATCGGGGTTAGGAATTTTTATGAATTGGATTGTAATGAGTAATTTAACATGTATTAGTGTATTTTCATAATCATTGGATAGTTTTGGAGCATTGTGCATCGATTCGAGTGTTTGGAAGGGCGTGGAATGCCGATTATGGATCTTCGAAGCGAGGTGAGTCTCATTTCTAACCTTGTAAGAGAGAATTTTCCCCATAGGTAAAATAATTGGTTATGTGCTACTATTTGTGGGGACTACGTACGCACGAGGTAATGGGATTCCGTGCGTAGCTACTATAATGGTATTGTCGGGTAGTTAGGACCCAAAAACATGCTATACTTGGATTATTTTTGAGCTTATTGACAGCTTGAATTGCTTATATCATATCGAATTAGTAAATGAATTTCTAAAGAGTTAAAAATTCATTTTTCTTAAATGGTTAAAAGAGGATTTATTTTTCTTGGATAATTTCTCTGCGTGGACTTCTTGATTGACTGTCTATGTGTGTTTATTTTTGGAATGAGCCGAACACCTCTGCAAATTCAATAGATGCATCTATGGTTTATGCCGTTCGACCCTTGGCAGTGCACAATTTATTTTCTATTTGATCGGGTCGTATGACCTCGACATGATTTGTGCATGCTTATATTGCTTGCCTTGAAACTTATTGAAGTTGTTGTTGCCTCTTCCCGGCTTAAGAATATATGTATAAATAATGAAAAGGAATTTAGAATTTCCAATAAAAGAAAGAATTGTTCATTTTTTCCAACCCATTGAATTATAATCATGTTTATAAAAAACTCCACGATTTAATATATTATGTACATAACATTATTGTACTACTAGTAAGTATCGAACTCGACCTCTCGTCTCTACGTCTTTGAGATCAGACGGGATACTCATTGGGTATATGTTGTTTTCGTGTTCATACTACACTTTTGTGTATTTTTATTGCATAGGCACATGTATCTCTAGCGGCCTACTGGGCGTAGCAACATGGTGGATACAAAGACTTAGGTGAGCTGCACTTCTCGAGGTGACCCGCAGCCAACAGAGTCCCTTTCAGTTATCTGTATTTATATTCTGTCTAGTATTGTATTCCGAATGGCTGTTTCATTTTATTTCCTTCTTAGTAAATGCTCATGCACTTGTGACACCGGGTTCTGGGATAATTATTGGGTATCTTGTATTTACTTCCAATATTTTTTTATTTGCATTGTAAAGATTGTCTTTTACTGGAAAACTTAAAGGAAAACCTTAGTTTTCAAAATTGATAAAATGAGAACTTAATCAAGTAATATGGTTGGCTTTCCTGACAGCAGTGTCTGGCGCCATCACGAATCTTAGTGGATTTTGGGTCGTGACAACATGGTATCAGAGCATTAGTTTCCCGTAGGTCTCACGAGTCATGAGCAAGTCTAGTAAAGTCTCGCGAATCGGTACAGAGACGTCTGTTCTTATCTTCGGGAGGCTACATGGCTTTTTGGAGTACTTTCCTTCTTGATTCCCCGTCGTGCGATTTGATTCCTTGATTGTTATGCCCTTGTTTCCTTCCTACTCAATCTTAAGCAATGCGAGCCGCTGGTTATAAATCGATAATTGAAGAATTGTAATGGCAATACGAACATGATATAGGGTATTTCTCCCTAGAGGGTTATCTAAGCTATTGCCGTCACTTTGTGGAAGGATATTTTATTGTTTCAGCTCAGTAGTGGTACTTCTAAGAGCTCTGAGGCTAGGAACGAGTTTTCATAATGCTTATGAACGATTATTCTGCAGTATCGATATGATGCTAGGATGTTTATCTACGTGTTGGGGTAGTGAATGATATGAAGGGAGGTCTTTACAGTACATTATCTAGAGATTTAGTGTTTTTATTCCCGGTAGGGGAAAGGCAATTGGGCTGAGAATGTTTAGGTTTGAATTGGTGAGGTACTGAGACTTGGTATTTGTAAGCGTGGTGGAGCTTTATTCTATAATGGGGTGTAGTTGTCCTAATTGAACGTACTAATTCGCCCGTGTTGTGTTCATCTACAATTCGCCTTTGTGGGCAAGATATTGTGAAATAGTATTGAAAATACGGCTGCCAGATATCACAGAGTATTGTAGTTCAGGGTTGAATCGATGTTACTAATGTCGACGGTATGAGGAAGATGATCTTCCGAAAGGTTTAAAGTTAGTAGCAAATTGTAGGTTCAAGTGCTACGAAGATAGATCTTATTAAGGTAACAACTAAGTAGTAGAAGATGAGGAAGGGCATGTGGAAAGTGTCAAGCGGTGGTTAAAATTTCTAGAAGGTCAGGTATAAGAAGCAAAGGTCGAGTAGTCGACTAAGGGGGTGAGTTTTGCCAAAGTGGAAGAGTTTGGAGTGATTTGGAAATTTTGGTAATTAGTGATTTAGGCCTACAGATTAATTTGAAGTGTGGGCTATTATGCGATAGGAGATTTGATATAATGGAAAGGAGCTTAAAATTGAAATGCAACATAAATATGAATTGGAATTATGTTGCCGCACATTCAAATGATGTCCACAAGGGGTGAATGGACTCGTGCTGCTAGAGAGTGAGCTCGAACTCATGATGGATTTTTGATGTCGTGGCGATTGTACCCCGTGCAGTAGAGTTGGAAGATGTCAGAGAGTGATATTCTCAGGAAGAATATCTCCAGCGAGCATATCGGCGCTTGCATGGTTGGCGAAGCTTCTGCGTAGAATTCTATTTGTTATACATCAAAGAGATCGATCATGCGAATATGGTTGATGATTCATGTTATAAAAGGGGGTTTTGCAGAATGATCCCGAGAATTTTAGTGGTTGATCGCGCAAGGTTATATCGGTATGAGATGAGGAATCATGTTGAATTTCAGAGTTGTGTAATAGTGGCTTCAAGCTAAGTGCGAGAGTCCCATCGCCTACGATTGGGTTTTATGGTTATCTTCTTTTGAGGTTTTTAGTTATCAGTGCATTGGTAAGTTATTTCAGCTACAAGAAAAGAGTATAAGTGATAATTTAGGCAAAGGAATTGTTAAAGGTGTACTATGATTGGCCTTATTGGCTCATGCTCAAACTTGGGGAAGGATTCAGGATTAATGCCTTGTATATATACAGGTTTCAGGGGAAGTGATTCTACCGGGTGCTCCGTCGAGAGGGTATTCATGTGCTAGAAGATTCATTGAGCTGATTATATTCAGGACCCAATCAGAGCGGGTGGATCTCAACATTGGTCCTAGTGAATTCAAAAGTTAAAGTATGGCGCCTAATGATTTCGAGCTTACAAGTACAATTAAGAATCAAACTTTTCTAATATCTTATGAGAAGAGGCCTAGAGTGTCCTATGATGTTTCGACTTGCGGTGTAGTGTTAGGAGGTATGAAATGGTTGGTGGGATTTGAGACAGCATGGTCTCATGATTCAAGGTCATTTGGGATAAGTGCAGATGGAATGTGTTATATATGGAATGGAGTTATAACTATTTCTAAGACGACCAAGGATAAATTGGAAGAAGATATATTGATTAGCCATAGTTGAATTTGCATATTTGTAGTGGTGATCAGTTCCTGCAACGTGACTAAGTTATGCAAGTGATTTATAGCGGTATGTGTGAGGCCTGCCGGCTGCCATAACTGAAGTTATTCAGAAGTATTTTACTATTATGGCCTATCACGTGTAGGCTGATCCCGCAAGGGCTACGATGGCTTAGACCACTACTTAGAGATTTTCATATTTCCATGGTTATGAAAATTCACCTGTGTGTTGCTATGGCTCTCCTGAAGGGAGTTAAGCGAAAAGCTTTTTTACGATGAAGTGTTAGTCTATTAGTGGTTCCAGAGTTATGATGAAGATCGTGTTCTATTATATATTATCATGATGAGTGTAGTGAATGGTATGGAATTTAAAGTGAAGATCAAGGTTGCAGTTCGGTGTTGACAAGGATATCACGAGCTCGGAGGAGCAGGAAAGGAGTTTCAATATTTAAAGTAAGTTGGTATTGTCTTCTGCATCACCTGAGATCGGTGTTTTGTGAAAAAAGGCTTTGTATCCTAGCTAATGATTCTTGATCGCTTTTTAGCGTTAGTGCGATCGGTGGTTTGGGTGTGCAGACCTGTTATTCATCAGGGAAGGTTGTGGAAGCATGACCCACGGGAAGGTTATATAAGTGTGGCATATAGCCACTTGATTGATTGAGGAGTTAAACCAAGTAGAAAGATTATAAAGATGTTGTTAAATTGAGAATTGATTTTTGGAGGGCACTCGACCTATTGGGTCTTGGACGGTGGAGGATTTCTCCGGTTGTGATGGTTGTTCTTGTGTGTTATGAGAAAATAGAAGTTAGTATGGACCTTTGAAAGATTATTGGCCTAGCTCGATACGTTCAGGATTGACTTGAGGTTGATGGATAGATTTAAATATGAATATGGTCTCTATATCATGCCATATGTATTCATTTCTGCAATGCACTCCTTGTGGAAGAGCAGTCAGGGTGTTATTTCATCGTCAGCTATTGCATATAATGATACATTGCACCGTGTGATTTGTGAGACAATTTGGTGAATTTCTTATATGTTGAGGTTCCGTGTAGCGATGAGGTTATATGGGCAGGATCGCTCTCGAGATTCTGATCGTATATCGCACCTCAGTTGTGCTTGAGTTTTGTATCTTATAACGCTATATGTCTCCCCAGGGATAGTATTATGCAGTTAGCGTGCTTGTGACCGAAATTTGGTATTTTATTCTAATGAGAAATTTTGCTCGATGTGCATCTCCTTAGGTAATTGTTATGTATGGATCGGGTGGCATGTCGCCATGGGTATGTTATTTGGATCGGGTTGCACGCCGCAATAGTGTGATATTGAGTATAGTTTTCTACATGCTATTTTTGTATGCCTTGCTTCCTATTTTCTAATGAAAGTCCGTATTAGTGCGTGAGTTGAGTAGTTTATTCGAGAGTTTGTTTTCCTTTTGTAACGCGTTCAAATTGGCAGCCTATTGACACAATGCTGTATCATATGGGGTTTTTTATCATGTCCAGGTGGCTTATTGCTTGAGCAGTTCATACTGTCGAGATGAGATCATTGGATTTAGGATCAGTGCAATATAATTTTGTGAAGTATATTAAGGAGCTAAGACCATTACTTGGTTCAGAACGAGGTGATGGTTCTTGTTAGGGGTATATACCCATTGGGGTATTGATTCAATAATTGATTATGAATTTCTACGCCTATCTTCAGTCGTAGCGATATTGTAAGAGTTAGAGTAAGAGCTATGTATATCATGAGGTGCGTTGTGAGCATCAGATTCGTGGAATTTCGATTATTATACTCACAGAATATTATAATGGTCCTGTGAGTAAAATGGTGCTAGGAGTAAATTTAGCTAAGGTATACGGTCGTGTTTTGCTGTTGCATGTATTTTACTGATATGGTGAGCGTATGTGAGAAACATGTCTGGCATAGAATTCTAGATGTTGGAATTGGGCTCTAAGACTCATTTGCTTGAATAAAAGGGAATATCTTTAGAATTGATCGAGCTAATATGGTCAATTGAGTTGTGGTAGCACGGGAAGGTGAATGAGGTGTTAAACAGTGATCTCTGACAGCTCCAGCATAGTTCTTAGTACGTTCGAGGACGAACGTATCTTTAAGTGGGAGAGAATTAATGACCGGTCTGGTCGTTTTGAGCTCTAGCACTTCGTTCAACAGTCTAAGGCCATGAGCAGCTTCATTCCAGATATTATGACTTATACACGTGGTTAGAATTGAATTTCGGGAAGTTCAGAGTTGATTTGGAAAGAGAATTGTCATTTCAGAAGCTTAAAGTTGAAATAATTAACTAGGGTTGGACTTGTAAGTAAACGGCATCAGAATCGAGATCTAATGGTTCTAGCAGTTTTGTATGATGATTTCAGAGTTGGGCGTATGCCCGGATCGGGTTTTGGATGACCCAGAAGCGTTTTGGTGCCTATTGTGGAAGTTAGCATTTTGAAAGAAATTTCATAAGTTTGGGTTGAAGTGCATTCAGTGTTATCAATGTCAAGTTGGGATTCCGAGTCTGGGAGTAGCTCTGTATGGTGATTCTGGAGTTACTTAATTGAATTTTTAAGTAAACAATATCGAAATATGGATTTGAAGGTTCTAGTAGATTTATGACGATTTCAGACTTAGTCGTATGCCTGGATCAGGTCTTGGATGACCCGGGGGCGTTTTGGCGCCTCTTGTGGAAGTTAGCATTTTGGAAGAAATTTTATTAGTTTGGTTTGAAGTGCATTTCAGTGTTATTGATGCCAGTTTGGAAGTTCGTGTCTTTGAATAGCTCCGTATGGTGATATTGGCGTTGGAAGCGCAATCTGAAGTGAATTCGGAGGTTCATAGATCATTCTGGAGTCATTTGGCTAAAGATAGAAATTTGAAGGTTTTTGAGAAGTTTTACCTTTAGTGAACTTTTGATAACAGGGTCAGAATCCGATTTTGGAAGTGGTAGTAGGTCCGTAATATCAAATATGACTTGTCTGCAAAATTTGAAGTCAATCGGATGTGATTTGATAGGTTTAAACATCGAAATTAGAAGTTTGAAAATTTAAAGTTCATTAAGCTTGAATCAGAGTGTGATTAATGGTTTTAGCATTATTTGACGTGATTTGAGGCTTTAAGCAGGTCCGTGTTATCTTATGAGACTGAGGTGTGTGATTGGACGTGTTGGAACACATTCTTATGTTGTTAAAACTAATATTGTGTTCATCTTTAATTTAGTTTTGATAATTGACAAACCGAAGTAGATGGAAAATTCATATATGCCAAATAATTGTGAGTTATTATTGAAATACAATTTAATTTATATTTTAACTAAAGCGTGTTTGTTTTGTAGATATGATATGCGAAATTATATAGCGGACTAAAGTTGAAGTCCAAGAACAAGAAGTTCAAGACAAGATCAAGAGAAGCAATGAAAATAAATGAAGACATTAATTGAGTCATATTTATATTGTGATCTTGATCCAACTTTAGATTTAAGTCTTGGCTTCTCTCAAAAATAATTTTTATAAAAATATGCATATCATAAATATTTTTGTTGCATTTAAAACAAATTGTTTTTAAATGTTTTAATTGAACCAAAAAGGTCCTTAAAATTGTTTTTCATGTTTAAGACAAATACTATATTTAAAGTCTTCAAACAAAACAATGAAAAACGTTTTATAACTGATTTTTCAGTAAGTTAGTCGACTAACATATTTGGTTAATCGACTAACCAATATATTCCATTAAACTGGACCTTTTCCACAAGGCATGTTAGTCGACTAACAGATTTGGTTAATCGACTAACCTAATGACCGTTGACAAAGTTAGTCGATTATCACTTTTGTTAGTCGACTAACCTTATGTCCGTTGCCTGTTCAAACGACTAGTTTTTTAAATGTTTGAACTAAGTTAGTCGACTAACATACTTGATAGTCGACTAACCAGACAGATTTTCAGAATATTTGTTCAATCATTTAGCAACGGACACAGGAGGTTTTGGGGCTATAAATACACCCCAAAAAACTCTCATTTAATACACAACATCTGAGCAAAACATATACAAGCTTTCAAATACTCTCTATATTCATTTTATTATATTCAATTGCTTTTGAGAGCCAATTACTTGAATTTATTGTTGTGTTCTTGAGCGTACTTGTTTACTCATATCTACTCTTCAAGAGAGTTCTGTTTAAGTGAGTATTAAGTGTTTGTATACACTTGAAGGGAAGTTTTAATCCCTTGTTGTTGTAAGAAGGAACGTTCTTATTCCTTCTGTTGAAGTCTTGAAGTGCGGTATCTTCGAGCAAGGTTGTTGAGACTTGTGTGATTCAAGTTCTCAAGTTGTAACGGTTTGTTGAGAACCCGGAAGCTTAACATGATTAGTTGAACCTCGAGATAGTATCTCGGGAGACTGGACGTAACCACATTTGTGGCCAACCAGTATAAATTTGGTGCACTTCTTCCTTACTCTTTTATTTTCCGCATTTGAGTTATTTTTATTCCTGCGAATTTTTATTAAACGCTATTCACCCCCCCTCTAGCGTTAAGCACTTATTCTAACAATTGGTATCAGAGCCTATCTCTCTGTAATACTTAACCGTTTGAGAGAAACTTTCCATGGCTTCTACTCGTAGTGCTTATGCAGGACTAGGTGGGTCAATGCACCACAAGGCCACCTCTATTCGATGGCACAAATTATTCTTACTGGAAGGAGAGGATGAGAATATTCATCCAATCAAATAATTTTCTACTATGGAAAATTATCAAGAACGGAGAGCAAATACCAACCAAAAAGGTTGAAGATGAAATGGTTCCAAAATCAGAAGATGAGTATGATGCGGACGATATTAGAAAGGTGGAGAACAACGCAAAAGCCATCAACATGATGTACTGCGCTGTAAATCCCGATGATTATCGGAAAATCTCATGTTGCACCACGACTAAGCAAATGTGGGATAAATTGGAAATCACCTACGAAGGTACGGACCAAGTAAGAGAAGCTAAAATAGATTCTTTAACTCACGAATATGAATTAGTTCATATGAAGGAGAACGAGAAGATAGATGATATGTTCGAACGATTTTCAAAAATCGTTAATGATCTTCATGCCCTCAAGAAAACTTTCACGGATAGGGAGCTTGTCCGTAAAGTTCTTCGAAGTCTCAATCCGGAATGGCACTCCAAAGCCGACGCTATTCAAGAATCAATCGGCATTACAAATGTCACAATCGACGGGCTTAGAGGTAATCTTAAAACCTATGAGTCTACTATTCTTAACCCTCCTTTGGATGATCAAAGGAAAAGGAGAATCGCCCTAAAAGCAAGCACGGCTCAACCTCAAAATGATGAGGATTCAAGTGACGAAGATACGAGTTCGGACTCGTTATTAAGAAATTTCACAAGTTCATGCGAAAGGAGTATGAACGAAAAGGAAAGCGGCAAGGAGGACCTCTCAAATGTTACGGATGCGGAGAGATTGGGCACATCAAACCAAATTGCCCAAATGCCAAAACATAGAAGAAGGTCGTCAAAAAGCAAAGGGCCTACATCTCTTGGGGAGGTAACTCCTGAGACGAATCAAGTGACGGAGAAGGAGAAGAAACCGCAAACTTGTGTCTTATGGCACATGAAGAAGATCAAAATGAGGTATGTACTACTTCTAAAAACTTTTTCACTTTAGAAGAAATGCAAGATGCCTTTGATGAATTGTATATTGAGTTTATTAGCGCTTCAAAATCTATAAAAGATTTAAGAAAACAAATTTCTTCTAAAGAAAAGGATTTTGAAAAACTAACTCTTGAAAATGAAAAATTAAAAGAGGAAAACAAGTTTTACGGCAAAAGAAGCGCTGATAAACCTGAAAGTTCAAATAAGGGTTGTACTTCTTGCAAATCTCTAAAGGAAGAAGTAGAAAGTCTTAAAAGCACTTTGCACAAATTCAATTCTTCACACAAAAATCTCAATGATGTGCTTGTAAATTTGAAATCCACTAAGCACGGTATAGGTTTTAAAAATGAGCCAAAAGAAAAAGTTGAGTCCATTCCTAAACCACCTAAGACTCAACTTAGGCAAAATAAAATAAATATCAATTCTCAACCTAGAAATAATAATTATAGAGTTGTTCTTCATCCTAGAACAAATGCTAGAAGAAATGTTGGTATGTATAAACCACCTAGATGAGATTCTCGAAAATTGCATCAAAAAAATTTTCCTAAAAATAGAGTGAATGAATTTAGACCTCCATATTATTATCATCCTAGAAGAATGCATAATCCCAATGTTGTTTGCCATTATTGCAACAAAATTGATCATATTGCTCCCGTTTGTTTCACTAGACATAGGCATTTCAACACTAGCCAATCACACTACCATGATGCACCTAACACACAAGGACCCAAAATGGCTTGGGTACCAAAATCTCATTAATTTGTTTTCTAGGTGTGTTTGAAGGGATCAAGTGTACTTTGGTACCTTGATAGTGGATGCTCCAAACATATGACCGGGGATGCATCAAAATTCCTTCAACTAAAACCCACGGAAGGAGGAAATGTTATTTTCGGAGACAATAACAAAGGAAAGATTATCGGCATTGGATCGGTCGGCAAGAACGAATCCTCCTCCATTAAGCATATTTTGCTAGTTAAAGGTCTTAAACATAATCTCTTGAGCATAAGTCAATTATGTGACAAGGGAAATCTTGTATTGTTTGATTCCGAAGAATGCTTAGTTATCCGTCGTAGTGATTTTAAAGTTATTCTTCGTGGTATTAGAATTGATAATATCTATATGATTGATCTTGAAAATTCTTCATCAAGTTTTGTGAATTGCCTTATGAGTAAAGAAGACGACATGTGGCTATGGCATCGTAGAGTAGCTCACGTAAACATGAATCTTTTAAACAAATTAGTTTCTCAAGATTTAGTAATCGGTCTTCCAAAACTAAAATTTGAAAAAGATTCTATTTGTGATTCATGCCAAAAAGGGAAACAAATGAAAGCATCTTTTAAATCTAAAAATATTGTTTCAACCACTAGACATTTACAACTTCTTCACATGGATCTTTTTGGACCATCTCGTGTTGAAAGTCTTGGTGGAAATCTTTATGCTGTTGTAATTGTTGATGACTACTCTAGATTCACATGGACGTTATTTCTTGCTCATAAAAGTGATGCCTTTCAAGCTTTTCAAAGTTTTCTTAAACGTGTTCAAAATGAAAAGAACACAACCGTCACTTCCATAATAAGTGATCATGGGGGAGAGTTCGATCATAATCTCTTCGCGAATTTTTGTGACGAACTCGGTATTGAACATACCTTTTTGGCTCCACGTACACCACAACAAAATGGAGTGGTGGAACGTAAAAATCGATGTCTCAAAGAGATGGCTAGAACCATGCTCATGAGGCTAAGATTTCCAAAAAGTTTTGGGCGGATGCCGTGAGTACCGCAAGCTATGTTCTAAACAGAGCTGCCATAAGACCGATACTCATGAAAACTCCCTATGAACTCTATTAAGGAAGAAAACCAAATCTTTCCCATCTTAGAGTCTTCGGTTGTAAATGTTTCATTTATAACAACGGAAAAGATAACTTGGGAAAATTTGACGCAAAATCTGATGAAGGAATTTTTCTTGGTTACTCATCGCGTAGCAAAGCATATAGAGTATTCAATAATCGTACTTCAATTGTCGAGGAGTCCCCTCATGTTGTATTTTGTGAAAATGATGCTCGCTTGGCGAGAAAGAATTTTTGTGATCATCTTGCAGATTCTCTAAACAAAATGAATCTTCAAGACAAAGTGCAAAAGGAAAATCCAAAGGAAGTTCAAGATGAAATTTTGGAACAATCATCGGAAGAAGAACCACCACAAGAGGAAGAATCGATGATGCCTAAGGCTTGGAGGACGTCTAAAGACCATCCTCTCGACAAGGTAATTGGCAACATCGAGAATGGGGTAAGTACACGAAACCTTCTTAAAGACACCGTAGGTCATATGGCTTTTGTTTCTCAAATTGAACCTACTACCATTTCCGAGGCAATTGGGGATGAATACTGGACCTTGGAAATGCAAGAGGAGCTTAACCAATTTAAACGTAATGACGTTTGGGAATTGGTGCCAAGACCCGATAATCATACCATAATTGGTACGAAATGGGTTTTTCGGAATAAATTAGATGAAAATGGAATTATCACTAGAAACAAGGCTAGATTAGTTGCTAAGGGTTATAATCAAGAAGAAGGTATTGATTATGAAGAAACTTATGCACCCGTTGCACGCTTAGAAGCTATTCGCTTGTTACTTGCATTTTCATCATCTATGAATTTTTAGTTATATCAAATGGATGTCAAGAGTGCCTTCCTCAATGGATTTATTCAAGAGGAAGTGTATGTTGAACAACCCCCGGGGTTCGAAGACTTTAAATATCCGGATCATGTCTTCAAGCTTAAGAAAGCACTCTATGGTTTAAAACAAGCTCCCCGAGCTTGGTATGAACGCTTAAGCAAATTCCTTTTGGAAAATGAATTCAATAGGGGGAAAGTCGATACTACACTTTTCATCAAGAGTAAAAGCAGTGACATTCTATTAGTACAAATATATGTTGATGATATTATTTTTGGTGCTACTAATGATTTTTTATGCGAGGAATTCTCTAAGCTAATGACTAGCGAATTTGAAATATCAATGATGGGTGAGCTTAACTTCTTCTTGGGGTAGCAAGTGAAACAAATGAAAGAAGGAACTTTCATTTGTCAATCTAAATATTGCAAGGAGTTGCTAAATTGATTTGAAATGACCAACACCAAAGAAATGGCCACTCTAATGAGCACATCTGACCATCTTGACAAGGATGAGAAAGGTAAGGAGGTAGACACCAAGAAATATCGAGGTATGATCGGATCTCTTCTTTACCTTACTGCAAGTAGACTGGACATAATGTTTAGCGTTTGTCTATGCGCTGGATATCTATCTTGTTCGAAGGAGTCACATCTTACTGCGGTTAAACGGATAATGAAGTACCCTGTTGGAACGATAAATGTGGGACTTTGGTATCCCAAAGGTTCTTCATGCCAACTAATTGGCTATTACGATTCCGATTTTGCGGGTTGCAGATTGGACCGCAAGAGCACTAGTGGCACTTGCAATTTGCTCGGTAGCTCCTTAGTTTCTTGGTTTAGCAAGAAACAAGTTAGTGTTGTGTTATCCACAACCGAGGCTGAATATATAGCCGCGGGGAGCTGTTGTGCACAAATCCTTTGGATGAAATAACAACTCTCGGATTATGGTCTTAGTGTTGATCACGTCCCTCTTCGATGTGACAATACTAGCGCCATAAGCTTGACGAAGAATCCTATTCTTCATTCAAGAACGAAACACATAGAAATTAGGCACCATTTTATAAGAGATCACGTTCTCAAAGGTGATGTCGAGATTGAGTTTGTTGAAACAAAACATCAATTGGCCGACATTTTCACTAAGCCTTTAGATAAAGAGTCATTCTTCCGTATTCGTAGTGAACTCGGAATACTTGACTCTACGTTGATCTAATACATACATTTAGGTTGCATTACTTTCTTGAATTACTACTAACTTAAGCGTCGGAGACGTTTATTTCTATTTTGCAGGTATCGCTCTAAAGACAGGGGGAACTTAGTAGAAATTTCCTTAAGTTTATATTAAATCATTTTTTTTGGCTTATGGAATATTTGATTATGGAAATAGCATATTTGTTTTGATAAAATTATTTTTATTTTTACAAAAATTTTGATAAATTATCATATAGATTTATCAACTATTTTTAAAACTATGTTTTATTTTTTAAATAATCGAATTTCATAAAATGAAAATCAATTTTCAAGTATTCTGTTTCTCGATTTTTAAAAGTCGTCGAAGTTAATCGACTAACTTTCAGTTAATCGACTAACCTGTTCATCCAGAATTCAAACTGTGACAAGTTAGTCGACTAACAAATATGATAATCGACTAACAACGGCCAGAATGTTCAAAAAATCTGACCGTTTCTATCCGTTTGAAGGCTCCAAAATCTGAATTGTTTTCATTTAATGCATTTCTTTTTCTCAACTCTATAAATAGGAATGATATGTACTCAAATTCTCACATCAAAATCATTCTTATTCACAAGAATTCTCTTCAAAGGCTTCAAAATTCTTCAAAGATTTCTTGCCTACTCTTTCAAATGGCCAATAGAAATACAAAGAGAGCTCGTGCCGGCAAAAATATTGCCTCCTCCTCAAATATTCCGCCATCTCTACATTGCTACCAAGATGGCTCTTATTTATGGTTCAATCAAGAAACCGAACTTTTTCGGTTTACTCAAAAATTTGAAAATCGAGAAATTCTTCCTCCTCGATTTACAACCGGAAGATATCTCGCCGATTCTATTCATTCAAACATACTTCTACAAAGTCAAATAATCGACTTTGTTTATCTACAATACAACTACATTCATCCTCACTTAATTCAAGCTTTTTATTCGAATTTAAAGAAAGATGAGGACATTGAACTTTCTTCCAACGTCAATGGCGTTTCTATTCTTCTAAGTGAGGAAAATATTCAAGCCCTCACAAATCTACCCCGAGATGGCCAAGACATCGAATACTATACCGGTGTCGAAGGAATTTTCTTTGATGAACAAGTCCTTTTCAACCAAATTGGAATTGGACACTTTGAATTCACTACGGAGCAACGTCGACCCCCTATTAAAAATATGCTACCGAAATTTCGTTTAATATTCTATATCATCACTCGTGTTCTCAAACCTCGAAAACACAATCATACTACAATTGGTCGTGAAGACGCCAAAATTATGCATGCTATTATTTCCGGGGCGCGCATCAATTGGTGCAAGCTTATTCTTACCCACATGCATGATTCAATAGGAGATGACAAACCGCTCCCATATGCTCTTCTTATAATGCTTATCCTTGAAGCATCACAGATCAATACCAATGTTGGCCCTAAGAATAATCGCACCAATCATTGGGAAATTCAGGAAACATCTTTCCATGGCCATGATCAACTCGCTCCTCCTCCTCCTACTCAAAGTCGTCGCCCTCGTGCTCCCTCGGATGCTACTCTTCAAACCATTTCGGAGCAACTAGCTTCACTATCAACTTCCATGAATCGGATTGGTAGAACTGTGACACGCACGGAAAGACACGTGCGAAGGTTGAGCAATGAACTTCACGGGTATTTTGACCATGTCAATTACCCCTATACTCAAGTTTATTCCTCAAACGATTCAAGTGATGAATTTGACGACGATAATTTTTAGATTTTATTTTTTTATTTATGTTGCATTACTTCTTTTTATGTAATTTTTCCTTTTCATTAATAAAATTGTCTTTTTGTTAATGTCAAAAGGGGGAAGAAAAAGGTATATGCATTTTATTTCAAATACTTTTATTTTAAATATTTTATGCATAAATTGAGCCGGAACTCAATTATTCTAGTATTTGGCATAATCAAATTATATTATTTTTATGCATATCCCTATATCGGTTTGCCATTATCAAAAAGGGGGAAATTGTTGGAACACATTCTTATGTTGTTAAAACTAATATTGTGTTCATCTTTAATTTAGTTTTGATAATTGACAAACCGAAGTAGATGGAAAATTCATATATGCCAAATAATTGTGAGTTATTATTGAAATACACTTTAATTTATATTTTAACTAAAGTGTGTTTGTTTTGTAGATATGATATGCGAAATTATATAGCGGACTGAAGTTGAAGTCCAAGAACAAGAAGTTCAAGACAAGATCAAGAGAAGCAATGAAAATAAATGAAGACATTAATTGAGTCATATTTATATTGTGATCTTGATCCAACTTTAGATTTAAGTCTTGGCTTCTCTCAAAAATAATTTTTATAAAAATATGCATATCATAAATATTTTTGTTGCATTTAAAACAAATTATTCTTAAATGTTTTAATTGAACCAAAAAGGTCCTTAAAATTGTTTTTCATGTTTAAGACAAATACTATATTTAAAGTCTTCAAACAAAACAATGAAAAACGTTTTATAACTGATTTTTCAGTAAGTTAGTCGACTAACATATTTGGTTAATCGACTAACCAATATATTCCATTAAACTGGACCTTTTCCGCAAGGCATGTCAGTCGACTAACAGATTTGGTTAATCGACTAACCTAATGACCGTTGCCAAAGTTAGTCGATTATCACTTTTTTTAGTCGACTAACCTTATGTCCGTTGCCTGTTCAAACGACTAGTTTTTTAAATGTTTGAACTAAGTTAGTCGACTAACATACTTGATAGTCGACTAACCAGACAGATTTTCAGAATATTTGTTCAATCATTTAGCAACGGACACAAGAGGTTTTGGGGCTATAAATACACCCAAAAAAACTCTCATTTAATACACAACATCTAAGCAAAACATATACAAGCTTTCAAATACTCTCTATATTCATTTTATTATATTCAATTGCTTTTGAGAGCCAATTACTTGAATTTATTGTTGTGTTCTTGAGCGTACTTGTTTACTCATATCTACTCTTCAAGAGAGTTCTGTTTAAGTGAGTATTAAGTGTTTGTATACACTTGAAGGGAAGTTTTAATCCCTTGTTGTTGTAAGAAGGAACGTTCTTATTCCTTCTGTTGAAGTCTTGAAATGCGGTATCTTCGAGCAAGGTTGTTGAGGCTTGTGTGATTCAAGTTCTCAAGTTGTAACGGTTTGTTGAGCACCCGGAAGCTTAACAAGATTAGTTGAACCTCGAGATAGTATCTCGGGAGACTGGACGTAACCACATTTGTGGCCAACCAGTATAAATTTGGTGCACTTCTTCCTTACTCTTTTATTTTCCGCATTTGAGTTATTTTTATTCCTGCGAATTTTTATAAAACGCTATTCACCCCCCTCTAGCGTTAAGCACTTATTCTAACAGGACGGGGTCTCGGGGGCCTCGGGTGTGTTTCGGGTTGTATTGTTCTCTTATTTGATGTTTCAACATCATTTTCCTTGGGAATAAAGGGATACCATATTAAGCAAATGAGATACAAATGCAGTTTGTATTGAACCATTAAATCCATATCGTAATTACGGAGCCATAGCAAAAAAGAATCATCAGATTTGGACATCGTATGAGAAAGCTATGCTCATTTTTGTATCTGGAAAAACTGCTGACTTTCGTATGGCCGCAACTGCGAACATATCCATCGCAATTGCAAACTTTTTGTCGCAAATGCGACCTTTTCCAGCCCTTCTTTGTTCGCAATTGCGAAGGCTTTCTTTGCTTTTGCATGCGAACCCTGGATCGCAAATGCGGCCTTTGCAGTTTGATTTTAGCTGTGTAACTCGATTTTTTGCTTCATTTTATCATATTTTGAACCCTAGTTCCAAGAGTCGGCGATTTCGAGAGTGATATTTTGTTGGGTAAGTTCCTCTAACTAGTTTTCAATTATATTTTGTGATTATACCTTAGATTTAACATCAAAATTCATGAGAATCTAAAGGAAAATTTGGGGTTTTAAAGAAAAACCAAGAAATTAAGATTTTTCGATTTTGACCATGATTTTCGGCATGAAATTGAGAATAAATTATATAGTTGAGTCTAAGGTCATGTGTAAACTTTATCTTCAGAAAATTTTAGAATTGGGACACATGGGCCCGCGGGCATTTTTGTTAACTTTTCGTTCGGAGTTAGGAATTGTTATAAATTGAACTTTAATGAGTAATTAAACGTATATTAATGGGTTCATATAATTATTGGCTAGTTTTGGAGTATTTTTACATCAATTTGAGTCTTCGAAAGTGCGTGAAATGCAGGTTATCGAACTTTAGAGCGAGGTGAGTCTCCTTGAGGGAATTGCCCCCATAGGTGAGTTAATTGATTATGTGCTTCTATTTGTGGGGCTACGTACGCATGAGGTGAAGAGAGTCTGTACATAGCTACTATTATGCTATTGTCCAGTCTAAGATCCAAAAGCACATTGTACTTGAATTATTTGTAAACTTACTGACATCTTGAACTGCTTAAATCACATCGAATTAGTAAATGCATATCTAAGCAGATTAAACTTTGTTTTCTAAAATGGTTAAACATGATGTGGCTTTCCTTGGATAATTGCTCCGCGTTGACTTCTTGATTGATTGTCTGTGTGTGTTTATTTTTAACGGGCTGAACGCCTCAACAGATTAAATAGATGCATCTATGATTCGCGCCCTTCGACCCTCGACAATCACATTTTATTTTCTGTTGGAGCGGGCCGTATGCCTCGGCATGATTTGTGCATGCTTCTTTTGCTTGTATTGAGATTATTTGAGATTGATATTTGCTCTCCCTGACTTGAGATAATTGAAATATTTGCTCTCCCCAACTTGAGATAATTGGAAACTTATTGGATTATGAATCCAGAGATTTTTAATATAAAAAGGAACTTCCATCTATTCATGACTTACTTGAATTTACTGTCACTCATAATAATTCCTTGATTATTCGCATTAATAACATGTTATTGTTGGCCCGCTAGTAAGTGTCGAGGTCGACCATCTCGTCTCTACTTCTTCGAGATTAGACGAGATACTCATTGGGTACACGTTGCTTTCGTACTCATACTACACTTCTGTGCATTTTTGTTGCACATGTATGCATCTCTAGTGGACTACTGGGCAGAGCAGCATGGTTGATACAGAGACTTAGGTGAGCTGCACTTCTCGAGATGACTCGCAGCCAACAGAGTCTCTTTCATTTTTCTGTATTTATTTCTATCCAATATTGTACTCTAGACGATTTTTGTACTTTATTATTTCATAAAAATTGCTAATGCACTTGTGACACCGGGTTCTGGGATGATTTTCGGATTACTCAATATTTAGTTTGTTGAAGACTTCATGGTTATTTCTGTAAATTTTATTATTTATTATATAAAGAAAAAAAATATTTTTAAACAAGTACAAAAGTTGGAATTTAATCAAGTATTTTTGTTGGCTTGCCTGACAGCGGTGTCCGGTACCACCACAACCGTTAATGGATTTTGGGTTGTGACATGGTTTATGAGAAATTTCTACTTTTAAATTACGTGTAACTTAAATGGAAAAAATTCCAGCCTTAGGTGATTTACAATTCTGTCCTTAAATTATACATATATTTAAGGTTATAAAAATCGATCAATATTTTGGTGATATCTTCGTCGTTCAACATTTAGCATAAATTATTCGTACTTTTATAATAACTAGTTCCTATGTACGTATGTTACACGTAAATCTCCAATAAAATATTTTATGTGATAGAACAAGAAATCAAATTTATTACTAAACTATATAGAAAGAATTATTGTAGATCAATTAACATAGATGCAACGCAAGTATGTAAATTTGTTGTCTATAGTTAAGAGATAGTCAAAAGTATTTTTATTGATGTATAATTGGTATGGCGTTGTAACTTAAGCAATAAGAGGACACTTGATTTGTATTATATTTTCATATAGATTAGAAAGATGTTTTTAATTTTATAATATTATCCCACAAAACATTTTTTTTTTAAAAACATAAGATAACCGGTTCTTTTTTATTGCAATCAATCAATTATGAATTCTCATGTAAAATATTTATTGTTTGTGCACGAGATGTCATTTTTTATACTTGAAAGTGGGAAGGCGTAGAATTCTCTCACATGTGTAATCTAATCTAAAGTAAATTGATTAATCGTATTTGATTGATATCAAAATCAGAAGCGAAGCAACTCTATAGGAGTTCACGGTTAGCAGTTTGAGGCATATTCGACTCATATTATAATTAGAACTAAAATTGTAGTTTGATTTCAAAAAAGAATTTCGGTAGTATTCTGAATATTACAATTATAGCTATTTAAAGCTTGTTTTAAGTAAATATTTAGTTGTTTAATCTATTAATATTTAAAAAAAATATTTTTGTCTATTAATATTTAGCATCGAAAATTTGTGCTTTTATAATAATGTCTATATAAATACATATAAATATAGATATATATCTTATATCTAATATTACGAAATACATGCAAATTGAATTCTATAGATATTTTAAACTAGTTACTATTGGATGTGTACGAAGTTCAATATATAATCAGTTTTTTAAAATAAAAAATAAAAGAGTACAATATAACTATTATAAAATAATACAAGAACAAGAACAATATTGCAGAGAAAGTAGGGAGAGGAGAATTCTTATTGATATTTTTTGGGAATGGATTTACAATGGGGTAAGACCCCTCTATTTATAGGAAGAGAAATGACTTAGCCTCAAAATAAAACTCTTCTATATAGACATTCACTCTAATTAGAATTCTATTCTTAACACTCCCCCTTGAATGTCTACTCAATAAGTAATGTGCCTCATTAAAACCTTAACTAAAACAAAACCCAATGGGAAAAAAATTCTAGAAAAGGAAAAAGAGTACACATATTTAGTAATGCGTCTATTGGTTGCCTCGTTAAAAACCTTGCAAGGAAAACCCAGTGGGACAAAACCTTGTAAGGGAAAAAGAGTGCAACACGCATTAACTCCCCCTGATGAGAGCATCAATTCACATCCTTGAGCCTTCACATTCCAATCTTGTGCGCCATCTTCAAGAGATCGTTGGTATAGATTTGATAAATAAATCAACCATATTGACTTGAATGAATATTCCGCACCTTGAAATTATCATTCGTGATAGATATATAATGTCTTCACAAATATCGTGGAATGGCTCTTCAATATCTCCATAGAGATATCCTCTCTATCACATTATCTGCTTAAAGTTATAGCAAGATACATATGTGCACAAATTACACTAAGAAAGTGGTACCTCAAGATCAAGAATTGTATATGCTACAAGAAACTTAAATCCTTCATAGATTGACATATAAGTTAAGTCATATAAGCCATATAATAGAGAGAGATGCATATCAAGTTTTCATGTCATGTTAGAGAAATAAGATATCGAAAAATGATTGCACATGCCATTGACTTTATACTTTCAAGTATTTGAACTACATGTCCAAAACTACATGTCTTTCATATGGAATCAATTCTACTTGAATTGTATCTATTCCATTTGGCCAATATTTTGTTTGTATTCGACAAACTTAAGATCCTCATCGATATTTAGCGCTATCATAGATGTCGTCGACGAACATTTTATATCGGTTCCAGTAAATTTTCATAAAGACATAACATGGAGATCTCTTCATTCATATATTTAGGTACCTGAATCTCTCCTGAGATTTTATGAATTGTTATGTCATGTGATCTTCTAGATCACTTGCCTCCTTATTATGATCACTTTGATCATTTGCTCATCTTCTTTATTAAGAAGTTCTTTTTGAAATCGATTTGTCTATACGCTTTAAGCGTATCAAAGACTTTGTCCTTCTAGGACTTAATATGAGCATTTGCAGTGAGAATATAGTTACTTTCTTTGGGTCAGCAAATGTGTATGGCATGCTTTGCAATATGTTGCAATTGAATTATCTTTTTATGAACTTCAAGTTCATATTATGATATTCGAGGATCTATAGATACAAATGATAATTCGTTCCATGTTACTTTTTCTCAATTGTTTATCATGTCTCCCCCTCATGTTAGAAAAACTAACTTGTTTCCTCAACTCTGGGAAATCATCTTTGTGCATTATCATATTAATATACACTGCACATCAATAATAATAAGATGAAATTATTTGGTTCCTGACCCTGAACCACTTGTGAGGGGAGAATATAATATACTCTCGTGTATAACGTATATCAAATTGATATAGATAACTTTGTTCTCATAAGCAATAATTTAGCTATTAAGTGGAGGCACTCAATAAATTATTTTGCTAAACCAACTATGATGTAAACCAACTTATCAAGATGAACTATCTTGAATAGAAAATCTGGAAATTATGCTCGAAATTAGATTACTGAGCAAGTTACCTCGCAAGCACTGGCCAGGCTGCAGGTTAATAATAATCGCACATGTAACCATATCATAGATGCATCATATGTGGTATACATGGCAGGTGAATCAGCTCATATTCACCTTTGATATTTCCAGAATTTATGTGATTCAACCCCAACTTTAGTTGGTCAATTAATTAATGAGAACAAGTAATATAAGAGGATTCGTGAATGCGTCAGGCATTTGATTTGCTATTCTTTGCAAATGGATAACATTTTGCACCTCTTTTTCACAGATAGAGGTATGTGGATCAAGATGAGATAATGATGGATTTTTTCACAAAATTTCCCGTTTGGTTTCACCAACTTCTCCCCCTAATTTTGGGAAAAGTGTCTCATCGAATCGACAGTCTGCAAATCGTGCAGTGAACAAATCCCCTGTCAATGTTTCGAGGTAGCGAATAATGGAGGGCGATTCAAACCCAACATATATTCCTAACCTTCTTTGCGGACCCATTTTGGTGCGGTATGGCGGTGCTACAGGCACATATACTGCGCATCCAAAAATTCTTAAATGGGATATATTAGGTTCATGACCCAAAATTAATTGCAACGGGGAATATTTGTGATAATTCGTCGGTCTGAGACGAACTAGCATTGCTGCATGCAAAATGGCGTGACCCCAAACCGAAGTGGGCAGCCTCGTTTTCATGAGTAACGGTCTTGCAATCAACTGCAGACGTTTAATTAAAGATTCTGCAAGACCATTTTGAGTGTGAACATGAGCTACAGGATGTTCCACTTTTATCCCAATTGATAAGCAATAATCATTAAATGCTTGGGATGAAAACTCAGCAGCATTATCTAGTCTAATAGACTTAATTGGATTATCAGAAAATTGTGCTCGTAATCGAATTATTTGTGCCATTAATTTTGCAAACGCAAGGTTGCGTGATGACAATAGGCACACATGAGACCATCTAGAGGATGCGTCTATTAAGACCATAAAATATCTAAAGGACCCACTAGGTGGGTGAATAGGTCCACAAATATCCCCTTGTATACGTTCCAAAAACGTAGGTGACTCAGTTCCAACCTTTGTTGGTGATGGTCTAATATTTAACTTGCCTTGATAACAAGAAGTGCAAGAAAATTCATTATTTAAAAGAATCTTTAAATTCTTTAATGGATGCCCATATGAGTTTTCTATAATCGTCTCATCATAATTGATCCAGGATGTCCCAATCGATCATGCCAAAGTACAAAAGTATTGGAATCAGTAACCTTTTGGTTTACTGTGGAATGTGCCTCAATTGCACTAATTTTCGTCCAATACAGGCCACAAGATAAAGATGGGAACTTCTCAATAACCCTCTTTTGGCCAGAGACATTCTTTGTAATGATGAGGTATTCAAGATTATTCTCATCTATTGTCTCAATATGATATCCATTTTGACGGATATCTTTAAAACTCAACAAGTTTCTCTTGGACTTGGAGGAGAACATTGCATTCTCTATGATAAATATTGTTCCTTTAGGCAGAGTTATAGTTGCTCTTCCGGAGCCTTCAATCAATTTACTACTACCAGAAATTATAGTAACATCTGCCTTACACATACTTAAATAAGAGAAATATTTATTCTCTTTGAATATCGTATGTGTGGTACATGAATCAATTAAACAAATATTTTTACAGTTGGATGTTGATCCAAGTTTGCTTTGTGAGATATCCATATTTGCTTCACATGGTTTGACATACAAAAGAAATATACGAAAATGAGAATAAACAAATCTAATCCGTTGCTTCATAATTAAATAATATTTTTAAAATCTGTTGAGGTTAATCGATTAACTAAGTTGATAATCGATTAACTTAGGAAACGGTCATTAGGTTAGTCGATTAACTAAATCTGATAGTCGACTAACATGCCTTGCGGAAAAAGTCCAGTTTAATACGAAATACTAAATAGTCGACTATCTTACATGTTAGTCGATTAACATTACTGAAAAAATATATTTCTTGCATTATTGTTGTCCTTTAATTATCACATTGCCAAAATATTTTGGCGTACAATAGGTACGTGATCAATGACCATTCATGCCATAATAATGACATTATTTCCTTATATCATCTCAAACCTTCTTCTAGAGGCGAGTGTGGTATATTCACTACCACTAGCACGTTCATATTCTTCCAAGAATGAATATGTATTCATAAATCAGATGTTGTCACATTCACACCATGAATGGACCATAATAATCTGTATGTGCTATATAAAATCTCATGTCAAATCGATGACATGTATTACTTTCACAAAGTGAAGGATTATTTTGAGAATCCTTATTATTTTCATTATCACAATGATGACGATTATAATTTCGTCTATTGCCACGTCCACGGCCATGACCCCGATTACGACCACGACCATAATTAAAGCCATAGCCTTTTCCATGCTTAGCATAATGGGAATACACCTTATCTGCTTAGGCAATGGTGTAGACCCAGTGGGTCGATTTTCGTGATTTCTCATGACCAACTTTAAGTTGTCATATCTCTTTAAGCCATTCCACAAGATAAGTGGATCTTTGACTGTGAGATATTCAATTTTCAAGCCTTCATCAAGGTGATGGCGCAAGAAAATCAAGGCCTTAGCACAGTCTTGGGTGGATGCATTATTTCTGTCTTTAATGGCGTCTCCAAGACCCATTGCATCCAAATGGATTTCAGCATCCAACACCCATGTCATGTTGTTCTTGCCCGAAATTTCAAGGGCAATAAACTTTCTTTTCATAATGTCATAAACAAACTTGAGACAAACTATAAGCAAATTTGTAAAACATGTGAAATGAATACAGAACTATTGCGTATGCAAACAATGTACTAAATATAATGTATATGCAGAACTGCGTTCAACTCTATTTTTAAGTTTCTAAACAGGGAATTTGGAAATGTAAGAAAAGATATTAATGATTACAATTCTTCTATTATTACTACACAATAATTGTAACAACAGTGACATTCACATGCATGCAATCTATTGATTCACTAGCCGACTATTTGGGGACTGCTTTATTAATATGATCTGCAGAAACAGTGTCATTCACATGCAGCAAAGCAGTGTGTAATTTAAATGTATTACCTGAAGCTTCGTCCGTTTGTGAGTATCTTTATGCTTATAATTGGTTGATATTCTATACCAGCACAGCAGTTTTCTCTGGTCTAGGCAGTCGTGTACAAATCAGTATCCCTGCTGCATTATGAGTGATATAAAAAAAAACAATTTCTACATGTAGAATATGACTACTACTTTCCTTAAAGTTTAGCTTTCTTTGCTGTTCTGTTTGGGCGTCGGAGAAGTTGCAGATCAAGATCTTCTTTCTTAGATTATTCCTTCTTAATATTCTCAAAGAGGTTCTTGAGACGGTAGAGTCTCGTGCTGATAACGTGTTGTAAAATAATACAAGAACAAGAACAATATTGCAGAGAAAGTAGGAAGAGGAGAATTCTTATTGATATTTTTTGGGAATGGATTTACAATGGGGTAAGACCCCTCTATTTATAGGAAGAGAAATGACTTAGCCTCAAAGTAAAACTCTTCTATAAGATAGACATTCACTTTAATTAGAATTCTATTCTTAACAATAATCAATTTATTAATGAAGTCTTTATACAATGAGAGGATAAAATTGAACTAAATATTCTAGAATCACAAAGTTTGCGATGAAAGTTATAAAATCACGCTGAAACTGCTGCAATACATAGCATTTTTGTGATAAAAAGATATACTTTAATTAGGGACTAATGATTCAAGTATATAAAAATCATAGTTTTTATATTAATATGCATTATAACGATGAAAACAAAGATGAAAAGTCATTTGATCCTCCCTTTCCATGGCATTACTTTTGTTTTGTTTTATAAATTAGCATACGTCATTTTCATAAAATTTTATATATAAGAATTACAATTGTTGAAGGATCTAGAATTTAGAATCTTGTAATGAGTTGGTGTTTTTTTAATGATTTTATTACGATAGGGTACATAATAACAACAACTACCCAGTATAGTCCCACAAAGTGGGGTCTAGGGAAGGTAATATGTAGACGGACCTTACCTCTATCTGAAAGGGCAGAAATGTTGTTTCCAATATATAGGGTAATAGTAGGATCTGGGGAGGGTAATATGTAGATAGGATACATAGTAAAACTAAAAAAATAAGTGTCCGTAATTCATCGTTACGGAGAAAATCTCTCGCAAAAACAACCACGGACAATGCTACAAATACAAATATTAACGAAGTTGCATTCTCCTCCTAGCTTCATCCTGGTAAAAATGTTGACTCTTCATAACCCACAGTGCCGCATTGCTTTTGTGCAGGTGTGTTAGAGTTATTGCTGAGCAGCCCACACAGCCCAAGTCAGCAAAGCAGCCCAACTGGCCCATTACATTATTCTGTATCTGGCCCATGTTTCAGAAGTTTCTGTATATTGTATTATTCTTTTTCTTTTTTACTTGTACAGAACTACACTCTTACGAAATACACAGAAAACATTCTCTTAGTTTCTCTTTCTCTTTCTCTTCCAAGTTCTTCATTTTCTTCGACTTTGCCTTGCTCGATCCGTGTCACACGGTATGTTAACATGGTATCATAGCGGGTTTTCCGATTCTGCTCATCATCATCTCTCTTCCGATGTTACCCTCGTCAATTTTCTTCCGAGGTTCTGTGATATATGAGAAATCTAGGGTTTTCTCAGTTGCTGGTTTTTTGCGCTGCGATCGTCTGTTTTATTGAGATTTCTACTCAGTCGGATTCATCGGTTGGGTCAATTCGATTCCTAATGGTTTGCATGTCCACGGACTGTTGGTTTTTCTTTATATGCATCAAGCTTCAGGCTCGGTAAGGATTCTCAGCCATTAAAATGGTTAATGTTGGTGATACTTCTGCTTCTGCTCCCAGTAATTTTGTACTCGACCCTTCGAGTCCTTTATTTCTTATTTCTTCTGATGTTCCCGGAGTCTCTTTGGTTAGTAATCCCTTTTCAGGGACTATTTTTGAGGGTTGGAGGAGAAATATAATCGTTTCTCTGTCTGCTAGGAATAAGATAGGATTTGTTGATGGAACGGTTCCTAAACCTCCTGAAAATTCCCCTCATTCTAGACAGTGGGATATGTGTAACAATATGGTTATCTCTTGGCTCACAAATTCTCTTACGTAAGAGATAGCCGAGAGTGTATAGTATTCTGACACTGCTCAAAGCATTTGGACTCAACTTAATAGTAGATATGGGACTATGGTACCAAAATTTTTGAGATTAAGCAAGAGTTAGCATCTACTAGTCAGAGGTCCTTAGATATAACATCCTACTTCAATAAGTTGAAGAGATTATGGATGAGCTGGGTTTTATGTGTGCATCACGGGGTAGCACCTGTACATGTGCTGCCAGACTCGAGCTTCAAAAGGAGGATGATGAAAACAAACTGCATCAATTTCTCATGGGGCTCTATGATACATATGTTGGTGTTAGGGGCAACATCCTCATGCTGCAGCCTCCCCCTTCTCTAGACAGTGCATACAACATTTTGCTTCGGGATGAGAGGCAAAGACAAGTTACATCATCACCATCTCAATTCTGTGGTGACTCCAGTGCTTTTAACAGTCAGTTCATCAACAAATTCCATGGGACACCTGTTCATTATAAGCAATTCAATCAGAGAGTCAGTTTTGATATCAACAAGACAAATTTAGAGTGTAGATACTGCAAGAAGCCTGGTCATATGATTGACAAGTGCTACAAGCTCCATGGGTTCCCACCAGACTTCAAGTTCACAAGAAACAAGAGGACTGTAGCAAATGTTGAGGTGTAGGGATGTCTAAGCCCTGTTGAGTCTGCAAACAAAGCTGATAGTACTCAGGGGTATTCTGACTCAGAATCTCTGATTCCTGGTTTGACTAAGGATCAATATTCACAACTCATGTTGCTGCTTCAAGAGACACAAGTTTCAGAGTCTCAACAACAGTCCAGTCTCATGGCATCTGCCAACTTTGCTGGTACACTTTCTTCCTTCAGTCATTTAGAGAATGTATCTTGTGGGGCTTGCATGTTAACTAAAGTTAGTGACTGCATTTGGATTATAGATTCTGGGGCCACTGATCACATGACTTCTAACAAAAATCTTCTGTTTGATATTAAACCATTAGTTATGCCATACTTAGTTACCTTGCCTAATGGTTACAAATTCAAGGTAACATGTACTTGATCCATTCAATTTCGTTGTTTCACTCTACATCATGTCCTTTATATTCCCAGTTTCCATTACAATCTCATCTCTGTATCCAAACTTGTTCAGCAGTTGAATTCTATTGTCCTATTTACTAAGTTTTCTTGCTTGATACAGGCCCCTTCTCTGAAGAGGCCATTGGAAATTGGTAAATTGGATGATGGTCTTTACAGGCTTGTGCAATCTTCTTCTTCTTCTTCTTCTCTTCAATCTAATACTTCTTGTAAATACCATTCTCCATTAGTTGTTGGCTCTGTTTCTTCCTCTCATTGTACATACCATTCTGAATTGAATAAAATGGAGATTTTATGGCATAATAGACTAGGACATATACCTTTTATCAGAATGAAGGACATTCCTTCTATTCCATACAAATTTGCAAATAAACAACCTTTCATATGTACTGTTTGCCCATTAGCTAGACAATCTAGACTGCCATTTCATGACAGTTCCATTAAGACAACATATGCCTTTCAACTCATTCATGTAGATACCTGGGGTCCTTATGCCACCTCCACTCATAATGGCTGTAAATATTTTCTAACAATAGTTGATGACTTTACTAGAGTTACCTGGACTCACCTTATGGGGTCCAAGAGCAATGCCTTTCCTCTTATCAAGGCTTTTATTGCCATGATCAAGACTCAATTCCAGACTGTTGTGCAAACCATTAGGAGTGACAATGCCTTTGAACTTGGGTCTAGTAGTTCTGGCAGCAATTTCTTTGCTGAAAATGGAATCCTACACCAAACCTCTTGCTCTTACACACCACCACAAAATGATGTGGTTGAAAGAAAGCATAGATATCTACTGGAAACATCCGAGCCTTACTCTTTCATTCTCAACTCCCTCTTAGATTCTGGGGGATTGTGTGCTCACTGCCACCTATCTCATAGACAGATTTCCTTCCAAACTACTTAACAATGTATCCCCTTTTGAGTTGCTTTTTGGACAAACCCCTTCTTACAACCATCTTAAAATCTTTGGGTGTCTTTGTTTTGCTTCTGTCCCCAAGCAGCAGCACAGGGACAAATTTCAGCCTAGAGCTGATCCTTGTGTTTTTCTGGGATATCCTTTGGGTAAAAGGGGTACAAGCTGTACAACTTGAAGACTAAACTTACAATAGTCTCCAAGGATGTGGTTTTTCATGAAGATGTCTTTCCCTTTGCCTCTTCAGGGAATAGCTCTTCTGTTTCTTCTCCTATTCTTAATCCATCTCCTGTTTACTTTCCTCCTACTGATGATTCCTTACTCAGTCCTTCTTCTTCACCTTCTTCCACATCTGCACCTCCTCTTTCTCCCTCTTCAACCTCCTCTTCTTTGCACCATCCTCCTCCTGCAGCTACTACACCTTCTCCTAGAAGGTCCAGCAGGACTCACATTCCTCCTGCTCACCTACAACAGTATGTCTGCAATCTCCCTCCATCTCTCTCTAGCTCCAGTTCTTCTTCCACTTGTCTTCATAGTTTGGTTAACAGTGCACAGGTAGAGCCTACTTCCTATCAGCAGGCTGCCTGTCTCCCTGCATGGCAGGAGGCAATGAAAAAGGAGTTTGCAGCTTTAGAAGCTAATCACACTTGGTCTATATTTCAGCTTCCCCCCTGGTAAAAGACCTATTGGATGCAAATGGTCTATAAGATCAAGTATAGGGCTGATGGGTCTGTGGAAAGATATAAAGCTAGATTGGTTGTTAGGGGTGACACACAAGTTGAGGGAGTAGATTTCAATGAAACCTTTTCTCCTGTTGTCAAGTTTTCCACTATTAAGTCCCTCGTTGATGTTGCTGTTAAGCAGAATTACTCTCTTTTTCAACTTGATGTAAATAATTCTTTTTTACATGGTGATTTGGATGAAGAGGTTTATATGAAACTACCTCCTGGGCTGGCTGTCACCTGTTCCTCCTCTTCTTCTCCTCTGGTTTGTCTTCTTCAGAAATCCTTATATAGATTGAGACAAGCTTCTAGGCATTGGTATGCCAAACTGTCTCAAGCCCTCTGTTTTAGAGGCTATTCTTCTTCCTTCAATGATTATTCCCTCTTGTTTAAGAAGTCTACCTCTTCTATTGTATTGTTGGCTGTGTATGTTGATGATATTATGCTGAATGGCAATGATTTGGAGGAGATTACTGCTTCAAAAAGGTTTCTGGACGTTGAGTATAAGATCAAGGACTTGGGAGTCCTCAATTACTTTCTTGGTATTGAAGTCACTTATCATTCTGATGGCATACTTCTTCATCAGAAGAAGTTTATTGCTGATCTTCTCAAAGCCTATCTTGTGAGGAGGTTACACCTGTTACCTGTCCTCTTGACCTTTCTGTCAAGCTCAAACTGGATGAAGATGATCCTCTTCCATCTCCTGAATCCTATAGGAGCCTGGTGGGAAAACTCAATTTTATCACTCACACTAGACCTGATTTGGCCTTTGCTGTGCAACATCTCAGTCAATACCTTCAGAGGCCTTCTTCATCTCACATGCATGCTGCCTTGCACCTCCTCAGGTATCTTAGGGGTACTTGTGATGTTGGGGTTTTCATCAGCAACAACCCTGATCTCTCATTGTCTGCTTTTTGTGATAGTGACTGGGCTTCCTGCCCAGATACAAGGAGGTCTGTCTCTGGGTTTTGTATTCTATTAGGTGGTTCTCTTATTGGTTGGAAGGTTAAGAAGCAGCCTGTGGTCTCTCTTTCTACTGCTGAGGCTGAGTACAGGGCCATCAGTAAGGTTGTTGGTGAGCTCACTTGGCTTGTTAGACTTTTATCTGATTTTAGTGTTGTTGTTCCCTCTACTGTTCCTGTTTTCGGTGATAATCAGGCAGAACTTCATATTGCCAAGAATCCTGTGTTCCATGAGCGCACCAAACACATTGAAGTGGATTGCCACTTCATCAGAACCAAGCTTCAGGAGGGCCTTATTGCTTTGCATCATGTTCCCACTGCCTCTCAGCTTGCTGATATCTTTACTAAGCCTTTGACTGGGATTCTGCATCACTCCATACTGCTCAAGCTGGGGGTTCAATCACCCTCCACCTTGAAGGAGGGTGTTAGAGTTATTGCTGAGCAGCCCACACAGCCCAAGTCAGCAAAGCAGCCCAACTGACCGTCTGGCCCAACTGGCCCATTACATTATTCTGTATCTGGCCCATGTTCCAGAAGTTTCTATATATTGTATTGTTCTTTTTCTTTTTTACTTGTACAGAACTACACTCTTACGAAATACACAGAAAACATTCTCTCAGTTTCTCTTTCTCTTTCTCTTCCAAGTTCTTCATTTTCTTCGAATTTGCCTTGTTCGATCCGTGTCACACGATATGTTAACAAGGTGAATGTATTTTACAATAAAGATGCCAAAAAGTTTTCACTAAGAAATTATTTCATTAAAGAGATAATTTGCCGTAGACAAAAACTGTCGTAAAAAAGAGTTCTGCTAATAATTAGGACTTTAAAGTCTAAGTTAATTTAGCAAAGAAATATCTAAACCGACTCAAATACTCATCGATAATTTGTTAGCACTGATACAGGACAGGATAAAGGAAAAGGGCTGGCCTAATGTGGGTATTCCACATACCTGGCCCAATTGTATTTTTTCATTTACTTTTAATTTAGTTTTATAGTCTCATTACCATAAGTAGAAATACTGAATTGTAATATACATATTCTCACAGAAAATAAGAAATAAGTGGGTCTGATTCAATTAACCATTCTTCTCTCTCTTTCCATTCATCTGTTCTAGGTTTTTTTTTCTCATTTCTGTCACAACTCGTACAACTTCAAGTTAATATGGTATTAGAGCAAGAATTCTGATTCCGCTCATTACGAGCTTCACTTTGGTGTTACCCTCTCTCTGAGTTTCCGTCAATTCGATCTTTGATCCATCCGGAATGACGAAAATGTCAAACAACATTTTCTACCGATAATTTTTGGGGATTTCATCATCGGTCAACTCCTAGTATCTTCATGGTGCCAGACATCTTAGATTTTCCAAATTTTCGCTCTCGATTTCGTCAAATTTTCTAGGGTTTATACTTCAGAGAAGACTCTTCTTCTTCGAGTTTCAGAAGAAGGATGGTAATATCCTTCTCGCTGTCAACTATAAAATTGCTCGAATTTTACTGCATGTTCTAGAATATATTCAAAAAATTCTTCTTTGCTACGTTGTAGATATTATTGCTTATATTGTTCTGATTCAATTTTGACGAGTTTCATGTTATGTGTAGTGTTATGGATAATCTAGGATCACCTAGTAGTATAACTTCTGATGGTTTCATACCTTTTACATTGGATCTATCTCATCCACTGCACGTGCGCCCTTCTGATAGTCCTGGTAGTCAACTAGTGGCTGTACATTTCATTGGGTGTGGTTTTGTGCTTAGGAGAAGTAGTATGCTTACTTCTCTTTCTGCAAAGAACAAGTTAGGTCTTTTAGATAATACAATTCCCCAACCTACACCAAACTCCCCTTATTACCTGTATTGGGAGAGGTGCAATGACATGGTTAAGGCATGAATCACTAATTTTGTGTCTAGGGACATTGCAACCAGTGTCATGTATCTTAAGACGGCAAGAAATGTCTAGAAATACAATAACGATAGATTTGGTCAATCAAATGGTTCCAAGTATCTTCAAATTCAAAGAGAAATTAGCAAAACCATTCAAGGCTCTTCTGATATTGCCACATATTTCAAAAGTTTAGGAGTCTATGGGATGAAATTATGTGGGTCTTGTCTGCTCATGTGGAGCCCTTCCAAAGTTCATAGAGGATCAACAGTTATTCTATTTCTTCAATGGTTTGAATGAGTCATACTCCATTGTGAAGAGTGCCATTATGATGATGAGCCCTCTTCCTCCAACAAGCAAGGCATATTCCTTATTACAACAAGATAAGAGTAAAAAAGAAGCTCTCTCCAATGTTTCTCTGGTAACTCTACTTCCTTTTTATTGTCAACTGGTCAATCAGCCAACAATAAAAACTTCACTCAAAGGGTAAATTTTGAATCCAAAAAGAATTTCAGTGGTCTTTCTTGCAAATATTGCAAGCAACCTGGACACACAGTGGAAAAGTGTTACAGACTTCACGGGTTCCCCCCTGAGTTCAAGTTCATAAAGAACAAGAAGTCTACATCATGTGTCTAAGGTGATATGTCTTCTGTTATTAGTAAGCCTCCAGGGAATTCTTCTCCAATCATAGGTTTACTGAAGAACAATACCAGTACCTCTTGACTATGTTTCAACAAGTTCAAGTCTCTCTTGGTCCTAATTCAAACACTCTTTCTATTGAGGACTCTGGTTTTGCTCACTTTGTAGGTTTGTTTACTGCTTATGTTGTAGAATCTGTAGACTCTCATGTGTGCGCATCCTCACAGGCTAATGTGGATCCTTAGATCCTAAATTCAGGGGCCACTAATCACATGACTCCACACAAACACTTACTTCATGATATTGTACCTTTAGTTAGACCATTCCTTGTTACCTTACCAAATTGTTATAAAGTAAAGGTTTTATTTACTGGATATTTGCATATAAGACATGATATAACTCTTCTTAATGTTATCCTTGTACCTTCTTTTCATTTCAACTTAATATCTATGTATCAACTTATTACCTAACTTGATTGTATAACAGTACTAATCAAGTTCCATTTTTTATTACAGGGCCCTTCTTTAAAGAGGCCACTGGTAATTGGTAAGACTACTGGCAGACTCTACTATCTACATCCAGATGCAGAACTATTTCCTATTTCAGCTCATGTTTTGTCTCCCGATGCTACTACATCTTTTATAGATTCTAAACTTACTATATGTTCTATTAATCGTAATAAGCCTGCATCAATTTCTCAGTCTGTAGTTTTTTCACCTAAATGTAATCAGACTTCTGTTGTAAATAAAATGGATTTATTTTCGCATTAAAGATTAGGTCATGCGCCCTTTCATAAGATGAAATCTATTCCTATCCTATCTGATAAAGTATCCAGCAAACAAAACTTTATTTGTCCTATATGTCCTATGACTAGACAACAAAGGCTGCCTTTTTTGACAACACTATTCATTCCACTAAACCTTTTTAGTTAGTTCACATTGACATTTGGGGTCCGTATAACACTAAAACTTATAATGGCTTTAGGTATTTTCTCACCCTAGTTGATGATTATTCTAGAGTCACTTGGACTCACCTCATTTATTCCAAAAGTAATGGCTTATCTATCTTAAAAGCCTTCATCTCTATGGTAAAAGTACATTTTAACTCTTCAGTTCACACTATCATATCAAACAATGCTTTTGAACTTGGGAGTAGCTTTGAGGCTTCCACTTTCTTTGCTACTCAAGGTATATTGCATCAAACCACCATTCCACATACCCCACAACAGAATAGTGTTGTAGAGAGAAAACACAAACATTTATTAGAGGTTTCCAGAGCTCTCTTGTTCCAATCCAAACTACCTATGCCATTTTGGGGTGACTGTGTTTGACTGCCACTTATGTTATAAATAGGATGCCCTCACCTCTTTTGATCAAAGTTTCTCCTTATGAAAAGTTGCATGGGTGTCCACCATCTTATAACCACTTGACATCTTTTGGTTGTATGTGCTTTGCAACCTCTCCTAAGTTAGGTTGGAATAAATTTCAATCTAGAGCTATACCTTCTATATTTCTGGGCTATCCTTATGGTAAGAAAGGTTACAAATTGTTGAATATGTCTAATTATTCAGTGTTATACTCTAGGGATGTCATATTCTATGATCACATATTTCCCTATTTTTCCTCTTCCTCACCTTTTCTTTCTTCTGTTTTCCCTTCACCATTTGTAGACATCCCATCTTCTGCACCTCTTTTCTCTTCTCACCCTGCTTCTTCTTCTATTGTTTCTCCTCCTATTGTCAACCATGTTTTAACTTCTGCCCCTACTACATCTTCTGTCATTGCTCCACCTGAATCTATTTCTCCATCTGTTGCAACCCTCCTTTAAGAAAATCCTCCAAAACTGTCACTCAGCCTGCTTATCTCAAAGCTATGTTTGTTCTTCGGCTACTTCCAATCTTTCCTCTTCTACTATTCCTAAAGTTTTGCTAGTGAAGCACACATACGTGAGCCTCAATTCTACCAGTAGACTGCCTTTCATCCCTCCTGGCGGGAAGCTATGCGAAAGGGATTCAATGCTCTTGAAGCAAATCAAACTTGGGACATTTTTCCTCTTCCTCCTCATAAAAAGAATATTCCTTGTAAGTGGGTTTATAAGATCAAACAGAGAGCAGATGGTTCTGTTGAAAGATACAAGGTCAGGTTGGTCATTAGGGGTGATACTCAGAGGGAAGACATTGACTTATTTTCCCTTGTTATCAAGCTCACCTCCATCAAATGCCTGTTAACTCTTGCCATTGTGAGCATACGATTTTTCCCTAGCCTAAATTTCTCCTATAAATTCGTAGAATTAGGATTTCTTTATCTGTGTGATTTTAGAATTTAATTGCATAAATTATGTGTTCATTCGCATGCCGAGTGCACTATAATTCACAAAAAATACTAAAAAATGTGCATTTTCATTTAGGATTTAATTTGACATCTTTGCATTAATAAAGAAAATTAGTCATTTTATAAAATACAAAAAAAACCACAAAATAGTTTACTTTGTTTAAAGTTTTAAATTTTTGAATGTTTGGTAGTTTTCTTGGTGATTTGATATTTGATTAAGTTTTTAATAATTGTTAGTCTCAATTAATTTGATTTGGTAATTTAAATTAGTTTAAAAATTAACTTAGGGTTTAGTTTAATTTTTGGAATAAAAGAATCAAAAATAAAGAAAAATTTTTGAAAAGAAAGGAATTTGGGCCAACCAGGCCAAACGAAACCTCTGAATTAACCTGGTTCCCAGTGTAACCCAATGCCTTAACCCGGTCTAGCTCCACACCCTACCAAAACGACACCATTTCAGCCATTGTCAATCTGGGCCGTTGATCTCAGTAGATCAAACGGCCAGGAACTAACCCCTATTTAATATAAATATGTCCTAACGCTACCCTACCCCCCTCAGACCCCCCTTATCCTCTCGTCTCCTTCGTCTCATCAAAGACCTGTAACACCATCGTCCACCACCCTAAAATCGCCGTCGAAAATCGCCCCACGGCGATGGCCGACTACCAAATGACGTCAAAATTACACCATAGGATCCTCTCAGCCTCCCCTTTCCACTCCTACCATCCACTTCCCTCGAACATTCTTCAAGCCCGTCAAATATTCAAATTAATGGTCGCCGTCTCCGCCGCCCACGTCAGAACCAACCCTAAACCCGTCCAAATTAACACCCCTGGACCGCCTCATACTTCTCTTTCCAACCCTCCATATCCCGTCCCTCGAATCCTCACCAATCTCTTCGAATACTGAATTAAAACTCCGGCCAAAAACCTTAACTCCTCCAGAGCCAACCAAAATCACACCCTATAGCCTCCTTAACCTGTTTTGGGAAGCATTCAAGTGATTTTTAACTAATGCTATATGTCTATTTTTGAAAAAATAGACATATAACATCAACTGAAAGTCAAACCTGAGGTCGGCAAAGTTCAAAGCTCCATAATCAGTGAATTTTCAATTTTTTCCTTCTTTATCTGTGTTTTTTGTGATCTGCATGTTTCTTCCAACTTCAGTATTTCTTTCATTTTGTATGAATTAGAGTTTTTCAATTAGGGTCTTTTACTTTCGTATATGGAAGCCGCATAGTGTTAAGTTTGGCCTTCGTGTACTTTGATTACGTGGTTAATTCCGATTGCATTCCCTTGCTTGCTATTGATTCGATTTAGATTTTCTTTTAGGTCTTAGTCATTCCTGCTTACAGCTTCATTATTAAGTTGTTCGTCTGTTCAGTAGGTTTTTAGTCTTTAATTTTCATTAAGTTTAGTGATATAACCCAGTTAGTGTATTGCATGATTCTTGTTTTAATCCTAGCTTAATTCTGGGTGTTCGTGTTTTATTCTACAATTAGTTTTGATAGGATAATTAGATGGTTAGGTTATCTTTTAGTATAAACAAAATAGTTTTTATATAGCTGGTCATTTCCAGCCTATAGTTTGACTAACTATGGTCAGCTGTGACCAAGTTAACAAGGGTTGGGGGCTGGTTTGAGTAAGTTAGTAATTTAGGATTAATTCAGGGGTGTTTTAGTAAAGAATCTTGCAAATAACTTATTTGGAAACCCGTAGAACATTCTAGGTGGGGTTCCAATTAGAATTTTAGGACCTTAGTGCAGTAACTTAGGCAACAAGTGACAACCTTGGGGACTAACTAGCTAAAAGTTGGAAATAAAAGAGGGACTAATAGGAAAACTAGAAATCTGAAGGCTACCCTATGTATGAGCCTATGTAAACTAGCATTCTTGCCTTTCATGGAAAGAAAAAAGGAGGGGTGAAGTTTGGGAAGATCTGAAAACTTTGAATTTCAAATTCAAAAACCAAAACTGAAATCTGAAAGTAGAGAGTTTATTCTAGATCATAGATATTCTGAAATATCAGAAAAAATAGCAGAAAATCCCTTAAAAATACCGTTCTATTAGATTTTTATAAGTTCTTCATCTTCAATACAATTTCTGAGCATTCTAGGGTGTGAAAATGAGTCCAATTTGGGTTTGAAATCAAATTTGGGGTCAATTTTCCTGCTAATAGTCAATTGGTCTTCAAAAAAAATTCTATTCCATTCTTTTGGTGCTTGTTCTCATTTGCTGATGCTGACTTCATCTCCTTCTTATTGGTTTTAACTCCCAGGTATTCTTCAATCCCAATTGATGTGTGAAGAGTTTTGAATCGGCAACTGTAATTGAATTACTGAAGAAATGACATATTATTCATGTTAGACTACTGGTAGATATGTTCGTTTGAATTCTAGGTTATGCTGTAGTAATAGTTAAAATTTAAATAAGCTTAACATTCTATTATTTGTACCTAGTTGGACTGTATGGATTTTTTCCAGATTTATTTTACTGTGATCATAGTTATGGTATAATTAATGTTAACTGCTCATTATACACATGTTAAAGCGTGAAATCCAAGACAATTAGGACTTTAAGATTTAGAATATTAAGGTCAGTTCATGTGTATTAACAAAAGTGTCTCATGTGCGTAGTTGAAACTCAAATGATCTGGACTTTCAATAATTGCGATAACTGGAATGCATTTCTCCCTTCATTTTAGGAAAAATAAAAAAGAAAATGCTCAATTGTATCAATCGTTGCCATTGAATAGTATAGACTATGAACTCTAGTAACTCAAATGTTCGGCAGTGTGTTAGTTCTAGGCGTTACTGTTTGTCTTCATGACTGTTGGCCTAAGATGCTCACTATTCAATTTTCATTAGTATGTTTTAATCTTAGCTGAATTCCGTAGGATTCAAGTGTTAGTTTATAAATTGAGCATCACAATGTCTATGTTTATGCCAATAATTATTATAATCTGCGTTTAGTGTTAAATTGAGCATCACCATGTTCATGGTTGTTTGACGTATGGACCTGTTGATTGGGCCAGCCATTTCATTAAATTTCGCCCCGCTTAGGCTAGGACCAAAGTAGATTAGTGCCGTCATTCATGTGGGCACTTGACATGGTACATTTGCCTAATCCAGGCACAAGGAATTTGAATTGGGCCTATCTGCTGGCCCACCACCTTATAAGACCTAGATCCATGTTTAAAAATGCATTTTTAGGCCTTCCAAGCTAAGTAGCACACATTAATTAAGAGGTTCCCCTCTTGTTCAAGTGTGGACTTGAGTTTGAGACTAAGGCTGTATCCGGTTCCGGTTCTGGGTCTATTTGGATCTGCGATTCCGGTTCTGGCGGTTCCGGTTCTGCGGTTCTGGTGGTTCCGGTTCTGGCGGTTCCGGAGCCGGAACCGCTACCATACGGTTCTGGAACCATCCGGTTCCCGTTCTGGCGGTTCCGGTTCCGCGGTTCAAGCGGTTCCCGGCGGTTCCGATTTTTTTTTTGTTTTTTAACTCAATATCTTGTATAGTAGTCATTAGTATATTGTAGAATATATTTTATATGGTGTACTATGTTATTAGTATAGTATATATTGTGTTTGGTAATTAGTATATATTGTGTATAAATAGTGTATATTTTGTATATAAGTAGTATATATTGTATTTAAGTAGTATACATTGTATTTAAGTAGTATACATCGTATATAAATAGTGTATATTGTGTTGTAGTTAGTAATTAGTATAAATTTTATATAAGTAGTACATATTGATAAAAGAATGTTGAGACAAAAGATATTCAAGGATATGATAAAGAGCATATTTATTGACCAAAATGGCATATCTTTCTTAGTCTTCCTTCCCCCAATGGAATGAGCACAACATGGTACTAATACCATCATTAAAAGGAAAAAAAACTAAAAGAAGACATGCCAATGTACAGGTTACATCATAATTTATGTATTATTTCTAACAAATCTCATAAAACCTTCAAGGTTTGGAGGTGGTTGTGTTGGCGGTGGTGGAAATGAAGCTTGTTCATCACCACTTCCGGGTGAAGATGTTTCCTGAGCAAGTTCTGCTAGCATTTCTTCATAACACTCATCTATTTCCGGTTGTGATTCAGCTAGCCCAAAGTTCCTTCTTTCTGCGCGGATCCAATCTCGAAAAAGCACTGATTTTTCCAAGCTGTCCCGCATCGACGCTCTGTGATCACCTATTTATAGTCTTGCTTGACTAAAAGCGCTCTCCGATGCAACAATTGACGCTTGAATCGACAGAACATCCCGAGCCATCCTTGCAAGAACGGGAAAATGCTTTTCCCTTGTCTTCCACCAATCCAAAAGGTCGAAAGAGCCGTCTGGATTCTCATTCTCTAGTCCTTGCGACAAATAAACTTGAAGCTCATTTAGATGGGAAATTTCATCAATATTTTCCCCTTGAGTACCCCTGAACTCCGTCCACGATTTAAGAGCTGTTAAGCCAGCAGCTCTTTTAGACGTCTGTGATGTGGACGAAGTTGGGGTTGGAATATTTGGCCTAGTATGCTCTAACACCTGTTTATAAGCATTGTAAACAGTTTGAGCATTCACTTTAATTGATGCTTTCGCATCAGATAGTGTAGCCATTTCTACTTCTTCAAGATCTAAAGCTTGATAAGTAGAACAATACCAAAAGTGAGGACCTCCTAATTTCATAGTAGGATTTAGCATAGCAGACACACCAAATATAGGAGGGATTGGAAAAAAATATTTTTTAAACTTCTTTTCCATTTCAGTTATTGAATTTTGATAAATTTCCCCTCCCTCGTTAAAATCAACAAATAAATTAGCAAGTACGGCAATATATACTAAACAGTTAGAAATAGTTGGATAATATTGGCCAGATAAAGCATTTGTAGCCACATGAAAATGTTCTAAAAAATCTAAAAGAATTTTAATGTTAGTCCGATCTTGATTAGTTAGCATGTCATTATCTTCCTCCCTACAATCCCGAGAATTATAAGTAGTATTAATTGGGTTTTTATATTCGTACGCCACTACTAAACTTTCGTACATGTAGTTCCACCTAGTCGGGCAAGGTTTAGGAACCTTTCTTTCTCTAAGGCCATATTCGTCACATTTTCTAAAATATTCTCTAAGTCTACTTCTACGGTTTGAATAAAAAGCCAATTAAGAGCGAATTTAACCTTTTCAATTTCTATGTTTAGAATTCTCATACTATCACCAACAATTAAATGATAAATATGACATATACATCTAACATGAAAAATATTAGTAAAAGCAGGATTAAGTGTTCTAGTTAAAATACCTATTGCACTAGTGTTGCTACTAGCGTTATCCATGGAAATTTACATTATTTTATCACTAAAACAAAAATATCTACATACATCTGAAACAGTAGCAATAAACTTACCCGTGTGCCGTGAATTAATTATTCTATATGCAATAATGCGTTTTTGCATTGTCCAGTCTTCGTCTATCCAATGACTGGTTACGGTTAGATAATCACAATCATTTCCACTTCGACCAATATCAGTTGTAATAGACATATGATTACTTATATGGGTAAATAAATAGCGCAAGTATTGTTCATATTCATGCTTGTATTTATAAATGTCGGCCTTAACTGTGGCGCGAGGCTAACCTTTATACGTAGGATTAAATACTCTTCTAATATAATGAATCCAAGCAGGATTAGAAGCAAAAGAAGAAGGCAAACACATAACAGTAATCATTTTAGCTAATTCTTCACGATCCTTATTTGGATCGTAATACAATATACCTCCGGTGACTGTGTTTATTCCTGGTTGAACTAGATTTGAACCAGTACTTGGGTTAACTGTTGTATCAGGACTTGTCCTCCCCTCTTGTTGCGCTTTCAATTGGAAATATCTAGCCTTACCGCTAGGGTGTAATTTTATATATTTAACTAAACTACCTGTGCCGCTACGATCTCCAGTATACCTATGCACAAGTAATTTCCCACAAGATTTACACTTAGCCTTATTTTGTTCTCTTAGTTGAATAAAAAATTGCCAAACTAATGAAGTTTCTGAACGTTTAGGAGGTTGTCTACTAAAAGTGGGAGTTTGTACGGGTGGGTATTCCGGTTCATTAGGAGCAGGACTAGTAGGTGTATCATCTAAATCTACCGGAGCTTGGGTTTCGTCATCATCATCATCCTCATTTCCCTCTAAGATAGGTGCATTAGGATAAAGCATATTCATAATATCATCATCTATTCTATCACCAACTGCTACATCATGTAGAAAATCAACATCGCTAAATTGAAAACACGGGTAACCACTATCAAGGATTCCGAAGGTTTCATTAGTATTTCTAGGTTGGCTACTACTTTGAACTTGTTTATCTTTTCTAGGTCGGGGAGCTGGGGGAGGGGTAGTATTTTGGCGACTACTTTCACCGATTTTATTTTTTCCTTTTCCGAACATATTTTTCAATGAAAATGCCATAATAATTATAATTAAGCAAAATAACAACACACAAAAATATTCTTAGCACGTAAGAGTTGAAACGAGTTTACCGGATTGACGAACAACTTCTTGAAAATTGAAAATCGTTGAAATTGAACACTTGAAAACTTCAAACCGCCAGAACCGCGGTTCCGGTCCGGTTCCGGTTCGGAGCCGCCATACTTAACAGCCTTATTTGAGACCCAAATTCCTTGGATGTTAGTTAATTAATTAATTCGACCTTTAAAGACAATACGCAATAGAAAATCATAGTTCTTATAGGTTGGCCTTCAAAATAAAAATGAGGTGCCGCGCCAAATAAAATTCATAAATTGTGTGGCCCTCTTTTAATACTTATATAAAAATACTTAGAACCCGGGACGTGCCGTTTAGTGAATTTTCATGGCCTCCCGCAAGTTAATAACACGTTAGTGCTTTAGGCGCATTCTTTTATAATTTTACCTTCCTAAATTTGGTTGTGAATTTCATGTGACTCAAATCCAAATCCCAAAACATTTAATAAAATGTGTCGAGAATCCGGCTGTATTTCATGTGATGTGATCTAAAAACATGTTTTAAATGACGTTCAATTTCTTAAAAATTTAATTGAAAGCGGTCACTAATTCTAAAAATTGCACTATTGGATAACATATATTAAAAATCATATTTTAGCGAAATATAATAATTGAGTGACCGTGCTAGAACCACAAAACTCGGGAGTACATAACACATTCTTCTGGGTTAACAGAATTCCTAACCTGGATTTCTGGTTTGCAGACTATAATAACAGAGTCAAACTTTTCTCGATTCAGGATTTAAACCGGTGACTTCATACACCATTAATTATCCCAAGCGGCGACTTTGAACCGGTAACACATTCAAACTTTTGATTGTCCTTTAATTGGAAAAAACTCCCTTATTTACGCCCTTCGCGGGGTGTAGTCCCAGAAAGGAGGTGTGACAGCTCTGGCGACTCTACTGGGGATCGAACCCAGAATCTATGGTTCAGGGTTCAAGAATTCGAGCTTAGAATAACTGCTATATTTGGCTTTTTTTAATTTCCTACATGTTCCGTGCTATATGTGCTAAATGCTTTACCGTTTTGATAGATGAACTGTATAAATAAACTGATGCGAAACCCTTCCTCTCTCCGAGTCTTGTAAATCATGGAGAAGGTGTACTTCATGTGACTTCTCTTCTGTTTAGAGTCTTATCCCAATTTAGAACGAGGTTCGAACAAGCTGCTAAACCGACGGAGCTTCTGTATCCCCGGTACGCTGCCCTTCCCCCTCCCCCCCGGCTCGTGTTGTCCGCTTGGGTAAGCCAGGTCTAGAAAAATAAACCCAGGGTTCAAACCTAGTATAACAAAATCTCATGTCGGCTCCAGAGTAGGAACGTTTGTTTGCATCACGTGCATTTGACTTAGGGGTTGGGTCCGTCTAGGATAGGTGTACCAAAAAATAACGGACCTCCTGATACATCTTAGATGCTACATGTTGCATTTATTCAAGGGTGATTGGATCATTTGTCAGACCAATGAATACTGAGTAAATGAAAAAACGAGAAAAAGAAGAACAAGGAAGAGGGGAAAGAGAGGGTGAAGTGTGAAAATAAAGCAAGTAGGGTCTAGTTATATTTTTTTATAAATTTTTTTTAAAAGAAACGGGGATAAAAAATAATTAAAAAATTCAAAAAGATTTTGCGCCTTTTCATCATTTTTTGAAAATAAGAAAGGGAAAAAGAAAATTCAAAAAAAGTTTGGCCAACCAGCCCAAACGAAACCCCTAAATTAACCCGGTTCCCAGCCCACCCAATGCCTCAACCCGGTCCAGCTCCACACCCTACCAAAACGACACCATTTCAGCCATTGTCAATCTAGGCCATTGATCTCAGTACATCAAACGGCCAGGAACTAAACCCTCCTTAATATCAATATTTCCTAATGCTACCCTACCCCCATCAGACCCCTTCTTACCCTCTCTTCTCCTTCATCTCATCAGAGACCTGTAACGCTGCCGTCCACCACCCTAAAATCGCCACCAAAAATCACCTCACCGCAGCTGCCGGCCAACAAATGATGCAAAATTTACACCATAGGACCCTCACAGCCTCCCCTTTTCATTCTTACCATCCACTTCCCTCGAACATTACTCAAGCCCGTCAAATATTCAAATTAATGGTCGTTGTCTCCGCCGCCCACGGCGGCACCAACCCCAAACTCGTCCAAATTAATACCCCTGGACAGCCTCGTTCTCCTCTTTCCAACCCTCCAAATTCAGTCCCTCGAATCCTCATCAATATCCTCGAATATTGAATTAAAACTCCGACCAAAAACCCTAACTCCTCCAAAGCAAACCAAACTCACACTTTATAGCCTCTTTGACCCCCCTCATCCCGAATCTCAAATCAAAACCCTCCAAATCCAAATGAAACCCCTTGAATTTGAGATCTAGGTTTCGAAAATCTGAACCTGTCTTGGGAAGCATTCGAGTGATCTTTAATTAATTATATATGTCTATTTTTGACAAAATAGACATATAATATCAACTGAAAAATCAAACCCGAGGTCAGCTGAGTTCAAAGCTCCATAATCAGTGAGTTTTCAAATGTTTTCCTTCTTTATCTGTGTTTTTTGTGCTCTGCATGTTTCTTCCACCTTTAGTATTTCCTTAATTTTGTATGAATTAGAGTTTTTCAATTAGGGTCTTTTACTTTCTTATATGGCAGCCGCATAGTGTTAAGTTTGGCCTTAGTGTACTTTGATTATGTGGTTAATTTCGATTGCATTCCCTTGCTTGCTGTTGATTCTATTTAGATTTTCTTTTAGGTCTTAGTCATTCCTACTTACAGCTTCATTATTAAGTTGTTCGTCTGTTCAGTAGGTTTTTAGTCTTTAATTTTCATTAAGTTTAGTGAGATAATCCAGTTAGTGTATTGCATGATTCTTGTTTTAATCTTAGGTTAATTCCGAGTGTTCAGGTTTAATTCTATAATTATTTTTGATACGATAATTAGATTATTAGGTTATCCTTTAGTATAAACAAAATCGTTTGGGTATAACTGGTCATTTCTAGCCCATGGTTTGACTAACTACGGTCAGTTGTGACCGAGTTAACAAGGGTTGGGGGATGGTTTGAGTAAGTTAGTAGTTTAGGATTAATTCCGGGGTATTTTAGTAAAGAATCTTGCAAATAACTGATTTGGAAACCCGTAGAACATTCTAGGTGGGATTCCAAGTAGAACTTTTGGACCTTAGTGCAGTAACTTAGGCAAAAAGTCACAACCTTAGGGACTAACTAGCTAAAAGTTGGAAATAAAATAGGGACTAATAGGTAAACTAGAAATTTGAAGGTTTACCTATGTATGAGCCTATATAAACTAGCATTCTTGCCTTTCAAGGCAAGAAAAAAGGAGGGGTGAAGTTTGGGAAGATCTGAAAAATTTAAATTTCAATTCAAAATCCAAAACTGAAATCTGAAAGTAGAGAGTTCATTCTAGATCATAGGTATTCTAAAAAACCAGAAAAAATAGCAGAAAACCCCATTATAAATACTGTTCTATTAGATTTTTATAAGTTCTTCATCTTCAATACAATTTCTAAGCATTATAGGGTGTGAAAATGAGTCGAATTTTCGGTTTGAAATCAAATTTGGGGTCAGTTTTCATGCTGATTGTCAACTGGTCAACAAACAAATTCTATTCCATTCCTTTGCTGCTGGTTTTTTTCGTTGATGCTGACTTCATCTCCTTCTTATTGTGTTTTAACTCCCAGGTATTCTTCAATCTCAAATAATGTGTGAAGAGTTTTGAATCAGCGGATGTGTAGTGCCAAAAAGGAGGTGTGACAGCCATCAAAAGTGGATGGATTCTGTTCTAGTTGGATGTCAACAATGCATTCCTCCATGGTGATCTTCATGAGGAAGTTTATATGAAGATACCTCCAGGCCTTGATGCTTCTTCTTCTTCTTCTTCTATTCCATTGACTTGCAAACTTAAGAAGTCTTTATATGGCCTTAGACAAGCATCCATACACTGGTTTTCCAAATTGCCTGAAGCCTTGCTCTCTAAAGGCTACATTTCAAGTTTGAATGATTACTCTCTTTTTACCAAGTCTTCTTCTCGCTCTCTAGTAGTTCTGGTAGTGTATGTTGATGACATACTTTTAGCTGGAGATCACCTTACTGAAATGAACTCTTTGAAATCCTATTTGGATGATTAGTTTAAGATTAAGGATTTAGGGTTAGTACATTACTTCTTGGCGCTTGAAATCACTGTTCATCCTTAGGGTTATCTCATGAGCCAATACAAGTACACATCTAATCTCCTAACTGAGTTCAATTGTTACCATTTTTCTCCAGTTGTGACTCCTTTATACTCTTCTGTCAAGCTCAATTTGGACATGGGGGACCCTCTACCTGAAGACTCATGGGAAAACTCAATTTTTTACAGCATTCAAGGCCTGATATTTCCTTCTCTGTACAACATCTGAGTCAATTTCTTCAGCATCCTCAGGTCCCTCACATGCTGGCTAGTCTACATGTTCTTAGATATATCATGAATTCTCCTTCTCAAGGTGTTATCCTCTCCAATTCTTCTGATTATTCTCTTGCTGGTTATTTTGATTCTGATTAGGCATCTTGTGTTATCTCTCGCAAGAGTGTTACTGTATTTTATTTACCCTTGGTGACAGTTCAGTTTCTTGGAAAAGTGAGAAGCAGCCCACTATTTTTTTATCTTCTGATGAAGCTGAGCATAGGACCCTCAGGAAGGTGGTTGCTGAGGTATCTTGGTTGACTCGACTCCTTGGGGATCTTGGACTCTCTATTACTAGTCTTGTTCCCATCTATTGTAACAGCCGGGCTACTTTTCATATTGCCAAGAACCCAGTCTTCCATGAACGTACTATGCATATTGAGATTGACTGCCATTATGTTCGTAAATGCTTGTATTCTGGTCTTATTTCTTTGCATTTTGTTTCCAGTCACAACCAGTTAGTGTAACATCTCCTTTTTCCTACCCCTGGAAGGGGTATAAGGGAGTTTTTTCCAATTTAAGTGACAATTGAAACGAGATTATTTTATTAAAAATTTAGAGTCGCCACTTGGGATAATTTATGGTGTCCCAAGTACCGGTTTTAAATTTCGAATCGAGAAAAATATTGACTATGTTTTACAGTACGCGAACACAGAAATCCGAGTAAGGAATTATGTTAACCCGGGAGAAAGGGTAGGCATTCTCGAGTTTCATGGTTGTAGCACGATCGCTTAACTATTATTATTGGCCTAATTATCTGATTTTTAAAACACTTTTAAACCTATGTGCATTCTTAAACCTATTAGCAGCTTTTAATTATTTATAGAATTAAATAAAAGTTATTTAAAATACATCACCAATCGCACTACATGAAATGCACCCTTGGATCACGACACGTTCTATTTAACCTCGTTAGAAAATTAAACCGGGCCACATAAAATGTACCCCCAGATTTTAGTAATAACTGTGATAATTCTATAATCAACGTGCCTAAAGCAAACTACTAAATTCATTTTTTAATATCTAAATAAACATTCGTGAGGGCCATAGATGATTTGATCAAATCGCATGCCTCAATCTAATTATAAGAGTTACTACTAATTAGGCTTATATGACTAATCTGTAAACCCTTTCAAATAACAATCACATTCTTAATTCTAACTTAACAGGCGCATTCAGTTAACTTTTAAACAAAAAATCTGACTTTTCATAGCATATTTCAATACCCAAAACACACCCCAAGCACCGAATTCCTTAACCAAATCATTGAAAAGCTCATAGCAAATTACCAACACAATTCTGTGCAAAGCAAATTTCGATTAAATTTCCACTCTACAGCGACTTGACGCATTAAAGACATCACAAAGCCTACCAAAATATATTAAGAGATGACGCCTACAAAGAATCATGTCAAAAATCAGCATCAACGAAAAATAAAACTACTCAAACTCAGAAATCATAGGAAGATCAACAAGAATTATAACAAAAGATCGAGTCAGAGAATGAACAAATGATAAACTCACCATCCAAACCAAATTCATAAGAAAATCATGTTATTCTATAACAATAAACAAAAGATCGGTTCAGAGAAAGAATGAAACCTTTGCAATCGCCTGATTTAAATGTTAAACTTCCAAATTCATGCAAAAACAACAACAGAAAGTCGGGCATAAAATCGCAAGCAAAATCTAAACCTCGTCGAATTCGAAACAGACTATCTTCAATCGCGACCTCCACATGATTCAAATTCAAATTCGGCTCCAAACATCAATTAAACTCCATGTTGCAGAAAACTAAGAACCAAATCGAGAATGGAGAAGATGAAGTACTTTTTGTACAATTTTCAATTTTTGTGCGTGTCTATCTATTCTAGCTCTGCTCGTTCCCTCACTCTGTTTGTGTGTGTGCGACTTTTCTCCGACGGGCTACTGGTTCAGTGAAGGTGGCTGGAGATAGGTATGGCCGACGAGTTTGGGTTGAAACGGTGGAAAGGTTCAGTCGTCAGTGTTGTGTGTGTGGTGTTGCAGCTGCTGGTGTTTGGAGCAGGGCTAGGGTTCGCTGATGGCTATTGATTTGTGGTGGTGTGAAGAACATGGATTCAAGAGGGTGGGTTCTTCTCACAAACGATGTTCATCAGGTCTCCTAGGTCCTCTAGGTTTTGTTTTTAGCCTGTATTTTTGTGCATTTTTCGCTGATAAGGTCGAGCTATAGGTCATTAGGCATTAGGTCTATGTAGGTCTAGGTTCTAGGATTATGGACTAGATCCGAATTGAGCCAAATTTTGCCAAATATACTTTTAAAAGTGGCCCTTTAACTCTAGTAGACTAAAATATTAGCTCCTAAAATAACAACTTCAAATTTATGAACTCATTTCCAATCAATAAAAGCAAGATTAAAATTCAAAGTGAAACTTTTTTTATATCAATGAGCTAAATAAATAAATTAATAAAAATATTTTTGTAATTTTCAGTTTTGTTTGACAAAATAAAGTAAAAGAGTCAAAATTAGTTAAAATAGCGATAGTAGACTTAAATTAAATATTTCCATACTAAAATATAAAAAATCTTGGGGAGGGTTAAAAATCACATGTCTACAACTGCCCATCTTTGACTAAAGAATTTTCAGATGAAGAACGAGTGGACAGGTTTTTTGACCCGACCCTTATTTGGAGAGACTAAAATTAAGAGAAAGAAGAATGTGATCACCCTGATATCTGAGCTGCCTACATATCCTTGTCTATAAAAAAATCAGGCCAGATGTAGTTTAGAAGTGAGTAAGATGATGGAGTATCCCCAGATGGAGAGCCAATCGAGGTGACATTCCGTCGAGGTTCCGGTGTTATGCCTGTCAACTACGAGTTACAAGATTCCTATCTATAAGTCCTCCGAAGCTTGATCTTGAGTCTTAAATGGGTCTTCATGCTGACTTTGGATTTAAACCTTGATGCTTGCTAGTTGTAGGTGCTAGCTCGTTCTTCTTCAGCTTTTCAGATCAAGACTGGATATGTAGTGCTTGTGACCTCAACCATGTCTTGAGCATCTCACATCTTTCATCTACTTCTGCATTTGGATTCACTTCTTGCTTTTCTCTTCTTCTTTTTTAAATTTTGGATTGTGACTAACTTCTGTTAATCACCTCGGACTATTGACTCACATTCTTACCGTGAGCTTCTTTTGTTGCTGACTTGCATTGCATTCTGAAGTGAATTCCCTTATTCTTCAGGTAGGCGCCTGAATACTAATACTCGAACTGTCTTTCTTCGAAACTTTGACTGCCTTCTCCTTGTTCTCAGGGTGGGCGCCTGATTGCCAATACTTGAACTATTTTTCCTCGAAACTTTAATTGCTTCCCTTTGTTTTCCAGATAGGCTACTGATTTCCATCACTTGAACTGTTTCTCATTGAAACTTGAAATGCTTCCCTTTGTTCTCCAGGTGGGCTCCTGATTACCATCACTTGAACTGTTTCTCATCGAAACTTGAATTATTTTCCTTTGTTCTCCAAGTGGGCTCCTGATTTCCAACACCTGAACTTATTTCCCTTTGTTCTCTCGGTGGGCTCTTGATTTCCAATACTTGAACTTCTTTTCCTTTGTTCTCCAAGTGGGCGCCTGATTTCCATCACTTGAACTGTTTTCCCTTTGTTCTCCAGGTGGGCTCCTGATTTCCAACACTGGAACTACTTTCCCTTTGTTCTATAGGTGGGCTCCTGATTTCCAGCACTTCAAATCTTTCCCTTTGTTCTCCAGGTGGGTGCCTTATTTCCAATACTTGAACTGACTCCTATGAAACTGCTGCTTTTCCTTTGTACTCCAGGTGGGAGCGTGATTGCCGGACTCAAACTGACTCCTCTGAAACTACTGCTTTCTCTTTGTTCTCCAGGTGGGTGCTTGATTTCCAACACTTGAAATGACTCCTCTGAAACTGTTGCTTTCCCTTTGAACTTGATAACAACAAAACAGACAAAACAAAAGAAATTTTTCTGCCAATTTTGATATTAGGAACGTCTGAGGGTTAACTGATTCTTGTTATCAAAATATGTTCTAACATAAATTCCCTTATCCTGAAAATTTCAAACCAAATCTCATCTCAAAAGTGAAAAACTTTAAATGCTAAATTATACTTCCCCAAAGTAGAACTTATACTAAATCTTGTTATCTAAGAATGTCTTAAAATTTAACAAGGTCCTATTATCCAGGAGGGTCCTGAAAACCCTTTATTTTAAAAAAATAAATAAATAAATTCCATTATCCATGAGGGCCCTAAAAACTTACTGCCGAGCATGTCTAGCATCTGCTTTCCTCACAGAGGGTTTCTTTGGAACAAATGAACTTTCTTGCCACTGTTTCAAGAAAACTGGTGAGATTAAACATGGTGGGTGGTGTATGGCTTTGACTTTGAGGGAGATTGCTCCTTCACTTTCCATGATAACTTCGATTTCAACTCGAAAGACCATGCCTGTTTATTGATTGACCATTTTCTCTGTCACCCTTATTAATGAAAATACCTCTAATCCGACATTCTATCTGTTCCATTACTCATAAACTAACATTACTGAATCTTTATGTTTCACATGAATCCCAAAGCATGTCAATTGCCACCCACTCAGTGCGCATGTTGTTCTTTCCTGACTTAACCAACTAGCCTTGGACTTAAGGTCTATTTCTCCCTCACTTACCATGATAACTTTGATTTCCAGTTGGAAGACTTTGCTTGTTATTGGTTAACCACTTTCTTGGTCAACCTTATCACAGAAAATGCCTTTGATCCGTTTACCAAATATCTTATCACTTGAATCCCAAAGCACACTGATTGTTACCAACTCAGTGCGCATGTTGTTCTTTCCTGACTTATGCCATCTTGATGTTCTAGCTAGATTCCATTTTGTGCAACTGGAAAGCTAGTGGCAATTTTTTAAGTCCTTTCTCACTTGTTTTGCCAAATAGACTCAGAAAGAGGGAGTAAACAGGGCAAAAGGAACAGAGTAGAGGACAATGGAAGGATATGATTCCTAACAAGAAAACTACAAAGTAGAAACTTATCAGATGTGGATATCAACTCTAATGATCATGACATGCATCTTTGGATTAAGTGGCCTAATTTGTCAAGAAAGTCTGATGTTCAACTCTTGTTATACTCCTAATCCGTGAAATTGGGCTTCAATGCTCCGAGTATCCAATCTGATTCCTAATCTTTTTTCAACTTGTAGTGCCCGAAGGGTTTTCACCATCAAGCCTCTCTCATTTTTCCTTCTCTCAACTTATTGTTGCCTTACGGTGCCTGTGAAGGTTTTCACCGGTAAGACTTTCTCATTTTGTTCTTTTTCTTTTTATTTCTTCTGACTCTGTAGATGACAAAGCCTTGACCATAGTAAAAATATTGTATGCTCTTGGCATGTCTAACTCGGCACTCTCAAAGATTATCTGGGAGGTCTTTTGGACTATAATGTGGTTTTTGGACAGGTTTAGAAAGAAAACTTATCATAAAATCTCAAAATTACTAAAACAGCAGGGTTAATTTATTTATAACTTTTGTAATCTATTTTAAAAACTTTGCCCTAATTTCTAAAACATGGAATTTTATTCTCTCTCTCTCTCTCTCTCTTGATGGAATTTCTAAGAAAGACTGCTCCACTCTCGACTTCGTGGGATTATGAAATATTTTATTTGATATGACCAAACCGTAAGGCTGCCTATGTATATTGTAGTGACAAGAATCAGGTCAAACATAGTTCACAAGACTAATTTTTGTTACTAATTTCCTTTTTCTTTTTCTTTCTTTCTTTTTTATTTTTTTCTTCTTTTTTTTTTAATCTCTATTTTTCCCTTCTTCTTTTTTTGAAAATTTTCTTTTGGAATGAACTTTCTAAAATAAACCTATGGGGACATGAATTTTCTTTTTCTTTTTTACATGTGAATCTAACTTGATTTCAAAATAGGGGAGGTCAAAGAGATCGGATCAGGATCAAAAGAGTATCGAATGGTATACGTGTTTGGGTAGCTGAATGAGGGCCTCCCAATCCTTGAAAATGCCTAGTACAAGACATGCAACTTGAAATGAAAAACGAAGAGCATACACAACATTTTTTTTGTGGCTTCGACATTGATATTACTAATATGCCTTCCAGTTTTCTTTAGCGCCTTGTCAAGTACAGAACCCTACTTGGGTGATTCCCTTTTCACAATGGATATCCTCCGTTAATTCGAAGAAACTTCCTTGACTTTATCTTGTTACTTGAGGTAAATCTGAACTCAAAGTTGCTTGCTTTGAATCGTCCAGGAGCACTCTCCTTTAACGAATTCTTGTCACTCTATTAACTTCCCCAATTATTTTCCCCACTTTAAAACATATGGTCCGGGCTCCAAATGATCTCAAAATGTCCAAATATATACTTATTTCATGGCTTCTTGATTAAACTTACTTTTAAGACCGGGCCTCGAATTATGTGTGCATGTCATGTCACTAGAAGCAGCATGAAAAGAACTATAAAAGGAGAAGAGACTATACAAAAATGACTAAAAATAACAGAAAACAGAAAATTGCATTAAACAGGCGGTGAAAGGGTTGAACAACAAAAACAATCAAAATAAACTAGGGTACAACCTCGGAACAAACCTAGATAACACTAAATGAGTTACTACGACTAAAGGAACTAGGCAAAATAAAAAGGATAGAAGGGTTTGAGTCACAAGATAATATCCGGATTATAACTCTGAAATAACCCAGACAACAAAAATGACAACAAAATGAACCACCAAGACTCCTCCACGGCTAGCCAAGAAAGGATCGTCTTTTCAATTACCGAGCACAACATATTAGCTACCGAGTTTTGCATCGACATTACTGGGACCTTCACAAGTCTCCATCACATTGACTTTAGCAAATTGCATTTGGGTCCCTTTATCCGGCTCATTCTTAAGATCAATCTCTAATCGCTCTGAATGCTTTGCAGCACATGGACCTCCGAGTCAAACCCACCATATGCGTCTCATTATGAACAGGCGATGGACTTTGTCTAGTGTTCAGTGCATCTGGAATTTGCACGACAATATCACCTAAATTAATAAGATTTTGAATTGCTTTTTTCGGATGCCAACACTTTTTTGTGCTGTGATCCGGGGCATTAGAGCAATACGCGCACCTTTGAGAATAATCAAAATTCTTTGGAACAGGGTTTGGCATTTTTATCTGAATCGGCTTCAACATGTCTAATTGCCTCAATATTTGGAACAAGTTTGCATATGATTCTCCAAGGGGAGTGAAAGTCTTTTCCTTTTGCTTTTGCCTTTTCATCTTGTACTCTGGTCTCGGTTGGAACCTTTTGCAGGTAGGTGGTTGATATGCTTGAGGAGATAGGTAAGACATTTGTAGAAGTGGTGCAGGCCATTGCGGGTCTCGCTGGTGTGGGGCATATGGTGGTGCATTACGGACGAAGTACTGGGAAGGTGATGTACGACTTTGGGTGTTTAGTGGAGAGAAGTAACATTGGGGAGGATTATCTGAAGTGCCGGAATATCTATAGGGTCGATATCGAAGTTGAAAGCATTGAGCAGGAACGCACACTGGATCCTGTCATTGGCGCGGCTCAACAATATCTTTTCTATGTCTCTCTCTTCCACTTAAACTTACTGAGATGTTCTGAATGTCCTTTGTAGTATCTTTCAATGCCGAATAACTCATGATTTTACTGGACTTGATTCCCTCTTCTACCATATCTCCCATTTTTACCACATCATTGAAAGGTTTACCGAAGGTCGGGATCAAATGACTGAATTAGGTGGGCCCTTGGTCTTGTAGGAAAAGTTCAACCATTTCTTCTTCACCATTGGGGGACTAACTCGAGCAGCCTGCTCCCTCCATCTAAGCCCAAACTCATTAAAGCTTACTTGCGGTTTCTTTTACATTTTGGATATGGAGGAGCGGTTTGAGATAATGTCTAGATTGTACTGAAAGTGTTGAATAAAATCTTGAGCCACGTCATCCCATGTATGCCAATTACTGACATCTTGATGTGTATGCCATTCCAAGGGTGCCCTTGTGAGCACGTGATTTTTTTCTCGCTTAAAATATTCTTATATAATTCACTAAAATTAGAATTTTTCTTTTATTATTTGAATTTTAGGAGTTAATTGCATAATTTTGTGTTTTGTTTGCATTTTTTGTGCATTTTAAATTGATATAAATCATAAAAATTACAAAAAGTAGTACATTTGCATTTAAGACCCTATTTTACATTTTCTCAGGTTTGTTAGCATTTGACAGTATAAAAAGATAAGGAAAAAATAAAAAAAATAGTAGTTATTTTTATATTTTCTTAGTTTTCTTTTTAAAATAGGATTTAGACTATATTAGAAATTATTAGTTTTAATTGTAGAGTTTAAATTTGGTCTTGTCCTTTTTATTTTGCATTTGATAAAACCTGAAAAAATGAAAACAAAAAAAGAGGAATTAATTAAAATAAAAAGAGAAAAGAGAAGAAGAAACAATTAAAAGAAAGAAATTAGATGACCCAAATCTAGGCCAAGTTTGCAGCCCAAAACTCTCAGACCTGTGCAAGTACCATCGCCCAAACCCAAGCCCAATCCCACAAACCCGGTCCAGAACCCCATAGCTTAAACGACCCTGTTTCAACACCCCATAATCTGAGCCATCGATTTGTTTTGATCAGACGGTTGAAAAGCGAGGATGTAATGCCTATATAAGTGTTCCAAATACCACCCCATCCCCATACTCAACCTCGTACCATGTCTCCCTTAACCCTAAAATAAGCCGGCGTAACGCCACCCTGAAGCCACCCTCTCTCCGACGTCCGTCACAGGTCGGAAATCGCCTCTGCCGGCCACCGGTCTCTGATCAACTCCAAATTAACACCATTTCATCCCCTTAACCTCCTCTTTCTATTTCTGTAACCCATATCCCTCAAACACTAGACAAAATCCTCGAATATTCATTTGAAGGAGCGATTGTTCTACCGTCCACGGTGGCGCCGGCTCCGATGGCCACTAAAATTACACCACACAACCCCCTCGTCTCCCTCTCCATGAATCCATAGCCTATGACCCTCAGATATTACCGGATTTTTTTGATTATCAAATTAAAGAACCCGGTCAAAAACCCAACCCTTCCAAATCCAATCAAACTCACACCTTGTACTGTTCTCACCCTCCTCCTTTTAAACCCCTAATCACTCTCCCTAGAATGTCAAGGAATATTCCTAAATATGAAATCGAAGGTTGGCCGAAAACCCTAGAAGCTCAGGGGTTCATGGGTTTTGGACTATGACTGGTCCTTAAGCTAAGTTTCCTTATTCAATTTCTTCTTCCTTCATCTTGTTGTTGTATTTTGTTTTGTAGTGTTTGTTCTTGCATGTGTTATTAGCGACCCTTTGTTAGTTATCATTTAGAATTTTGGGGTAGGTTTACTCAGATTTCTGTTCTTCTATTTAATTTCATTTCTAAATCGTCATTGAGTATCTGCTATGAATGATTCCTTGTTTCACTTCGAGTGACTAGATTTTTGAGTTATGATTAGTCAAGCTTGATTTGTTGTTTTATTTTTTGAGTCGTTCTGTGTTGATCCCTGAACAACATGTTTGAGTGGTTTAAATTGAATAGTTAAGGATTAATTTAGGTTATTAGGATATTACTGTTTCCATCTGGCATGTCATTTTGTTGAGAATTATTTCAAATAATTGTCTACTCTTTAATTGATACACTAGGCCTTAGAACTCTTATTAATCAGACTTGAATCAGGTTCAACACAGGTTGTAGAGGTTTGATTAAATTTCAGGATTGGCTGGATATAGTCGAGTGTTTAGTTACCAATAGTCACTTCTAACTAGGGTTAAACAAGGGTTGGGGGTTAGTTTACTGCTCATTCTTGGTAAATTCAGATTGAATGAAGGTTAGTTTAGGCATTTGAGGGCTAGGGAATCTTTTGTAACAAGTTAAGAAGATTCTATTGAGGGCCTCTAGTGAAATTTCAGTTGGTAAGTCGTAAAACTTGGTAAACAATTCAGAAGTATTAGGTGACCTCAGCTAAAAGCAAAAATAAAAGAAGGACTGATTGGTTAAACTGAAAAATTAAAAGGACTAAAGGTTAAAATAAGAGCTGAAACTTTGCCCTAGCTTAATATAAAGGCATAGATATCTTGATTAAAAAGGCACGAAAAAACCTCTAAAAATCCTTCTGAATTAGTTCCAAATAGAAAAGCAAAAATCAATAATAGTAGATCTGATTCCATGAAATCTGATGAAAACTTGAAAACACAAAAGGCAAAAGAAGCAAAAATTATTGCTCCATTAGCATCAACCACTTTGAACTCATCCTAGAAGCATTTTGTGTTAAAGCTATGTAGATCCTGGTTTATTTGAGAAAAACTCCTTGTTTGTTCCTGGGTTCGAGCTTGATTTATTGCTGCATCTGTTGGTGGATTTGCTGCTGTTATTGTCTTTTGTTTACCTACTCATAGGTGCTTCCTCTTTGGTGTAATTCCAGGTACATACATGAACTCGATTTGATGTAGCTGTGGTCAAAAATGAAATGATAAAGGTTCCAGCGTTTGCTCCTTGAACTGAGCATGTTTGGCCTCTTATAGTTTATAATCGAATAGTCTTAAATGATTTGTAATGTTTAATATAGTTTAACTTGATTTGTGCTTGTATAAATTTGGGACCGTGTAATTTGGACTGAACAGGACTATTTCAAACTTAGTTGAATAGTTTGAATTGATTGTAAATAACTGGATTCTAGGAGCATGACTGTTTCAAATTGTCATCAGTTGTATTCTAAATGTGAACCTGTTTTAAGAGCTACAATTCAAACAATGAATTAATATATCGTTATAGCCTGGTCGTAGATTTTAACCATGCTAATGGTTATAATCAGTTTTTGTATTGGGATATTATTAAAATCAATGTCATTGTAATCTTGAAGTCGATTAAAAGCCTAGTGGAATTTTAGTGTTAATTCAAATGGGCAGACTAGTTTTAACCCAGGAAATCTGCGCTTATGCATTTCAAATACGCTTGAATATTAATCGTCTATCATAGCTCATAACTATCCTGATTTAATCGTTACCCTCCATAATTTTTCACGTTAATCTGTAGTTCAGTAATTCCGCAAACAAAGGGTCCGGTGGTGCTGCTTCAAATTTGTTATATTGAGTATGATGTAATAAAATTGAGCTACAAATATGGGCTTTCAAGTTAGGTAGCAAATTCAAATTAGGAGGTTTCATCCTTTTGTTTGAATTCAGACTTGAATTTGGAGCCCAAGTTCTATAATTGCTAATTAACTAGGTCCTTTTAGAGACAAACATTATAGAAAATCCTAATTCGCTTTAGACTAGCTTTTAAGTAATAAAATGAGGTGTGCCCCACCAAATGAAATCCATAAATCGTGTGGCCCTCTTTAAAGGTTTATATTAAACTACTTAGAAATTTGGGACATGCCGTTTAGCGAACTTCACGGCTTCCCGCAAAAATAATAATACGCTAGTCGCTTTAGGCGCGTCTTTAATAATTTTACCTTCCTAAATAGATATGTGCATTTCATGTGACCCAAATCCAAATTTAAAAACATTTGATAAAATGTGATTCGGATCCGGGTGCATTTCATGTGACGCGATCCAAAGACACGTTTTAAACGACTTTCACATTCCTAAAAATTCAGCTAAAAACGATAAATAATTAAAGTTTCACTATAGAGTGAACATGTTAAATCAGAATTTTAGCTACTTATAATAGTTTAAGCGATCGTGCTAGAACCACGGGATCCAGGGTGCCTAACACCTTCCCTCGGGTCAACAGAATTCTTTACTTAGAATTTCTGGTCGCAGACTTCATTCGGGCAGTCAAAAGATTTCCTCGATTTGGAATTCAAAACAAACTGGTGACTTGGGACACCAAAAGCCAAGCCTATCCCAAGTGGCGACTCTAAATTAATAAATCATCCAATTTCGAATAATGTCACTTTAATTGGAAAAACTCCCTTATACGTTTATCCTTCCGGGTTAGCCGTGTAAAAAGGAGGTGTGACAGCCCCAGTCAAGCTCTCACTGAAGTACGCCATTAGCAGATCCACTTTCCCACCAACACTTCTCATTTTACTACGGTAACCTCTCATATGGGATACTGGATCTCCACGTCCATCATATAAATTAATCTTTGGTGTTTTAGACACTTTCAACCTTCTGGATAGCTCATCTCGCCCTTCTTTTCCTGTGAACTTTTCATTTTCAACAAGAGGCTTATTCTAAAGGCTCTTATTGTATAATTCAGGAACCTTGTGGTTAACATCTAAGGGGTAGTTTTGGGCATCATGGGCTTTGATTGAATGTTCAATATCGGATCTATGAAAGGAAGTTTGTTGAGCAATTGTGATCGTGCGGATAGTGGATATGACAGGAGGACAATTTTTAGGAAAGGTAATTGGAGGATGAATGGTGGAGCTACTAGGGTGATTGGGAAAGTTGTGATAAGCGGGTGGATCTGGAGAGTATTGGGAATCATCTGGCTCTATGACTGGAGTTTGGGTAAGGGTAGCATCTAAGAAGCTAGGTGGTGGGGGGGATGGTGGCTTCCCATTCATCGAAGCCTGATACATGTCCGCCATGTGTTGTCTTAACATCTTTATCTCTTCAACCAACCCATTGCCCTATTCAACCAATTGATTTTGGGCCCTAGTATCAACCGGCTCGATTGCATTGATGTCTGCCATTGTCTTTCGACTTATATTATAGAGAAGAGTTACCACTTTAAGAACCACAAACCAACCATACTTCTTCTCAATGGAGATAACAAAAAGGAACAAAATGAGGTCATCACATTAGCGTTAGGGCGTTTAACAGCTGCAAATATCACATTGTGTGCAATGCATCTAACAATAATTAACGGTTCTAGAATAACTTCGAGGGTCACAAGGTCACTTGGCGTCATCCTAATTTTGTTCATTTCAATCTTCTCTTTTCTTTTCTTTTCTTTTCTGGCGCTTCTTGGCTTGCTCATTTTCCTTTCTCTTTTTTTCTAATTGTCACTCTTTTCTTTCTTCTCATTTCTCACTTCTCATAATTTCATCTCTCTCTCTCTTTTTTCTTTTTCTTCCTTTTTTCTTTTTTTTTTCTTTTTCTTTTTTTTTTGGAAAAAATGATTAGATCGAACCCTATGTAGGTTGCCTTTGTATTATGATGCCATATGAATTAGATCTTTCCGTAGTTCGAAAAGATCGGGAATAAAGTAAAGAACTAACGTTCTCATTTTTTTTTACCTTAAGGACTATTCGTATCAGAAAAGAGAAATAAAAGCAGCGAAATATTTTTTTGAATTTTCTAGACTTAATGTTCTATATCGTATTCTAAACTCAAGTTTAAACGAGCACATATTTCTTTCCCTCTTTTTTGAAACAAATACTCTATGAAAAATTATTAAGGAAAAATCCTAGAAGAGAAAAATATTTTTTTGATTCTTCTTTGTAGGAAGGAAATCTTAAAGAATAAACCAAAGAAAAATATTTTTTTCATTTGGTTTTCCTGAAGAAGTATTTCGAAACGAGAAATGAACACGATATAAAAAATATTTTTGGATTTCGGTTTTTTATTACCTAAGGAAGAAACTTTAAAGATAAACAAAAGATAAAGTATATTTTTTTCTTCTATGTACAATATCCTAAAGTTCTAGTGAAAATAAAATAATATTTTTCATTTTTTGGTTAATTTTCGAAAGAAGAACATCGAAAGAAAGTCATTTTGGATTTTGGAATTAATATCTTAAGAAAACTTTTAAAGAGGTGCCAAAAAAATTCTCTTTTTTTTTGAATTTTTAGTTTGCTGTGCTAAAGAAAATATAAAAATAAATTTTATATTTCTAGATATTAATTTCAAAAGAATTAGTATTTTAAAGAAAACTTCTAATGGAAATATAAAATGCAAAACCTCTTTTTTGTTTTTTTTTTTTGAATTTTTGAGTTATAACACACTTTTTCAAATACAGAATAGAAAATACAATAACAAGAAACTCGATATTATTGTACAAAACTAGAAGATAAAAGACGACATAAAAAAAAGTAGACTCAAAACATAAATAAATTAAAAAAACATCTCCTTAAGCAACTCCTGAGTCAGACTAGACGGTCCGGGGGTGTCTCTCATGCTCAAACTCCAGTAAGTAGATTGACATCTGCATAAGAAAATAAAGCCAAATAGAGTTAAGGATTTAGAATACTTTGTGAGACAATAACACTCTTGGACATATGCGAGACATGATTGTGCAAAATAGCCTACGTGGCCAAAAGGCGGCTAGAAGTGCAAACTCAACAAAGGTGACCTCTAAGACATGGAAAAATTACTTTTGCAGAAAGGACTGATTATGTAGATATGGCCAATGTGGCCAAAAAACGACTAAGTATGCAAATTCTACAAAATAGACCTTAAACAGCGAGAACTTCTTGTTGTGGACTTAGAACTCTAAAGCATGCGCTAGTTGAAATACTTTTGTGAAAAAAACCCTACTTTGCAAAATGGCCTATTTGGCTAAAAGTGGCTGGACATGCAATTTTAGCAAGGACGGACCTCTAAAGTAAAGAAACACCTAATTATAGATTCAAGACTCTCCAAATAACTAAATAAACTATTTTGCAAAAATAGCCATATTTGCGTAACGGCCGATGTGGCCAAAAATGGCTAGACATGCAAGATTTGGCTACGACCCCGCGAAGCCAAGGACATAAGACTTACTAGGAAGACCAGACCCTATGTTGGTTGCCTACGTTTCACGCCCCAAAAGACGAGAACCAGATATGCGTAATTCGGACAAATTGAATATGGGCGAGAATTAAAAAAATAACTAATTTAGAGAAAATATTTTGTCTTTTTTATAAAAAATGATGAAACATGTAAACTCTTTTGAATTTTATTTTCCCCATTTTGATTTTTGATTTTCGAAAAATGATGAAAAAGTGCAAAAAAAAAATTTAAAATTTTTCAAGTTTTTTTCCTAACAAAAATGTGACAGAAAATATAATTGGGCCCTAATTACTTTATTTTCACACTTTCCACTCTTTTTTTTCCTTTTTTTCTTTTTCATTTGCCTTCAACTATCATTGGTGCGCGAAATGACCCTTTTACCCTTGAAGAATGCAACATGTATGACATAAGATGCATCAAGATTGTCTGTTATTTTGGGTACACATGTCCTAGACGGACCCAACTCCTGTGTTGAGCCCCCAACGTCAAATGCAAATGATACAAATAAGCGTTCCTACTAGGGATCCGGCATGAGGTTGTGTTGTTCTAGGTTTAGAGACCTAGGTTTATTTGTTCTAAATCTGGCTTACCCGAGCGAACAACTCAAGCCGAGGGGGGCATTGTACCTGGAATACAGAAGCTTCACCGGCTTTGCAACTTGTCCGAACCTCGTTCTAAATTTGGGATATGACTCTAACAGAAGAGAAGCTACACAAAGTACACCATTCTCATATGATTTAGAAGACTCAAAGAGAGGAGGGTTTTGCGACAATTTATATACAGTTCAATAATATCAAAGTGGTAAAAAGCAATATTTAGCACATTAGGCCCAAACATGTAAATAAAACTAGATAATAAATAAAGCCAAATATAAAAATTATTCTAAGCACGAATTCTGAACCATAAACTAGAAGTTCTGGGTTCATATCCTCAGCAGAATCGCCAGAGCTGTCACACATTCTTTTCCCTACCATCAGAAGGGGTATAAGGGAGTTTTTTTAATTTAAGTGACAATCAAAACAAGATTAAATTTAAAGTCAACACTTAGAATAATTTATGGTGTCCCAAGTCATCGGTTCAATTCCCGAATCAAGGAAAATATTGACTCTATTTTACAGTCTGCGAACACAGAAATTCGGGTAAGGAATCATGTTAACTCGGAAGGAGGGGTTTGGCATTTTCGAGTTTCGTAGTTTTAGCACGGTCACTCAATTGTTATTATTGGCATAATTATCTAATTTTTAAAATACTTTTAAACCTATGTGCATTCATAAACCTTTTAGCAAATTTTAATTATTTAACTAGTTAATTCAAAGTAATTTAAAACACATCGCAAGCCACGCTACATGAAATGCACCCGTGAGTCACGACACGTTCTATTTAATCATGATAGAAATTTAAACCGGGCCACATAAAATGTACCCCTGGGTTTTAGTAATTATTGTGATAATTATATAATCAACGCGCCTAAAGAAAACTACGAAATTCATTTTTAAATATCTAAACTAATATTCGTGAGGGCCATAGATGAATTCATCGAATGGAACGCCTCAATCTAATTATAAGAGTTACTCCCAATTAGGCTAATAAAACTAATTTGTTAACCCTTTCAAATAACAATCACATTCTTAATTCTAACTTAGCAAGCGCATTTAGTTATCTTTTAAACAAAAAATCTGATTTTTCATAGCATATTTCAATACCCAAAACACACCCCAATTACCGATATTCCTTAACCAAATTATTGAAAAGCTCATTGCAAATTACCAACACAATTCTATGCAAAGAAACTTTTGATTGAATTTTCATTTTACAGCCACTTGACAGATTAAACACATCATAAAGCCTACCAAAATAGATTAAAAGATCACGCTTACAAAGAATCATCTCAACAATTAGCATTAACGAATAATACAACTACTCATACTCAAAAATCATAGGAATCCAAGGGCATTAAAAAGAATCGTATCACTGCGAAAAAAATATTTCCAGTAACTCCACATTAATGAACAAATGATAAACTCAGCATCCAAACCAAATTCATATGCAAATCATGTTATTCTATTACAACCAGTAGTCGTACCCGCGCGATACGCGGTTAGTATTAAAAATATTAATTAATAATATTATGATCATGTTTGTTTGATCTTATTAGATTGTATTTCTTTAATAAAATTCAATTGTCATCTTACTTGTCAATACGATGTACCCAATAATAACATCTCTATTAAATCAAAGGTACTTATATAGTTAGTGAATAACTTTTTTGTTCTATATCTTTTTAATTATATTAACCAATATTTAATATTCATTTTCTTTGTGTCAAATATGAGAAGATTTATAATTTATTATTGTTGAAATTTTTTTATTTTAAATTCTATTCTATTGTTCTTAATAATATTATCTAAATTTTAATGAACAAAATCTCTGTTAAACTAACGGGACTTATACATGGAGCGCATTGAATAAAATTTTTTGTTATGTATTTTTATTTATTATATCATCTAATATTTCATATTATTACATTGTTAATAGAAAGTTTTATTAGCATATTACTTTATTAAATATTTTTCTCTGAAATTTTTTTATGTCTTTATTTTAGTTTTATTTATTTTAAAGTAATTTTAAAACTCCAACTTGAAATTATTCCCCAATTTGAATTGTTAAATTATAAATTTTTAAATTTCGTTTTTCTTCTCTTTCTTTCATTTTTTATAGCTTTGTTTTTTTTTGTTTTTTTATTTTAAGATAATTTATAAAGTCCAACTTGAAACTATTCCTACCCAATTTGAATTGGTAGTTATTATTTTATACATTTATTTTTCATTTTTTTAATTATATTTAATATAAGATACTATATTTATTAATTCAAACAAAGTAACCCGTTAATATTTAATAAATTTTTTGTTATGTATTTTTCTTTGTTATATCATCTAATATTTAATATTATTACATTTTTAATAGAAATATTTAATATTACTTTTTTAAATATTGTCCTCTGAAAGTTTTTTAATTTCTTTATTTTGCATTTTTTTATTTTAAAATAATTTTTAAAACTCCAATTTGAAACTAATCTAAAATTTGAATTGGTAATTCATTAGTTACTGAGGATGAAGTGAGAGTAAGAAAAAGAGGTTTATATAGGGGGTGAATTGGACTTGGATTCATGCAATTGAGGTGGCAGTTGTTGTCTTTGCTGTGAGTTGGCAACCCACGATTTCTTTTTGATAATTCATTAGGCAAGAGCCTAGGGCTAGGTTTTTATTAATAGCAAACAAGAAAATACAACAGTAAGGAAAAGTATAAATAAGGGAGCATTAGCACCAGTATTGTTACCCATATAACAAATACCATGCTAAACTTACCATACTAAATCCTATTGAGGCTTGACAACATCACTTATTAACAGGAATGCAACACTACGAACTTGACAGGACCAAAATATTTTATGATCATTACAGAGTTTGTAACATATTCTGTGATGAGATTACAAATGAGTATACTAACAAAGTGGCAGGTTAAAATGATGAAAAAGTTACACCGATGTCCCCTTTTTGTCGATCCTTGCAATTTCTTCAATTTGTAATTCACTATCAACATCGTCCCAATTCTTCAAGAAGTATTCAAAAATCATGATTTCCTTTTAGATTGATTGGACTTTGTTGACGTAGTTGGGCGGCCTGCTTAAGCTTGGTATTTCTCATCGGAGGTCGTCTAATATTGTCGTCCCTGCTCTTTTCCTTTGTTTGAGACTTTTGTTCCCTTGTAGCGTTAATTTGGACTGTTTCGACGCATTGTGGCAGTACTTCAATTAAGCCATTTGGTATGTGTAAAACACCTTGTGCATCCAAGTTTGGTACATCTTGTGATTTAATATCACTTTACTTGATTTGTTGTTGTACCTCATTCCTGCTCCTATTTGCACGTTTAGCGCTATAAGGATCACGACCCAAAATTTCAAAGGGATGTGCATTTAGCATTGCATCCAAGAGTTGTTTATCATGGGATAAAAAATCTGTTGTACTGGTCATACTTACTGGTTTCTGTCCAAAATTGACGAGAAGCTGTGAATTACTACAGGATCATACTTCCTCCGGTGTGCTCAATTCTTTATTACTTTCATATCCTCGTTCGTCACTGGCTCGAGACTCCACCTTGTCCATTGAATCCAATAGTCTTCTTTCCTCTGCTGAAATGATTGCACTGGTTTGAACGAAAGCTGTTTTGCCATTGCCCGGAATAAATGAGGCCAACTCTTGACCATTTTGCTCAAGATTTTTGAAATTTTCAATTAGACACAGCTGGCCCACATGGTCATTATTTAAATTTTGCACAGTAGTAGCGCCACTTTTTTGCCTAGATGAGCCGACACCGAAAGCAAAATGGTTCTTTTTCATGTGCTGTACTACTTCATCAAATTTATTATTATTAATGGATATTGGATACTCATTTTTTTGTTGAGCCCACATGTTCCTCTTTACCAAAAGTGACATTATCATCACTAATGCTCAAAAGACCAAATTAGCCCGCCACCTTTGCTCTTGTTTGTCAATTATTTCGGCCATGTGTATGTTCTTTTCAAAATTTTGCTCAATGTTATCATTATCAAAGTGTGCATGTGAGCCCACAACATCAATTACATGCCTCACTAGCTAGAATGTCAAAATTTTCAAGTCATGTTAAGTTTAAGGGTGATGAGTTCTTCTTTAGATAACATGTGAGGCAAAGAAATATCAAGCTAGTGAGGCATGTTTGATCCTATTAAATTATATTGCTTTAATAAAATTTAATTATTATCTTACTTGTCAATACGATATACCCAATAATGACATCTTTATTAAATCAAAGGTGCTTATATAGTTAGTGAATAACTTTTTTGTTCTATATTTGTTTTTATTATATTAACCAATATTTAATACTCACTTTTTTTTTTCATATATGAGAAGATTTATAATTTATTACTTTTAAAATATTTTTTTATTTTAAATTTTATTTTATTGTTCTTCATAATATTATCTAAATTTTAACCAACAAAATCTCTGTTAAACTAACGAGACTTATACAGGGAGCACAATGAATCAATTTTTTATTATATATATTTTATTATATCATCTAATATTGAATATTAGTACATTGTTAGTAGAAAGTTTTATTAGAATATTACTTTATTAAATATTTTTATCTGAAAGTTTATTTTTGTTTTATTTATTTCAAAATAATTTAAAACTCCAACTTGAAACTAATCCCCAATTTGAATTGGTAATTTATTATTTTTTAATTTTAATTTTATTTTAAAATTATTTCAAAACTCCAACTTGAAACTACATCTCGATTTGAATGGATAGTTTTTCTTCTCTTTCTTTGAATTTTTTATAGCTAATTTTTTATTCATTTTTTATATTAAGATAATTTATACACTCCAATTGAAACTACTCCCACCTAATTTGAACGGGTAGTTATTATTTTATATATTTATTTTTTGTTTCTAATTATATTTAATTATAAGATATCTATATTTATTAATTCAAATAAAATAACCAATTAATATATATATATATATATATATATATATATATATATATATATATATATATATATATGTTAGTTTTTATTTTATTTTATTATTTTTATTTTACATATATATTTAAATAATAACCAATAACTTTTGTTCATATTTTCTATAATATATTAGCCAATGTTTAGTATTCGCTTTCTTTTTATAATACTTATGAAGATATATAATTTATTACTGATAAAATAATTTTTTAAAAAATTTATTCTATTATTCTTAATAATATTACCTAAATTTTAATGAATAAAATCTCTCGTAAACTGTCTGGAGTTATATAGGGAGAGCATTGAATATATTTTTTGTAATGTATTTTTCTTTATTACATCATCTATTATTTAATATTATTACATTTTTAATACAAATAGTTATTAGAATATTATAATATTTAATATTTTTCTCAGAAAGTTTTTTATTTTCTTTTTTTTAATTTTTTATTTTAAAATAATTTTTAAAAATCTAAGTTGAAACTACTTCAAAATTCGAATCTGTAATTTATTATTTTTTATTTTAAAATAATTTATAAAACTCCAATTTGAAACTACACCCAATTTTGAATTGGTAATTCATTATTTTTTAAATTGTATTTTAAAATTATTTTAAAACTCCAACTTGAAACTATTTTTCAATCTGGATGGTTAGTTTTTCTTCTCTTTTTTCATTTTTTATAGCTATTTTTTTCCTTTTATTTTAAATTAATTTTAAAAAAGTTCAACTTGAAATTACTCTTACCCAATTAGAATGGGTAAAATATTATTTTGTGTTTTTATTTTTTATAGATAATTATAAGATATCTATATTTATTAATTCAATTAGTGAAACGAATTAATTCAAAATTTAAAATTCAAAAAAATTAGTTAGAAAAGTAGTTTGTTTTGTGTTTACAAAGTTACTTGGCATTTTGTGGTTAAGACCTTTTTCTTAATATAGTGCTTTTGCTTCTCCAATTATATATATATATATATAGATAAGCAAAAGATCAAGTCAGAGAAAGAAGGAAACTTTTGCAATCACCTGATTCAAACATTAAAGTTCCAAATTCATGCGAAAGCAACAACAACAAAGTCGGGCAAGAAATCGCAAGCAAAATCAAAAACTCGATCCGGAAACCTCGTCGAATTCGAAACAGACTACCTTCAATGGAAACCTCCACAAAATTTAAATTCAAATTCGGCTACAAAAAACAATTAAACTCCATGTTGCAGAAAACTAAGAACCAAATCTAGAATGGAGAAGACGAAGTAATTTTTGTACTGTTTTCGATTTCTGTTCGCGTCTATCTATTCTAGCTCTAAGCCTGTTTCCTCACTCTATTTATATGTGTGCATCCATTCTCCGGCGGGCTACTGGTTCAATAAAGGTGGCTAGAAATGGGTATGGCCGACAGGTTTGGGTGGAATGGCGAAAAGTTTCAGTCGCCGGTGTTTTGTGTGCACTGTTACGGCTCCTGGTGTCTGGAGCAGGGCTAGGGTTCGCTGATGGCTGTTGGTTTGGGGTGGTGTGAAGAAGATGGGATTCAAGGGGGTGGGGTCTTCTCACAAACGACACTCATCAGGTCTCCTAGGTCCCCTATGTTTTATTTTTTAGCCTGTATTTTTGTGTATTTTTCGCGGATAAGATCCGGCTCTAGGACATTAGGCGTTAGGCCTATTTAGGTCTAGGGTCTAGGATTATGGACTAGATCCGAATTAGACCAAATTTAGTCAAATATATTTAAAAGTGGCCCATTAACTCTAGTAGACTAAAATATCAACTCCTAAAATAACAACTATAAAATTATATACTCATTTCCAATTAATTAAAGTAAGATTAAAATTAAAAGTGAAACTATTTTATATAAATTAGTTAAATAAATAAATAAAGAAAAATATTTTTGTATTTTTTAATTTTAATTGATAAAATAAAGTAAAAGAGTCAAAAATTAGTTAAAATATTGATATTAGACCTAAATAAATATTTACATGCTAAAACATAAAAGATTTTGGGGAGTGTCAAAAATCACATGTCTACAGTTAGCTGATATCATGACAAAGGCTTTGGGTGGCCAACTTCATCTCCACATTCTTGGCAAGCTTAGTGTGTGTTCACCCTCCAGCTCAGTGGCGGATCTACACATGGAATTTGGGTGCTCGAGCACCCATTAACCTCGACGCAGAGTATGTATAGTTATATAGAAAATTTGAGAAAACGTATAAAAATTTACAAAAGCACCCATTAATTTTATGTACAAAAAAAATTCAGCACCCACAAACTTGAATTCCTAAATCCGCCACTATTCCAGCTTGAGGAGGGTGTTTTCACTGATAAAGGAAAAGGGCTGGCCCAATAGGGATATCCCACATACTCGGCCCAATTGCATTTTTCCATTTATTTTTAATTTAATTTTATAATTTCATTATTGTGAATGTAAATACTAAATTGTAATATACATATTCTCACATAAAATAAGAAATAAATGGGTCTGATTCAACTGACCCTTCTTCTCTCTCTTTCCATTCATATGTTCTAGGTTTTCTTTTTATTTCTGTCATAGCTCATCGATCTTCAAGTTAACATACTTGCCATGTGATTAATTTTTACCTGTACCTATAGTAAAGAATAGAAAAAAAGGCAGACGAACTTTTCGCTCCTACTATATAGACTTCTAATTCATACCCAAAAAGAAGGATTGAGCAAATAGATTTTCATTGAAGTTTGAATTATACCATGTTATTTCAATAGGCCATGAAAAAAACATCTAGATCAAACTGCCTAAGGGCTTCTGGACATAAGTTATTCGGTGTATGCATATATACTTGCCATGTGATTAATTATTTACTTTCCCTAGATGTATTATTGGAAGGAGTTTCAGGGCTGACTAACTATGCCATAGCAAGTTCTTTTTCTGCTTATCGTCTGATGCAATATTTTTGTTGGGGCTGACTAAAAATATGGTAACAATAAAACCTAGTTTTTCAAATTTTAAAAAAAAAACCCTTTAAAAGGGTGAACCTAGAACTGAAAAATCAAAGAAAATACAGCACTAAGAACCTCTAATCATTAAATTATACCGACCCAATATGGATCTAATATGTTAGAACTAAATTGGTCAAATTTGTGTAAGAAACAACCATGAAGAAGATTTCCAGCTATGCTTAACGCTAACGATGCGAATGTACCAAGTAATGATACATATGGTGGAGAAGCACAGAAGTGGTCATCTAGGCATAAAGGAGTACATCAATATTATGAAGCAAATTTATACTAATATGTTTTATATTAAAAGCTCAATCTAATCAACTTAGACTCTTGTTTAGCCATCACAGAATTTTAAGTGAAATCCTTTTCATATTCGATGTTAGCAAAGATTTTTAACTGAAAAGTCTAAGCAATATATTCATACTTGATTCAAAGTCCTTAATATTAGAAATTCAATAGTGATTCTAACAAATTTATCCGAGATGTAATGAACCTTGGTGTAAATTCTTAATTTTCACTCCATATATATATATATATATATATATATATATATATATATATATATATATATATATATATATATATGTGTGTGTGTGTGTGTGTGTGTATGCACGCGCGCGCACGTGTGTATTCTTATTTGTGTATGTATATGTTCTAAGAGTTGATTAATAGTATGATAAATGGGTAGGAATTGGAATAATGTATTTTATTTAAAATTGAGCCAAAATTAGTCCAAAATTTGAGCCCATTTCGGTCATACCCAGTCCATTGGGTGGCTGGCCAAGAAAGAGCTCAAAACGACGTAGTTTTGCCTTGAAACTACGTCGTTTTGTTTAAGTAAATGACAATCCATCGTGGCCATTCATTCCACTTTAATCTGATGGTCAAAATTTATCCCTAACTAAAATATAAAAGCCGAAAAATCAGATATTTACCCTATTTTCAAAACCTAGAGACTTCTCATTCACTCTCTCCTCTATCTCGCCCTCTCTCAAGCCGCCGCTGCCCTATCGCTGCCTCCACCGTGTGCCGCCGCCGGTGGTGTTACAAATACCATCAAACCTACCCCATCTCCTTCCTCTACTCAGCCTCTTTCTAGACCTACAACCCAATTTCCCCAAATCTCCATCAATAATTGACAAACCTCATCCATAGTCGTGTCGCCGCCTCTGTCCCGCCGCGCGCCACTGCCTAAAACCCCTCAAAATTTTACTAGCTCCTCCTCTTCTCCTACTCTTTCCCATTCCTTACCCCAAAATCCTCAAAACCCTCTCTCTCACCTCATGCTAGCGTTCCTGCTCCGCCGTCCAATGCCACCACTGTTTCTCCACTGTAGCTTCATCTAGATGTAAAGGCACCCGTTTCTTTCTAGCACGATGCCAAACCTTGTTTGTTTTGGAACCTACTAAAAGTAAATGTGTGCTTTAATGTCGCGGACAGTCATGGCTCGTCTTGCTTGGCATCGGCTTCCATCATTTGGTATAAATCTATCTTTTTCCTGTTCTTCTTCTCTGATTCTTCATGTGTAGTTTTCATTAGGTTTAGGGATTAATCATAGTCATGATTTTGTTAGTTGTATTATTAGTGTATGTTATTTTAGTAATTCGTTGTTCTAAAATCACATTTTTCTTCATAAATTAGTTTTTTTTCGACCTTGCCAGTTAATTAGGTCGTATATAGTTCTTCAGCTTTGATTTTTGGCTCTTTGACCTAGCTGGTCGACTATTTCATATGCATTTGTTATTATTGAACTTTTAGTTATATCAACCGAGCTAGTCGATTGTTTGTTTGTTCGTGCTTGTTACTCTTATATATTTGTTCCTCGACCTAGCCGGTCGTTTGTTTCAATATTAGTTAGTCTTAGTTAATTTTTAATTTAATGAACTCTTTGCTAACTTACAGAATCGCTTGCGTAGCGTGATGTTTAACATTTAATAAATTAATTCAACAATCTCATGTCATATCCTTTAGACTTAATCAAATTTTCTTAATTTAGTTAATCCTTTGCTAATAATCGCAGATTTGCTTGCATAGCGCGAGAGTGACATTTAATAAATTTCCAAAAAGTTATTTTTTTCTCAAAGCATAATTGTAGTAATTTTATAAAAGTAAATAATATGCTCATAATCACTTGCCATGAATGCGGATTTGCTTGCGTACCGCTGTTATGATAAATAAAAAAATTCGTCGATCACGCATTCGCTTACGCAGTGTGGTTACAAATCTTGATATTCAAAGTATTCTTTAATTTTTGTGATAATCAAGAAATAAAATCGTGTAGGTAAAACATGAAAAGTCATATAAATCACAAGTTGTCCAAAAATAATTTAAGCCAAGTTTTAAATTAATAAAGCGACCATGCTAGAACCAGGGAACTCGGGCATGCCTTGCACCTTCTCCTCGGTCAACAAAATTCCTTACCTGAACTTTATTTTCGTGGACCGATATAAAATAGTAAAATTTTCCTTTGAATAGGGATTCAAACAAAATGTGACATGAAAACAGCCAAAATATCAATTGCAAGTGGCGACTCTATAAACAAAACAATCTCTATTTCAAAATTGTTACTTTAATTGAAAAACTTTTTAGCACACAAACCCATAACACATCATATCCTTTTGTGGGGGTAGAAAAGGGATGTAACAACTCTTGTGACTCTGCTGAGGACAACAAGAATTCGAGCTTGTACATCTTGATTTTTTTTTTTGCTTTATTAATTTTGTATATATTGTAATTTATTAGTGCCTAATATTTTACCTATTCGCTTTTTACTGCTTCAATATTGTTGAACTCTACTTATAAACTATTTTCTCACGCACCCTATCTGAGTCTTCTTAAAATTAAAAATTGGACATTTGCTTGACATAGCCCGCTTTCTTTGAGATAGCCGAGGTGCATGTCACCCAGTGAAGGATTTTTAGTCACACATGTTTTAGGCGGGGAGCACCACCAGCAAAGCCGGAAAGCAATGTTACCTATGCGCTGACTCTCCTCGACTCGAGTTGTTCGCTTGAGTAAGCCAATCTAGATACCTTCTCCAATAGGATTTAAACCTAGAAGAACAAACCTCACACCAGATATCTATAGTAGGTTCGCTTTATTTGCATTACGTGCATTTGACTTAGCAAAACTCGGCGTAGGGGAAGGATTTGTATAAGACAGATATCCCCTTTGAGACCATCATATATATATATATATATATAGATATATATATATATATATATATATATATATATATATATATATATATATATATATATATATATATATATATATATATATGCATTTTTTGTAGTAGTCTAGTGTGAGTTGTAAAGATTAATTTTCATTAAAAAGGGGGGGGGGGGGAGTACCTAATTTTACTGAGCTAGGCAGGTTTGATTCTCACCGATGTGAGATACGTAGGCAACCATCATCATGTTCAGCACACACTTTTCGAAAAAGGAGAGCAGAAAATTCTACAGGTGCATAAAAATTTCCGGAAAAAAGAGAGAGCATATTTTGGTCACCTTTTTACTGCCTTGCTTGTTACATCCCACATTTTCGTACGTGAGACTACGCCCTAGGCCAATTGATGTAAGCTCAAAAATGAGATCATTTTTTAAAATCATAATGTAAGTTTCATCTTGTTATCTTGGAGGTTACAAATTTTTAAAATCATGAATAACAAGTACCAAAAAGGTTGGAAAGCTTAAACGCTAAACGAATATAAGAAAATAAGTTTCGTCGAAAGTCGACAAATTTGAAAATGTTATAACATGTACTTTGATGTGATACTAGGGTTCTTAAGATGATAAGGAGGTTATTCTATGAGTTAGTTTAGTCGTATGATATTTATTTTCTACATTTTGAAGGCATGCAAGTTGTGGAACAAGAGTTGGCAAAGGTCATCACAAGTTACATTCATAAATTTACTGAAATTTAGGTCAAATGTAGATGAAATTTTCTCCCAATATACTTGGAATCGAGGGATGATCTACGAGTCTAGTTTCTAATGCATTAAACCGTCTATCCATATGACGTCGGAGTAGTGAGATATTCATATTTTTGCTAGACCGCGCAAGCAGCTCCCAATGGGGTCCACTTAGGCGGTGGTTGACCTACTTCAATTTATAAACAATTTGGACGCCTATTTTTGCTCATTTTTGAACTAAACTTCGTCTCCAAACTTCTCCTAACCCTTCTAAACATATACCACAAGGGTTTGAAGTGATTACACCATATTTCAACATCAAAACCTAGTCCTAGTGAAGAACAACACCTTTTTGAGGTTGTATTGTCATTGAGGATTGTTGTCGGCTGTATTTGGATGAAATTCCAAGTTTTTTCTTATTTCTAAGGTGAGTATAACAGTCTACTAATTGTGCTTAAGCTTGCTTGTATGTTGGTTAAATTATTAGGATGCTGAATATAACTTGGATTTCGACTTGATGTTACTGTAGGAGGTAGTTATATTGTGTTATTGCATGTTCTTAAGGTTATATTGATGTTGATTAAGTTAAATGGATGGGCTAGACATGAACTAGTGAATGAAGTTGCTAATTGAGGATAGTTCATGTTATGGATTGTTTTTGTTGTTATAAATTATTTTATGTTGAAGTAAGAAGTATATAAGGATTTATAATGTGTATACGGATCCCAATCGGAGCTTGCTGCTTGTCGTGATGTAGTTGTGACTTGTTGTTGTTATATGGTTTCTTGATTTTGATAATTATGTATTGATGAGTTGCTCTGTCATTGTTGTTGGTATATGGTATTGGGGGAGGCCCTAGTTACAAGGAAAATGCTGCCTGAATTTATGTAGATGAGCTACTAGCTTAAGTTATAGACATAGCATTTGCTCAACACTAATTTTGAATATCTTTATGCTATGATAGATCGAGTTGAATTGTTTGAAGAGTTTCTTGGAAGGTATTAAGGACTTAACATATATAAGATATATTAAGGCACTTACTTCTTTCTTTTGGTATGACCTAAAGTGACATGAACATAAACGGTACGCTAATTCAAAATAGATCTACTCCTAGAAACTAAGGTGGTCCTTGTTGTTCTCTCCTTATAAAATTAATCTAAGCAAGTGTGTATGATTCTTGAATCCTACTGAGGTTCATATTAAGGGTATGGATATCCATAATGTTCGTAGGTCACTCCAAAAGGTTTAGAACTTGATTCCATGAGTCGAGCATGCATTATATATATATATATATATATATATATATATATATATATATATATATTACTCTACTGAGCCACGCCATAGTCGTCCAGGTATGCCACCTATTGTGCAACCACTAATCAGGTGGGTTTACCGAGCTTCTCGTAGTCGGGTGCGATTCTTCCGAGGCTTATTATGGCCGGGTACGTTTTTACCGAGTCCTCTATAAGGCCGGGTACGATATGATGATGATGATGCCTACAGAGGCAAATGTTTTTAAAAGTTTATGTATATATATGTATTATGCATTTCATGTTAGTAGTCCCCAGAGGCACTCAGATGTTACATGTTGTATCTACTTTATCTCTCTTTACATTATTGTTCTTGTTTATGCTTCCATGCCTTACATACTCGGTACTTTATTCATAATGACGTCCCTTTTGATTGGGGGGCGTTGCGTTTCATGCCTGCAGGTTCCGATAGACAAGTTAATATTCCTCCAAGTAGGCTATCAGCTCAGCGGAAGGTGTTGATGCACTCCACTTGATCCAGAGTTCCCTATTTGATCAGTATGCTCTGAATATATATTGATTGGTATGGTGGGGCTCTGTCTCGACCTCTATGATATTAGGTACTATTAGAGGCTTGTAGATAGATGTCAGGTGTATGATACTTTTATGGCCTTGTTGGCCTATGTTTTGAGTTTACAAATGTTCATGTCGGCCTTATAGGCCCCTATATCACATACATAAGTTTGTATATCATTTAGGGTCATCATATGTTGAGCATTCCTTTATGATTTATTCTTGTTATCTCATGATGGTTTTCTGGCTCACTTACCCATTATAGTATGATAAGAAAGATATGTTACATTTGTACTCGATCGAGTAAGGCACCGAGTGCTCATCGTGGCCCTTCGGTTTGGGTCGTGACATTGCCCTCATGTTCCGGCTGTTTTGCCAAGACAATCTTAAAATCTTCTTGGGAAATGTTGAAGGGCCGCTTCTGTAAAAATAGTTACTTTATCCATATTTATTTCACCTTTTACCATTTTTCCCTTATGCCTACACATTTTTTATTGAAGCAGCTTTAAACCTTTCCGGAAGTATTAAAGGTTGTTTTCACAGAAGTAGCTATTTTATCTAGTTTTGTCTGGTTATATTTGCTGAGACAGCTTTTTCACCCCTCTCGGAGTAGCAACGGGTCATTTTCATGAAAATAGTTTTTTATTTATTATTTTGTCTATTTTTATCATTTTGTTCCTGCGTTTGGCTGTTTTTGCCTAGACATCCTTTATGCCTTCTATGGAAGTATCAAAGGGTCGTCTTTGTAATAATAGCCATATTTTTCTCTGCTTTTATCATCTCAACTTTTGTGTCGGGTAATTCAAAAATATATATTGTAATATATATATATATATATATATATATATATATATATATATATATATATATATATATATATAAAAGAAAATAGATCGAGTACTAAATTGGCTAAAAAAATAAAAAAAAATAATGAATGATCATAATTTGTGTTATGAAATAATATAAGAACAAGAACAATAACTCAAGAACAAGAGCAAATAGAGAGAAGAGTAGAGAGAGTTCTTCTTATTGATACTTAGAGAATGTTAGGAGTGATTTACAATGGTAGAGGGCACCTCTATTTATAGGGAGGAGGATGATTTAGCTACCAATAATAGGACTCTAGAATCTCTCTAATTAAAGACATTCACCTTAAATAGAAGTGTATTTATAACACTCCCCCTTGAATGTCTATTCAATGATGTGCCTCGTTAAAACCTTAAAACAAAACCCAATGGGAAAAATTAATGTAAGGAAAAAGAGTACAGATGTTTGAATATGCGCCTATTGGTTGCCTCGTTAAAAACCTCGCAAGGAAAACCCGGTGGGACAAAACCTTGTAAGGGAAAAAGAGTGCAACGCGCATTAACTCCCCCTGATAAGAACATCAATTTATGTCCTTAAGTCTTCGCATCCCGATCTTGTGAACTAGCTTCTTGAAGGTTGACTTTGGTAGAGATTTTGTGAACAAATCAGCCATATTGTCGCTTGAACGAATCTGTTGAACATTGATATCACCATTCTTTTGAAGATCATGTGTGAAGAATAACTTTGGTGAAATATGCTTCGTTCTATCTCCTTTTATGAATCCTCCCTTCAATTGAGCTATACATGCTGCATTGTCTTCATACAAAGTTGTGGGTAGTTTATCACACTTCAAACCACATTTGTCTTGGATATGATGTATTATAGACCTCAACCACACACACTCTCGACTTGCTTCATGAATAGCAATTATCTCGGCATGATTAGATGAAGTAGCCACAATTGATTGCTTAGTCGATCGCCAAGATATGGCGGTTTCTCCACAGGTAAACACATAACCCGTTTGAGATCGAGCCTTGTGTGGGTCGGACAAATATCCAGCATCAGCATAACCAACAAGATCCGGGCTGCAATTCTTGCCATAAAATAAGCCCATATCGGTAGTTCCCTTTAAGTACCGCAATATGTGTTTGATCCCATTCCAATGTCTCCTCGTAGGAGCCGAGCTAAATCTTGCTAAGACATTAACTGAAAAGGATATGTCAGGCCTTGTAGTATTTGCAAGATACATTAGTGCGCCAATTGCGCTAAGATATGGTACTTCAGGACCAAGTAGCTCTTCATTCCTTTCTTGTGGTCGGAATGGATCTTTGTTCACATCAAGTGATCGAACAACCATCGATGTACTTAAAGGATGTGCTTCATCCATGTAAAACCGTTTCAGTACCTTTTCTGTATAGGTAGATTGATGAACAAAAATTCCGTTTGCCAAATATTCAATTTGCAAACCAAGACATAGTTTAGTCTTTCCGAGATCTTTCATCTCGAATTCATCCTTTAGATAATCAATTGCCTTTTGGAGTTCTATAGGGGTTCCAATAAGGTTTATGTCATCGACATATACGGCAAGTACAACAAATTCCGATGTTGTTTTCTTTATAAAAACACACGGGCAAATGGCGTCATTTATATAGCCTTCTTTTAACAAGTACTCACAAAGACGATTATACCACATTCGTCCAGATTGCTTTAGACCATACAAGGATCTTTGCAATTTAATTGAGAACATTTCCCGAGATTTTGAATTATGCGCGTTTGGCATCTTGAGTCCATCGGGAATTTTCATGTATATCTCATTATCAAGTGAGCCATAAAGATAGGCAGTAACCACATCCATTAAGTGCATGTCAAGCTTTTCATGGACAGCAATACTTATGAGATAACGAAAGGTTATCGCATCCATTACAAGCGAATATGTCTCTTCATAATCGACACCAGGCCTTTGAGAAAAACCTTGTGCAACAAGGCGTGCCTTATATCTTTGTACCTCGTTTTTCTCATTTCTTTTGCGTACAAAGACCCATTTATAGCCAACAGGCTTAACACCATTAGGTGTTTCAACTATAGGGCCAAAAACTTCACGTTTTGCCAGCGAATTCAATTCTGATTGAATTGCTTCTTGCCACTTTGGCCAATCCTGTCTTTTTCGACATTCTTCAACAGATTGAGGTTTGAGATCCTCACATTCTTGCATAACGCTAGATGCTACATTATAAGCAAAGGCATTATCCACCACAATATCCACTCGATTAATATTTGCCTCAATATTAATTGGATTTAGGGATAGTTCCGTATTTTCCAGAGTCTCGGGCTCAATGGATTCTTCATGAATCTCAGAATTTTTTAAATCATAAGATTCTTTCGTAGTGTCATCTCGATCGTTCTTTTTCCTTTTTCTAGGATTTCGATCTTTGGAACCTAATGGTCTGCCACGCTTCAGGCGTGCATTCGACTCATTGGTTATGACACTAGATGATTGTCCAACAGGGACATCAATACGGATTGGAACATTTTCCGCGGGAATGTGGGATTTCGTTATCCTATTCAAGTCCGTAAATGCGTCAGGCATTTGATTTGCTATTCTTTGCAAATGGATAATCTTTTGTACCTCTCTTTCACAAATAGAGGTATGTGGATCAAGATGAGATAATGATGCATTTTTCCACAAAATTTCCCGTTTGGTTTCACCAACTTCTCCCCCTAATTTTGGGAAAAGTGTCTCATCAAATCGACAGTCTGCAAATCGTGCAGTAAACAAGTCGCCTGTCAATGTTTCGAGGTAGCGAGTGATGGAGGGCGATTCAAACCCAACATATATTCCTAACCTTCTTTGCGGACCCATTTTGGTGCGGGATGGCGGTGCTATAGGCACATATACCGCGCATCCAAAAATTCTTAAATGGGATATATTGGGTTCATGACCCAAAACCAATTGCAACGGGGAATACTTGTGGTAATTCGTCGGTCTGAGACGAATTAGCATTGCTGCATGTAAGATGGCGTGACCCCATACCGAAGTGGGCAGCCTCGTTCTCATAAGTAATGGCCTTGCAATCAACTGCAGGCATTTAATTAACGATTCTGCAAGACCGTTTTGAGTGTGAACATGAGCTACAGAATGTTCAACTTTTATCCCGATTGATAAGCAATAATCATTAAATGCTTGGGATGTAAACTCAGCAGCATTATCCAGTCTAATGGACTTGATCGGATTATCTGGAAATTGTGCTCGTAGTCGAATTATTTGTGCCATTAATTTCGCAAATGCAAGGTTGCGTGATGACAACAGGCACACATGAGACCATCTACAGGATGCGTCTATCAAGACCATGAAATACCTAAACGACCCACTAGGTGGGTGAATAGGTCCACAAATGTCCCCTTGTATACGTTCCAGAAACGTGGGTGACTCAGTCCCAACCTTTGTTGGTGATGGCCTGATAATCAACTTGCCTTGATAACACGAAGTGCAAGGATATTCATTATTCGAAAGAATTTTGAAATTCTTTAACGGATGCCCATATGAGCTTTCTATAATCCGTCTCATCATGACCGATCCTGGGTGTCCCAATCGATCATGCCAAAGTACAAAGGTATTGGAATCAGTAACCCTTTGGTTTACTGTTGAATGTGCCTCAATTGCACTAATTCTTGTCCAATACAGGCCACAAGATAAAGATGGGAATTTCTCAATAACCCTCTTTTGGCCGGAGACATTCTTTGTGATGACGAGATATTCAAGATTATCTTCATCCATTGTCTCAATATGATAGCCATTCCGGCGTATATCTTTAAAACTCAACAAGTTTTTCTTAGACTTGGAGGAGAACATTGCATTCTCTATGATTAACGTCGTGCCTTTGGGCAGAGTTACAATTGCTCTTTCGGAGCCTTCAATCAATTTACTACTTCCAGAGATTGTAGTAACGTTTGCCTTACACATATTTAGTTGAGAGAAATATTTCCTTTCTTTGAGTATTGTATGTGTAGTACATGAATCAACTAGGCAAATACTTTTACAGTTGGACGTTGATCCAAGTTCGCTTTGTGAGATATCCATATGTGCTATCCCATAGTTTGACATACAAAAGAGATACACGAACATAAGAATAAACAAGTTCAATTCGTTTGTGTCACATAATATTTTCAAAATCTGCTGCTAACAGTTGACTAACAAAATCAGATATGTTATCCATTACTTTGCAATTTGAAAATTTCAGTTTAAACATTTTCTTCAAACAATCGATTGTTAAACACAAACAATCGATTGTTGAACATTGACAATCGATTGTTAAACACACACAATCGATTATTTGCTATTTTGAAAAAATTCAGATCACATTGTCTTAAGACAATCGATTGTTATGCATAGACAATCGATTGTTGGCTATTTTGAAAAATTCCAGAGCACACTATTTTAAGACAATCGATTGTTAAGTATAGACAATCGATTGTTGGCTATTTTGAAAAATTCCAGAGCACTGTTTTAAGACAATCGATTGTTATGCATAGACAATCGATTGTGGATGATTTTGAAAAATTCCAGATTACACTGTCTTAAAGACAATCGATTGTTAGACAAAGACAATCGATTGTGGATGATTTTTGAAAAATTCCACATTACATTGTTTTAACGACAATCGATTGTTAGACAAAGACAATCGATTGTGGATGATTTTTGAAAAATTCCAGATTACAGTCTTAACGACAATCGATTGTTAGACAAAGACAATCGATTGTTGATCAATTATTTTTCAGCTTTAATGCGAAAATAGTAGATAATCGACTAGTTTTTCAGGCTAGTCGATTACCCCTACTGGAAAATAAAATTTTTATTGATATTTGAGCATATTGAAGATATTCTAAAGAACTACTGCTAACATTGCATCATGAACTAACTAATACGAGCTAATACTAATGACTATTAGTTTATTCACTAACTAATACAAATAAGTAGAATAAAATCAAATAACTCCATCTTCTTTCATCACGGATCCATCGCCGATTAGGTGGTCTATTTTCCCCTCGGGTTGCTCAAAGAAGTCTGCCACATCCAGGTGGGTGATGTCCAAGTTGTTGTCATAGACAAAATTTGTTTCAGGGCCTTTTCTCTTTCGAGATGCTTGATAAAGGTCAACCAAGTGTCTTGGTATACGGCAAGTCTTTGACCAGTGCCCTTTCCCACCGCAACGATAACATATAGTTTCTGAACCATTTGCCTTAGGATCTTCATGACCCTGTTTCTGCTTTCGGTGGTTATCTCTCCTTGGGGGTTGACGGACTTCATTGGAATTTCTTCCTTGTCTACGTCCCTGGCTATGACCCCGTTTGCGACCATGACCATGGCCCTTTTCATGTTTGGCATAATAAGAGTGCACCTTATCTACTTCAGGCAGTGGTGTAGACCCAGTGGGTCGATTTTCGTGATTTCTCATGAGCAGGTCATTATTTCGCTCAGCCACTAGTAGAAGAGAAATCAGTTCAGAGTACTTTGTAAAGCCTTTCTCTCTGTACTGTTGTTGCAGTACCATATTGGAGGCATGAAACGTTGTAAACGTTTTCTCAAGCATATCATAATCGGAGATATTATCCCCGCATAGCTTCAATTTAGAAGTAATTCTGAACATTGCAGAATTATATTCAGAAACGGACTTAAAGTCCTGGAGCCTCAGCTGAGCCCAATCATATCGTGCTTGTGGCAGAGTGACCAACTTCAGGTTGTCATATCTTTCCTTTAAGCCGTTCCACAAGATGAGTGGATCCTTGACGGTGAGATATTCAATCTTCAAACCTTCATCAAGGTGATGGCGCAAGAAAATCAAGGCCTTCGCACATTCTTGGGTGGATGCTTTTTCTCTATCTTTGATGGTGTCTCCGAGACCCATAGCATCTAAGTGGATTTCAGCATCCAACACCCATGTCATATAGTTCTTGCCTGAAATTTCAAGGGCAACGAACTTTCTTTTCGTAATGTCAGACATAATCGAAAATTAAATTAGGAAGAGGGAAATACCTTAGATTTTTCGAGAATGGTTCTTGAGACGGTAGAGTCTCGTGCTGATAACGTGTTATGAAATAATATAAAAGACAAGAACAATAATGCAAGAACAAGAGCAATAGAGAGAAGAGTAGAGAGAGTTCTTCTTATTGATACTTAGAGATTGTTAGAAGTTATTTACAATGGTAGAGAGCACCTCTATTTATAGGGAGGAGGATGATTTAGCTACCAAGAATAGAACTCTAGAATCTCATTAATTAAAGACATTCACCTTAAATAGAAGTGTATTTATAACAATTTGCATATAGTTTAGGTAAGTCCTAACCCTTTTTATCTTATTCGTAGGATCACCATGAATTCTCCACGAAGAAGCAGTTAGAAAAGGGTAAAGGACGAGACACATCCTATTTTCTTTATCATAGATAAGACCTCAGGTAGTCACTGTAATTGGTGGGCTAGTTTTGCTACATGGGAATGAAATCGAGTATTCAAACACCTCAAGTTCCGCACAAACATCATGGGATTAATCCTAACAAACATTTAATTGAGGCTCTAGTGGGTTTTTGGGACCCGCGAACAATGTCTTCAAGTTCAACGATTATGAAATGACGCCCACATTGGAAGAATTAGGAGGGTTCACCGGATTGGGGAGAGACCTTCGTGGGAAAAAGCATGCTGCTCCGAGAAAAGTTGGTACGAACAACTTTTTAAAGAAGTTATACCTCCGTCATATTCCAATGATTTGCTTAAACGAAGGCTGGGTTCCGTTGGAATATCTATATGACAGGTTTGGAGACAAGAAAGGGTTTGAAAAGTTCTCGGGCATAGAATTCGTCAACCAGTTGAGTTACGACGCTTGGAGGAAATTGAGAATATTGGCGTTCATGATATCATTTCTAGGGATCATGGTCTTTCCAGAGCGTGGTAGGCGTATCAAAATTTGATTGGTTGTGGTAGCCTTATATATGCAAAGTAGCGAGGATCATGCCATTCTTTCCATGGTTTTGGGAGATATTTTTTTAGCTTTGACCCACTGCCAAAAGGGTGAAGATTACTTCGATGGATGCAACATTCTGCTTCAAATGTGGTCATAAAGCACATTTATCATCATCCAATAGTAATTTCAATGAGAACTGGCTGAATTACATTGGATGTCACCCAGACAGGCCCGCAAGTTGTTCTTCCGGAGGAGGTGAGGGCCTGGCAGAAATTACTTGGTTCAGTGAGTGCTGATAGAATCACTTAGAACTATTACTGGTTCCCTTCTGCTAAGACAATGCATATGTCAATGTATCGCCCATTATTCATACTCATGGCTTTCAGAGGCTTCCAACCTTACGTGCATCTACGCATTATGCGCCAGCTAGGGAGAGAGAAAAAGAGTCCCCCGATTGAAGACATGCACCCGTTCATGTGGGAATTCAAGGGAAAGGAACCTCAAAGGGAGTCATATGCACAAAAGATTTGATCTGGTAGTCGATTTTCTAATTTAGACAAGATGGTTGCTGATCGTGAACGTAGGGAGGTAACCCTCGCATACCTTGAGTGGTTTCACAACTAGGCTATCCCCGAGAAAAGGACAAAAAGATCCATACGACACGTAGTTGATTGGGATGCGGAGATTGAGGTTAGAGTTAAAGAAACCAGAAGGGAAGTGGCACAAGAGTTCCAATCTCGTATTGACACTTTACAAGAAGATTAAGGGCATTCTGGAGCCAGTCATGGACATACAACAGACTAATTTTGAGGGGGAAAAGGCTCAGTGGGCACGAGAGAAGCAAGCACTCAAAGCCCAAATTTGAAAAAAGAACATAGTCATAACCGCAAAGCAACAAGAAGAGAAAGAAGCCCAATTCAGGGTAGTCCGTGATCATGAGCGTAGAGGTTTGGCTCCATTAATCCAAGGTCTAAGGGATCAGATAGGAGGAGTTGAGTAAAGCAAGAAGAGACAAATCACGGAGTTTGAAATAGAAAGACACCACTACCAAAAGGTGATCAATCAGTTAGAAGTGGAGTCGCTAGAAGTTCGGCATTAGAACGATATAGCCTTAGACCACGAGCGTGATGCGCTGGATCTAGCTGAGACTCGTGGTCAGCAAAATCAAAAAGTTGCATGTGGCTTAGGAATACATTAAGGGAAATATCCTCGAGGTAACCATATATACCTCAAATGCATGCAGGAGTTGCCAGGGAATGACACCAGAGCGATTTGCAGAAGTATCGTTGAGAGTTGCCCTTCATATATCTGCAGACTTGGAGAGGATATACCGCAATGTTGGGGGTCAGCCGCATGAAGAAGAGAATTTATTAGAGTGATTTGGTGGATTCTACTGCAGATATCAAAGTCTTCTTTTAGTTATCAGTCCTTTTCATTAGGCTTTTACTGTTTTGAGTCTGTAAGAGTCTTTGGGTGTTTTGAGTCTTGTTGTTTTGCCTTTTATCCTAAAAAATATGTTTGAGTCGAGTTTGGTCTTGTTTATCTTTATGTAACTCTTGATTTTTGAGTCTTGTATAAAAAAATCAAAATGAAAATCAATGAAAAAGATTTTGTTAGAAAATTTCCAAAATGAACCAAAACATATTTGTTTTCTAAAAAAATGGTCATGTGCCTGAACTACATTACGATCTGATTCATGTGGCGACATCACGTAGGAAACCCCCAAGAGTTTCGATCAATTATTATTTTTAAATTAATCTAAAGTAAGAGATCAAAATAGGCAAGTGAAAAAAAAGAAGAAAGAAAAAAACGAAAAAAAAGAAAACAAAGGAGAAATAACAGTCTCAATAAGTAACAAGCTGATAAGCCGGAATGAAACATGAAGCCTTCCAAAATCATACTAGAGATGGTGATATTTTAGGAGCATAGCATAACTACATGTGATTCCAATATGTAAAATGCTTAACCCTAACACATTTTGTTGCCTCTCATTAGTAAGCTTAAGGTGGTTGGTTTGTGGTGAAACTGGCAACACATTATTACTTCATAAGATCTAAGGGAGCAGTGGTAATGGATAACAGTGATGAAATCGAGTTGGTCAGTGAAAATCTGCAGGGTCAGTTAGTTGAGCAAGAGTCGGAGGAAATAAAAAAATTGAGACAACAACTATCAGATGTATATCAAGCTTGGGTTTCCGGTGGACCTCCACCCCAGGGTCCTTTAGAGGGAACTTCCACCATACCCCATGCTACTCAACCACCGCTCCATGCAACAAGCAATCTCATTCGACCACCAGGGTATGTGCAGAACTACAGCCTTCATGCCATCCCAGGTACCTCTAATATGTGAACTCCAATTGCACCGGTCAGGAATATCCCTCTCGTCGTGTCTGGTACACCGGTATATACAATCCCTCCACCACCTCCTGTGATAATGCCAAATAATGAGCCACCATCTCATGCTTATGATGGCCGATAATACTCTCCAAATATGGCTTTTAGAGTCTCGGTTACATACAATAAGTCTCCTCAGTACGAGTCACTAGTAGAAAATGAAAAGCTTGCCACGACGGTTGAGCCAGAGGAGATGGCAAAGAAAATAAAAAGTCTTGAATAGAATATAAAGAATATACAAGGACAAGATAGTCACAAAAATATTTCATTCAGTGATCTATGCATGTTCTCTCACATCCATTTGCCATGAGGGTTCAAGACCCCAAAATTTGAGAAATATGATAGACTCGGCGACCCTATCGCCCATTTGAAAAGGTACTGCAACCAGTTGAGGGATGCAGGAGGAAAGGAAGAGCTGCTAATGGCTTGCTTTGGGGAAAGCCTTATGGGGGTAGCTTTTGCATGGTTCATTGCTACGATATCTCTCACCCGCATGTTTGGGATGACATGGGCCATGCCTTCATCAAATAATTCCAGTAAAATATTGATATTGCACCAGATTGCATTTCCTTGTCTAATATGAAGAAAAAGCCTGCCGAAAAATTTAGGGAATATGCCATCATGTGGAGGGATCAAGGAGAGTTAAGCCACCCATGGATAACCACGAGTTGATCGCTGTTTTTCTGGAGGCTCAAGAGCCTGATTACTTTTAGAACATGATGCCTGCGATAGGTAGACCTTTTGCAGAAGAAATAAAAATAAGGGAGATGGTCGAAAATGGACTTAAGGCTGGCAGAATTGTAAGTCAAGCTGCTCTCAAAGCCACCTCCCAAGCTATCCAAAACGGGCCGGTAGGTTTGGCTAATATAAAGAAGAGAGATGAAGGGTCCATGATGGCTTCGGGATCTAGGGAAGTTAAAAGATGGGCATCGCACCCTTATGTGCAAGTTCAGCAGGGGAAATCCAGCTACCCTCAACATTATTGTTCCCCGCGAATTACTCAATACTTTGTGGTACCACTATAATCTACAATGTTCAATGCTCAATCATATGCTCGACCTCCCCATCAGCAGGTATGAGCACCAGCTCCAAGGGCCCCCCACCTCAGCAGCAAAATTTTTTGGGTACCCTACAATGCTCGTCCCAGGTAGGATTATGGTCGAGAGCATAGGCCGGCAGAATAATTCACTCTATTGGCTAAGTCTATTCCAAAAGCTGAGACAAATAGGCATGATTGGACTCATCGCTCCCCCACCATATGCATCCTGATTCACATGGATTTCAAGCAAAAGCTAGATGTGAATATCATTCGGGTGCCCCGAGGTATAGCGCCGATGACTGTTGGACTCTGAAAAGAGCCATAGAAAGACTCATTTCTGAAAAATTGATTATAGTGAAGAATGGAGAGGACCCTCCTAATGTGACAAACAAGCCATTTCCAGCACACAATAATGTTCATTTTGTTGGACTGATTGGTCGAGATCAAGAATAAAAGCCAGTCATCCAAACAAAACTGACAATTGGAGCAATTCAAGAATGAACAAGTTTGGAACTAAGTCCAAGCCGAGATGTACCATTGACTGTGAAAGGCGCCTCGACCTCAAAAAGGGTAACTTTATTTGTGTCGGAAGTCTAGAGGTTAGAGGTTTGCTCCAATGCTCCAAGCCTAAGGTTGTATGTACTTGGAGGCCACCCCAATACAAAGCAGAATCAGGGTGGTACAAATAGTATAACAGAGCCGATCATAATCAAACATGTCGTCCAACCCCTTATGCCCAACATAAAAACCACTCGTTGGAACTACAAAAAAACGGTGATGGCCTACAAAGGCAAGGAAATCATAGAGGAAGTGGGAGAAACTGGAGGTTTCTCAATCTAGGAGATGTTACTCTCCAAAAGAGTTGAGGAAGGCCAAGCAATTCAGAGATGGCTAATTTCCAATAAAAGAAACCAGTCATTTAAGCAGAGGTAGAAGAGTTTTTGAAAAAGATGAAAGTTCAGGATTACTCAATCATTGACCAGCTAAGAAAGACTCCTACTCAAATCTTTCTACTATCTCTGCTCATACATTCCAAAGAGCATGCCCGTGTACTAATCAAGGTCCTTTCTCATAGTTATCTCTTAAGAAGTCATGTCTAATATCTATGTGCTTAGTCCTCTTATGATGAACAAGATTCTTTATCATACTTATAGCACTAGTGTTATCACATAATATAGGAATGCAACCAACTTCAATACCAAAATCTACTAGCTATTGTTTGATCCATAATAATTGAGCACAACAAGAAGCAACAGCAACATACTCAGCTTCAGCAGTAGATAAGGCCATTAAATTTTTATTTTTGGTAGCCCATGACACAAGGCATGAACCAATGAAGTGTGCCATACCTAAAGTACTCTTCCTATCCACTAGGAAACCTACATAATCAGCATCAACATATCCTACTAGGTTGAAATTCATACCTTTTGGATACCAAAGACACAGACCGGTTGTGCCTTTCAGGTATCTTAGTATCATCTTGACAGCAATCAGGTGAGACTCTTTTGGATTAGCCTGAAATCGAGCACAAAATCCTACACTTAAAATAATGTTAGGTCTGCTGGCAGTAAGATATAAGAGTGAATCAATCATTCCCCTAGACAAATTTTGATCAACCGATGAACCAGATTCATCAATATCTAATTTAGTGGTAGTGGCAATGGGTGTGTCTATTTCATTTGATTCTTCTATTTTAATCTTTTTGATTAGTTCTTTTGTATACTTCTGCTGATGGCTCATGGTTCTATTTGGACTTTGTTTGATCTGTAAGCCTAAGAAGAAGTTAAGCTCACCCATCATACTCATTTCAAACTCACTCCCCATTAGTTTTGCAAAATCTTTACTTAGCTTATCAGTGGTGGCCCCAAAGATTATGTCATCAACATATATTTTTACCACAAGAAGATCCTTACCTTTTTCCCTTAGGAATAATGTACTCTCAATTTTACCTCTTTTGTAATCATGTTCAAGCAGAAATGTGGGTAATCGTTCATTACATGCTCTTGGAGCCTGCTTGAGTCCATTGAGAGCCTTGTCTAATTTGTACACATGCTCATGACATTCATTGCTCTCAAACCCTGGAGGTTGTTTCACAAACACTTTTTCTGTCAGGTAGCCGTCAGTTTTGACATCCATCTGATGAAGAGTGAATTCATGTGTGTTGCAAAGGCTATGAGGAGTCTGATTGACTTTAGTCTTGCAACTAAAGCAAAAGTCTCATGATAATTTATGCCATTCTCTTGGTTGTATCCTTGGACCTTCAGTTTTGCCTTGTTTCTTGTGACTGTTCCATTTTCATCGAGTTTGTTTCTGAAGACCCACTTTGTACCAATGACTAATTTGTCCTTGGGTATTGGAATTAGATGCCAAACTTGACTTCTGTCAAACTTATTGAGTTCATCTTGCATTGCATTCACCCTATCTGCATCCTACAAATCCTCAAAAACATTTTTAGGTTCAATAAGAGATAAGAATGCATCAAAAAAACACAGATTCTTTAATTGTGATCTATTTTTGACTCCAGAAGTTGTATCGGTGATAATATCCTTAATAGGATGAGAATTTTGATATTTGTGAGGTTTCACAACCAACTGGTTTCTGCTAGATTTTTCTCCTATGTTTTGTTGATGAGGAAAAGGGTAATGAATAGGTTTCTTAAAAAGATTTATTTCAATTCCTCTTTGATTAGTTCTCCATGTCAAGTTGCCCTGTATGGAAGAACATGTTCTATCACTTGTTCCTTCTGTTGGTGCCACTTTGACATGTGTCGAGGCTTCAGTCAAGTCATTTACCAATCCAATGGCTTCATTTTCATGTTCCTGTCTCTCAGAAAGAATGTTAGTTTCATCAAATACTACATGTACACTTTCTTCTATACACAAAGTTCTTTTATTAAACACTTTATATGCTTTGCTATGTAAAGAATAACCAAATAATACTCCCTCATCACTTTTGGGATTAAACTTACCAAGGGAGTCCTTTCCATTATTATGCACAAAGCACTTGCAACCAAATGCCCTAAGATGGGATATATTTGGTTTTCTCCCTTTAAGTAACTCGTAGGGAGTCTTCTCTATAAGAGGTATAGTCATGCATATATTGATAATGTAACATGCAGTGTTTACAGCCACTACCCAAAAGCTATGAGGCAGTTTACTAGAAAGAAGCATATTCCTAACCATGTCTTCAAGAGTCCTATGCTTTCTTTCAACTACTCCATTTTGTTGAAGGGTCCTAGGGGCGGAGAAGTTATTATCTATACCATTTTTATCACAAAATTCAGCAAACTTAGCAATTTAATTCCATGATCATACCTAATTGATGCAAGTTGATTTCCCAATTGTTTCTGGGTTTTTCTAACAAAGGCAGTAAGCATGTCAAATGCTTCATCTTTAGATGTTAGAAATAGTGCCCAGGTAAATCTAGAATAATCATCAACAAGTACCATTACATATTTTTTCCACTTTTGTTCATGGTTCTCGTTGGACCATAGATATCCATATGGACCAGTTCCAATGACTTGGTTGTGCTTACCAATTTCTTACTTTTGAAAGATGATCTTACCTGCTTCCTCTTCGCACAAGCCTCACAAACTTTATCTTACTTGAACTTGATGTTGGGTAACCATATTACCAAGTCCTTACAGACTAATTTGTTTAGCTGATTCAGATTGGCATGACCAAGTCTTTTGTGCCACAAGAGGGGATCATTATCTAGTACACTTAGGCAGGTTAGTTCATGTTTTACGGGAGTAGACAAATCTACAATGTTAATATTGTTAATTATTTTTCCTGCAAAACAATCTTGTCAGTGGTAAGGTTAATCACAAAGCATTTACTAGAGGTGAATGCTACAAGGTTACCTCAGTCATACATTTGTGACACATTGATCGGGTTGTATTTCAAGCCATCTATCAAGTTGACATTCTCAATGGAGTGAGAATCTGTTTTACCTACCTTTCCAACCCTAATGATCTCACCTTTCTTCCCATTTCCAAAGGAGACATTAACTCCTTTTAAGTCCTCAAGTAAAAGGAACTGGTTCTTGCCTCCAGTCATATATTTTGAGCAGCCACTATCCATGTACCATCTTTGGCTACTTCCCTTCACTTGGACCTACAAAACGAAATTAGGGGTTGATCTTAGGAGCCCAAACTAGTTTGAGTCCCTTTCTATGGGAAAGGGGATAAATTTGATTCCTTCTAGCCCACCCAGGCTGCCTATTTTTTTCTTGAACAATTTTTTTTTCCTTTTGACTGGCCTTTTCTATTGTATTACATTCATTTTTGTAATGGCCAGTCTTGCTACAATGTGTGCAAATTTTATTTTTAGGAAGAGTGAGGTACTTGCTTTTAGGATCCCGCTTAGGTGTTTGAGTCCCATAACCAAGTCCTCTTTTGTTGCTATTATGATGTTCTTGTAGCCAGGAGATTGCATCAGAAGCCTTTTTCCATTTGCAAGTTCTGTCTAGTTCATATTTTACCTTCCTTAGATCTTCTTTTAATACTCTTATCTTCTCATATTTCCTATGCAACTCATCCTTCATTTTTCATATGTTTCCTTCTAGGGTGAGATGAGTGTGATCAGATTTCTTCTTCCCTATTCCTACTTTCAGTTTTAAGTTCTCGGACCTAAGTTCTAGGACACTAGTGTAAAGTTCAAGAACTTGGTTCTTCAACTCAGTGTTTTCATTTTCACTCTTATTGACCCTAGACTCTAGATTTTTGCACTTGGATTTTAGGATCATACATTCCGTAGACAATCTTCCTTCTCATTTTTAATTATCTCAGACTCATCAATAAAGTCTACTAGTAGCTCAGATAACCTTTCTTTAGACAGGAATTTAATCTTGTCTCTAAGATGAAGAATACTTACCTCTTGTTAATCATATGATTCTCCAATGGCCATAAGTGCATGTTCATTCCAACTTCATCTTCTGAGTCATCATCTGATGTTTCTCCCCGGGCAGTAACCATAGCCTTTGTTGATCCTTTATATTTTTTGGTTAAACCTGTTCCTTCTTCCTGCTCCTTTATTCAGCCCTTTCTTTTTTCCACTCAATTTCCCATTGAGGGCAATTCTTGATCATGTGATCAGTCTTACCACACTTGCAGCATCCCTCATTGGTCTGTTTCTCAGGAGCCCTTTGTTTGTTAAAGGTTTTACCTCTTGAAGAACCCTTTCCTCTCATCGGGTACTTTTTGAAATCTCTGGTGATCATAGCTATTTCATCATCCTCCAGATCTGAACCTTCAGCAATTCTGAGAGCCAGACTTCTTTCCTTCTTGGTTGCATCCATTTTCATTGTTTGCCTCAACATTTCATAGGCAGTAAGATTTCCAATTAGTTCATCCAGCCTGAGGGTAACAATATTCATTGATTCCTAAATAGCAATGATTTTGCTTTCCTAAGAGATTGGCAGAACCCTTATCAAAATCTTCTCAACTTTATCTTCTTCTAGAATAATTCTTCCAAGAGATTTAAGTTCATTTGTCAGTGTGGTGAACCTTGTATACATCTCTTGGGTGGTTTCTCCTTCCTTCACGGTGAAATTCTCATTACTAACAATACAACAGTGTTCCTCTGGATCTCTTCACTTGAGGTGTTCCTTCATGAGCCACTTGCAAAGTGTCCCACATTTCCTTGGCAATGGTACAGCTTTGGATTCTACAGTACTCATCTGGACCTAGTCCACACATAAGCCATTTCTTGGCCTTGGCATTCTTCTCCCACTTGTTCAGGTCTTCAGCAGTGCAGTCAGCTCTTGTGTTTGGCGCATCCACTCCTTTATCATTCTTCTTTGTAGTTGCTAGAGGACCATCAGTGACTATATCCTAGAGCTCATAGTCTTCTCCTGTGATGTGATCCCTTATCCTATTCTTCCACCAATAATAGTACTATCCATGAAAAGTGGAGGCCTAGCAATGGATTGCCTCTTGAAGGATAACCCGCTCTAATGCCGATTGATGTTCTAAACGTCAATACCACACAAGAAGGGGGGTAATGTGTGTTGTACCCAATTTGGCTCTAGAAGAAGCTGCTTCTTCTAAGTGTACTAACACTACTACTTGCGGAACAATAAGTACATAAAATAAAGAATACAAATATTTTTACATGGAAAACACCTGGCTCAAAAGGTGAAAAAACCACGACCTACAACTCAGTAGGATTTTCCCAAACTTCCACTAAGATCATTAAGCCAAAATAACATTTACAAAACTCTTTGTAAACCTAAGGATTAACTCTAATCTCGTTATAGCACACAGGCTCAAATACTACGACAACATCAAGCTAACTCTAACTTGAAAACTCTATGTACCTAATACAATTACTTCTATCGAAGTTGAGTCCTTGAACATCTCAAACTCCAACACTATCTTTTATTCGGATTGTGTTCTATTCACATACGAAGAGTTTCTCACCTTATCCAATATGCAACCTTTTTTATCAGATCAAGAGATATTATTGCTTGATCAATGGGATTTATCTCCTTCACGTGCATCTCACACGTGTAGGTTGATCATGACTGTGCTTCACATGATGGACCTGGTCCATGACCGAGTTCATTTGTCATTCTTCAAAACTTTACATGTTCTTCAGCCAACAAGATATATGCACTCTCTCTACCTTGCAAATAATGGCGATCAATACAGATAGAATTCGACCAGCAATGTTCGCATCGGGGCTTTTGATAGCTCAGCAAGAGATTCCACTGGGGATATCAGCCACCATGACGATTGGGCTGGTTGACTTTGAGATTGTCTTCCAAGTAGTGGACATGGCCACTTCTTATAAATTTCTTCTCGGAAGGCCATGGATCCATATGGCCCAAGTTGTCAATCCACCTTGCATCAAATTCTCAAATTCGAACATGATAGGAAAGAAATTGTTGTTATGGGGAAGACGAGTCTTCCATATATAAAGACCCGTTAATCCCCTACATTTAGGCCAAGGAAGGGTTTGAGTCCATTGTTTATCAGTTTTTTGACCATGTCGAGGAAGGAAAGCCTATTCTACATCCTCGTCTTTCTGCCATATCTGTAATGGTGGCTGCAATTATGATGAGACAAGGTTATGATCCAGGAAAAGGCTTGGGGCATCATTGCAAGGAATTTCGGAGCCTATTTCTCTGTTCGCTAACCAGGGTACTTTTGGATTAGGCTTCAGGCCAACACAAGCAGATGAAAACAAATCAATCACCGCAAAAAGTATGGATGGGTCTTGCAACAACCTATCCCTCACATTTTCTACATTTTTTCAAGCCACGACTCCGAGAGGGTCAAAATTCCTCGGCGCATGCAAACATTGATGAGATTTTCCATAGCCTCAACTAGATGTTTTCTGAAGTGAATATGATCTAGGCTGGTCAAGGCACTAGTCGTTCCAACATGTAACTAATTGGCCCAGACACCATGCTCACCAACTAGGAAGCAACTCTTCTCCCCGCGAGTTACTTTGAGGGTTGTAATCCAAACATCCCAATATGATTGTTTTGTTTTGATGTTAACCCTTCTATCCTTTTGAATTCAATGAAATACAGTTCAGTTTCCTATTAGGTTTAATATCTTTTCCTTTTCCTAATTCCTATCATTTTATTTCCATTCCAGTTTTGTTAATGACGGCTTTAATAACATGACATGCATGAAAAATTCACGCCCAGATCTTAAAAAGCCAGCTTTAATAATATGACATGCATGCAAAATTCATGCCCAGATATTAAAAAGCTGTCTAATATCAAAATAATGCATCAAGAGGTTGAATATGATGAAGATGAGGTGGTTGAGGAAATAAAAAGAGAGTTGGAACAATTTGAAAATAAGTCTAAGCCCAACCTCAATGAAATTAAGCCAATTAAATCGGAATTCATGAAGAAGTTTGAGAAACGAAGATAAGCATTCACACGGAAAAAAAACCATAGATTACACTTTTATTTGAATACAGAAACGTGTTTGCTTGGTCTTACGATGATATGTCGGGTTTAAGTGTTGATCTAGTGGTTCATAAGCTTCCTACGCATCCTGGTTTTCCACCAGTCCAACAAAAGCAACGAAAATTTAAAACAAATATGAGTAACCAAATCAAAGAGGCAATAATGAAGCAATTGAGTGCCAATATGGTCAAAGTCGTCCGATACACCACCTGGGTGGCAAATATTGTGTTTGTGACAAATAAGGATGGAAAAACCGGAGTCTGTGTTGACAATAGGGACCTGAACAAAGCAAGTCCAAAGGATAATTTTCCTTTGCCAAACATCCACATTCTTGTAGATAATTGAGCAAAGCATGAGATACAATTGTTCGTGGATTGCTACGCTGGGTACCACCAAATTCTAATGGCTGAGGATGATACAGAAAAGATCGCTTTCACCATGTCATTTGGTATAAAGAACACATGGGAAACTTACATGAGGGTCATGACCATTATTTTCATGACATGATGCACAAAGAAATTGAAGTATATATAGATGATGTCATCATAAAATCAAAGACGCAAGATGATCACGTGTGTGATTTGAAAAAGTTCTTTGAATGGCTTCAAAGGTATGACCTTAAGCTTAATCCAGCCAAGTGTGTATTTGGGGTTCCATCTAGGAAACTCCTCAATTTTATAGTCAATCGGAGAGGCATCGAATTGGATCAATCCAAGATAAAGTCCATTCGAGATCGGCCACCCCCAAAGAATAAAAAGGAAGTCATGAGTTTGCTCGGGAGGTCAAACTACATCAGTAGGTTCATTGCTCCGCTCACAACCACACGCGGGCCCATCTTTAAGTTTCTGAAAAAGGATGCCTCTATCAGGAGGGCAGACGATTGCCAAATAGCTTTTGATAGGATCACAGATTATCTGTCAAAACCCCCTGTACTGGTCCCACTTGAACCTGGTAGGCCTTTGTTTTTATATCTATCGGTGATGGATAATTCCTTTGGATGCATTCTGCAGCAACATGATGCAACAGGCAAAAAGGAACATGCAATCTATTATTTGAGTAAGAATTTTACCAATTATGAGGTTCTGTACACCCTTTTAGAAAGGACATATTGTGCCTTGAATAGGGTCGCTCAGAAGTTGAGACATTAACTTTTGGCCTACACTACTTACCTCATATCTAGAATGGTTCGTTTGAAGTAAATCTTCCAAAAGCGAATGCCCACTGGCAAGCTTGCAAAATGGCAAATCCTGCTCACAGAGTTTGACATCGTATATGTCACTTGCACCGCGATGAAAGCACATAATTTGGTAGAGAACTCAGTTGATGATGAGTACATACCACTTAGCACATGCTTCCCAGACAAATAGGTCAACTCAATAGAGGAAGTGGTTCTAGATGATCACCCTGCATGGAAAATGTATTTTGATGGGGCTGTCAATATCAAAGGAGTTGGGATCGGGGCAATCCTCGTCTCACGTATTGGACATCCTTACCATGCAATGGCTCAACTTCGGTTCTTATGCACCAATTATATGATTGAATACGAAGCTTGCGTCATAGGTTTGAAAATGGCCATCGATCTGGATGTGCATGAACTATTGGTTATGGGAGATTATGACTTGCTTATCCGGCAAGCCCAAGGCGAATGGGAGACTTGAGACATCAAGCTTATTCTGTATAGACAATGTGTGCAAGACTTGAGCAAGATGTTCAAATCCATTGAGTCAGGTACATTCCCAGGTTTCACAACGAGCTAGCTGCTACCTTGGCTACTTTAGCCTTGATGCTTCCTTACCCAGGCGACACTCGTATTGATCCACTAGAAATCCAAGTTCGGAATCAGCACGGTTACTGTAATACAATTGAGACAGTACCATATGGTGAGCCATGCTATAATGATACAAAATGATTCCTGAAAACAAGAGAATATCCATAGCATTCTAAAGAAGATAAAACAAGATCTATAAGGCGGATCGCTAGTGGTTTTTTCCTGAACGGGAAAATTCTGTACAAGAGGACACCATATTTAAACTTGTTGAGAGGCATAGATGCTACAGAAGCAGAGCAGATCATGAGTGATGTGCATTCGAGGGTATGTGGACCTCGCATGAATGGATATTCTTTGGCGAAGAAGATTCTACGGGAAAGGTATTATTGGCTTACTATGGAGCGAGATTGCTTCAGTTTTATTTACAAGTGTCACCAATGCCAGATTCATGGTGACTTGATTCACTCTCCTCCTTCGGAGTTGCATCCCATGTCCTATCCTTGACCTTTTGTTACTTGGGAATGGATGTCATTGGGCCGATTGAGCCAAAGGATTTAAATGGGCATAGATTTATTTTGGTTGCAATTGATTACTTCACCAAGTGGATGAAGGCCATTACGTTCAAAGCAGTCACCAAGAAAGAAGTGGTAGGCTTTATTCATTCCAACATCATCTGTTACTTTCGAATCCTAAAGACCATCATCACTGACAATGCAGCCAATCTAAATAGTCATTTGATGAAGGAGGTATGCGAACAATTTAAAATCATGCATTGCCATTCTACCCCTTACCGGCCAAAAGCCAATGGAGCCGTTGAAGCAGCGAACAAGAAAATCAAAAAGATCCTTAGGAAGATGATCCAAGGTTCCAGGAAAATGGCATGAAAAGTTGCCTTTTGCTTTTTTAGGATACCACACGACTATTCGCACATCTGTTGGTGCAACTATATATCTGCTTGTATATGGAACTTAAGCTATAATACCCTCTGAATTCGAAATTCCCTCTCTCCGAATATTGTGGAATTAGAGATTGAAGACACTAAGTGAGTTAAGACCCGATTATAACAACTCAAGTTGATCGATGAAAACGGCTAGCAGCAGTGTGTTTTGGCCAATTATACTAGTAAAGAACGGCACACGCTTACAATAAGAAAGTGCACCTATGGAAGTTTGAGGTAGGCCAGCTGGTTTTGAAACGTATCCTTCTGCACCAGGTTGAAGCTAAAGGAAATTTCGCCTCGAACTAGCAAGGACCCTACATCATCAAGAAAGTATTACCAAAAGGGGCCTTGCACTTGGTAGATGAAGAAGGACGGATACCATACATGACTAGTAACGCAGATGCAGTCAAAAGATATTATGTCTGATCTATACCCACTATAGAATTTTCACGCATTGATTTTCTCAGATTGAAGTGACGAAGGCTATCGTTTGTTCGATATTCCAAATTGGTGTTACCCTTCTGTTAATCCTTTTGAGCCGTATTTTCTTCCTTTTTCTCACTTTTTACAACTATGTATTTGTAAAAAAAGCGAAACAACAAATATCTAAGTCATTGAACTACATCTGACCTGATTCCGAAAGGATACGTAGGCAGTCTTACCCTTGGTTCAGTCCCATAAGAACAAAAATTCATATTCCTAATACTCCAAAACTGGGGCAAAAGTTTATTTTATTTTAAGGTTTTCTATAAAAACGGTTACAAAAGTTGTAATTCAGTTCAAGGTTCATTTTGCGTTTTTACCTTTTAAGAACTTCTTATCGATGTTTTTTGAGAATGTTTGAAGTCCATATGCCAAAGGCTTTAGGTAACCTTCTTTGTGCAGTATCTTAGTCAAAAAAAAGAAATAAGAGAGTCTTATAAATGAAAACTCATACGGGCACTATAAGGAAACGGTGAGTAAAGAAATGAGAATGTCTTATTTGGTGAAAACCTAGATAGGCACCATAAGGCGCGGTTAGTAGAGAAATGATAGAGGTTAGTTAGCGAAAACCTTCAAAAGGTGCTAATGCCGAATGAGGTTTTATGATTCTGCGGCATGAGCACAACCAAGACAAATTCAAAATGAATGTTTGCGGCAGATTTTGAAAATTTGACAGCTTAAAAGATCAGGCGTCCAGTCCAAAATGCATATCATGATTCATTGAAGTCGGCACATACCTCCAGATAAGTCTCTTTATTCCTTTCGTCGAAAGGGACACCTTTTGTTTAAGCACAGTTCTTTTTTCACTTTCGATTATTATTCTATTTTTACACATAGTTTTTATTTAAGTCCCTTTTGGTCTAATCCTGCATCAAAAGCGAAGCAAAGAAATGGCTGCAAAACTAGCTACAATTTCCCCCTAATATCGAGCCAACTTTGGGGTATATATGGCATTGACGAAGGTAGGAATCCATCTGTGATCTCATTCATTAAGGCGAACAAAGTGTTTCAAAGAAATTGAAAAGTTGCATGAGCAGGACCTGCTTTATGAGAAAAGTTGATAAGCACTACAGACACAAACTGATACTGGGTGCGAGACAACTGAGTTTGACTTTAAAGAAGAATTGTGTTGCCTTAGAGACAAGGCTAGCGATACCATGGACATCTGGGTATGAAACAATAGGGGGCATCCAAAAAATGATACAGAGCAGCCGAGCATCTCGGTACCATCCTGATAAATCGGTTCTTCGATAGCAATAGTCGTGAATCATACCACTCAAGGCATCAAGGCCACAAACCAACCACCACTTTGAAACTCACAAAATTTCTTTGTTTGATGCAGGAACAAAGCAGTACAGAATGGCGATTCTAAAAGAACGAAACACCAAACGTAAGCTCCTTAAAATATCCATTTTCTTTTATTTTCAGCATGCATCATTATTGTTCACACCTCCAGTTACATAGCTTAACTCAGGTAGAACCATTTCGCCTAGGGGGATCCAGCTCATAGTTCTGGGTAGAAGTAATCTTCGTTCAGGGTGTTTTCTGCAGCTTAACTCAGGTAGAATCTTTTCACCTAGCGGGAGCCAACTCATAGTTCTGGGTAGGAGTTTTATTCGCTCAGGTTGTTTAATGCAGCTTAACTCGAGTAGAATCCTTTCGCCTATAGGGATCCAGCTCATATTTCTGAGTAGAAGTACTTTTCGGTCAGAGTGTTTTACGTATCTTAACTCAGGTAGAACCATTTCACCTAGGGGTATCGAGCTCATATTTCCGGGTATAAGTACTCTTCGCTCAGGTTGTTATATGTAACTTAACTCAGGTAGAATCCTTTTGCCTAGGGGGATCTAGCTCATAGTTCCGAGTAGAAGTGACCTTCGCTCAAGTTGTTTGATATAGCTTAACTCAGGTAGAACTGTTTCACCTAGGGGGATCCAGCTCATAGTTCCGGGTAGAAGTACTCTTCAGTCAATGTGTTTTACGTAGCTTAACTCAGGTAGAACCGTTTCACCTAGAGGGATTTAGCACTTTATCAATAATATAGGGCGCCAATCCCTGGTTCCATTTCCTTCCTAGTAATACAGGGTACCATCCTCTAATTCCATTGCTCTAGTAACATACGGTACTACCCTTCGTGGTTGCATATCCTCACATAGCTAGTTTGTATTACTTCCTCTGTTTTCATTTCATCAAATTAGATAGTTTATAGCTTTCTCTAATAACTCACAAAAATTTTCTAGTGCCAAACTGGTGCAGAAAATTTTGGTTCGTTTTGTTTGTCTTTGATGGCTTTGCAGGCCTCGCTGCAGAGCACATGTTATGACGATCGAAGCTTGCAATTCAGTTATCATCAGAAGGACGATCATAAGACAGTTGGAGTTAGTTTCAATGATGTGTCAACAACTCAGCGTCTCAAAAATCATCTTCTCAAGTTCTGAGGAGGGAATCAAGTAATCGAGAATGAGCCATAATATTTTTTCAAAAGAAAAGATCCAATCTAAGGTCAACACAAGCGAGCAGGCCAAGAATCAAGATTTGACTCCAGAAGACACATAGATAGGAATTTTGTACTCTTAGGGTGTGTTTCGTATGAAGGAAAATATTTTCCTAAAAATATTTTTCAATTTTTCCATGTTTGATTGGCTTAAATATTTTGGAAAACATTTTCCTTATCAACTCATTTTCCTCCAATTGGAGGAAAATATTTTCCTTATCAATAGAAGGAAAAACATTTTGTAAAGCTCTTTCTCAACCTTCCCCGCCCTCACTAACCCACCCCACCTACTATCCTCTATACCCCCACCCCGCACAAAAAAAAATTACCGTAAATTTTTTTTTTGCAATTTCATATTCTATTTTTTCATTTTTATGCACCACCCACCCTAACCCCCACCTACCCCAACCTAACCCCCCACACCCACCCCGCATGGAAAAAATTTTTTTTTTTTGTAATTTAAATTTCTAGTTTTTTTCATTTTGAGCCCATTTCGGTCATACCCAGTCCATTGGGTGGCTGGCCAAGAAAGAGCTCAAAACAACGTAGTTTTGCCTTGAAACTACGTCATTTTGGTTAATTAAATGACAATCCATCATGGACATTCATTCCACCTTAATCTAATGATCAAAATGTATCCCTAAATAAAATATATAAGACAAAAAATCAGATATTTACACTATTTTCAAACCCTAGAGACTTCTCTTTCACTGTGTCCTCTCTCTCACACTCTCTCAAGCCGTCGCCGCCCCACCGCTGTCTCTAGCGTGCGCTGATGCCGGTGGTGTTCCAAACACCATCAAACCTTCTGCATCTCCTTCCTATACTCACCCCCTTGCTGGACTATAACCCAAAAATTTCCCCAACTGTAGTCGCGCCGACGCCTCTGCCCCGTCGCGTGCCACCGCTCAAAACCCCTCAAAATTTCACTAGATCCTCCTCTCCTCCTACTTTTTCCCACCCCATATCCCAAAATCCTCAAAACCCTCTCCCTCACCTCATGCTAGTGTCGTTGCTCTACCACCCAACCACTATTTCTCCACTCTAGCTTCATCTTGATGTGAAGGCACTTGTTTCCTTCTAGCATGATGCCAAACCTTGTTTGTTTTGGTGCCTGCTAAAAGAAAATGTGTATTCTAATGTCAAGGACAGTCATGGATCATCTTGCTTGGCATCTCCTCGTTTGATTTAGCATCGGCTTCCATCGTTTGGTATAACCCTATTCCCTTTCCTTCTTTTTTTCTCTTCTTCTTCTCCTCCGATTCTTCGTGTGCTGTTTTCATTAGGTTTTGGAATTAATCATAGTCATGATTCTATTAGTTGTATTATTAGTATATGTTATTTCAGTAATTTGTATTATTCCGGAATCACATTTCTTTCATATCCTTAAATTAGTTTTTTTTCCGACCTTGCCGGTAGATTAGGTCGTATATAGTTCGTTAGTTTTAATTTTTTGGTTCTTTTACTTCGCTGGTCGATTATTTCATATGCATTTGTTATTACTGAACTTTTAGTTTTATCGACCTAGTCGGTCGATTGTTTGTTTGTTCGTGCTTGTTACTCTTGGATATTTGTTTCTCGACCTAGCCGGTTGATTGTTTAGTCGTTTGTTTCAATATTCGTTAGTCTTAGTTAATTTTTAATTTAATGAACTCTTTACTAAGCTCACAGAATTACTTATGTAGCGTGATGTTTAACATTTAATAAATTAATTCAACAATCTCATGCCTTATCCTTCAGTTTTAGTCAAATTTTTTAATTTAGTTAAACCTTTGCTAAAAATCGCGGATTCGCTTACGTAGCGCGATTGTGAAGTTTGCATAATTGTAGTAATTTTTTAAAAGTAAATAACGTGATAATAATCGCTTGTCATGAATGTGGATTACTTGCATAACGCTGTTACGACTAAATAAAAAAATTCGTCGATCACGCATTCGCTTGCACCGTGTGGTTACAAATCTTATTATTCAAAATATTCTTTAATTTTTCTAATAATCACTAGGTAAAACATAAAAAGTCGTATAAATCAAAATTTATCCAAAATTAATTTAAGCCAAGTTTTAAGTCAATAAAATGACCGTGCTAGAACCACGGGACTCGAAGAATGCCTTGCACCTTCTCCCCGGTCAACAACATTTCTTACCCGAACTTTATTTTTGCGGAACGATATAAAAGAGTCAAATCTTTCTTTGAATAGGGATTCAAATAAAAAGTGACATAGAACACGCAAAACATCAATTCCAAGTAGCGACTCTGTAAACAAAATAATCCTTATTTCAAATAAACTCTTTAATCCACAAATCCAAAACACATCATATCCTTTGCGGGGGTAGAAAAGCTATGTGACACTTGGTTTAATATATGAATGTCAAAAAAGTCAATTAATATTTCGAGGATTTTTTAATTGTTTAATATTTAATGTAAAATATTCGTGATTTTATAATCATATAGATATATATATATATATATATATATATATATATATATATATATATATATATATATATATATATATATATATATATATATATATATATATAGATATAGATATAGATATAGATAGATAAGTACTACTAGAAAAATATACTCCATTAAAACGAGTGTATGATGTTAAAGGAAAATTTTATTTTGTATCTCTTACAACTGACATTAGTTATATGAGGTAACATTTTTGCCTCATAGATTTGTGGACTCAAATTTCTATGGACCCAAAAGTGTAAGATTGAAATTCACAAATTTGTAAGACAAAAAGAAACCCCATACAATTAATATCAGTTGTATGAAACTTAAAATAAAATCTCTCCATGTTAAAGGTTTTGGTCAAGTATTCTTCAATGCAGTTGCCGATATGTGCCATGTTTACATCCAAATAATTCAAGGTTGAGATTCATTTGATTGTTAAACCTCTAAAAATGTTAAGATAATATTTAACGAAATAATAATAACAAAATTCAACACTAACGGCAGCAGTTTATATGGCCTACCATGTCATTTTTCTCACTCTTGAAGCTACACAGAATATGTCTCTTCATCTTTTCAATTTTTTTTATTGACAAATAACACATTGAAAAACAAGTATCATTTGTTTCATGGTGACTCAAAAGATTTTCATTAATAAGATTTATTTGAGTTGTTTAAACTTCATAATTATTACATGATATTTATATGTTAATAAATGTGTACATCAAAAAATAAAAACATATATATACAAAGATGAGGAAGAGAACAAGAAATCCGTGCATGTGCAAAAGTACAAATAACAAAGAGAGAGTCTAAGCTTGAAGAAACAGTGTAGAGAAAGAAAGAGAGACTCTGGCGACGGAAAAGCGAGCTGCTCATCGCCGCCGGCCACCACGCTACCATCACCTACAAAAAATTACTCACTCACACTGTATCTATGGCTCGATTAGTAACTCCAGAAAGTGGAATCCCACATAAATTAAACGCAATTCCATAGCTACAATGGTTCCCAGGAATGGGCAGTGCCCCGACAGTCATGCAGCCTGTATCGGAGAAGGAGGAATCAAAAAGGCAATTGAAGGAACCAGATATGACAACAGCAACGAGGAAGCTCACTTTCTCAGTTGAATCGCAGAAGCAAACTTTTGCTGAAGTTGTTCAAGGTAATCGAACTCCAAATCAGGGCATGCAACTCAAGTACTACCCTCCGATGGTGAAGGATGGAGTGAAAATTGTAAAACTAAACCCCAAGGAGATAGAAGTATAGAACCAAAAATGGAAAACTGCTTCAATCGGCTATGTAATAGGAGGTAACCCATCGTTTAAAGAAATGCTCAAATATGTATATGGAGTTTGGAATACTGTTACAACACCTACAGTGATGTTACATGATGATGGTTATTTCATTTTTACGTTCAAATCAATGGAGGACAAAAGACTGATAAATGCAAACTGGTCTTCATACCTTCAAAGGTAAGCCTCTGATTTTAAAGGACTGGGATCCAAATTTTCAGCTCCAGAATGAGTCAATGCGAATTGTATCAATCTGGATCAATTTCCCTGGCTTGCCGATTCAATGTTGGGCAGAGGAGAACCTAGGTAGAATAGCTAGTTTATTTGGGAAGCCTTTATGCACTGATAGGCTTACTGCTGCTTATGAAAGGATTTCTTATGCTAGAATCCTAGTGGAAATGGATATAACCCAACCCCAACCTGATGAAGTGTATATTGAGATACTTGATGGAAGAAGCTGGCAGCAATCAGTGGAATTTGAATGGAAACCAACATTCTGTCAAGAATGCAACTCATTTGGGCACAAACTAGGAGAATGTCAGAAGGAGGGGCAACAAACCAAAAGGCCACAGAATCAGAGAAAAAGGAACAAGCACAAAACAAAAAATGCAATGGCAACCAAAACATGTAATGAAGGAGACTATAGTCATTCAACAGCATGAGGAGCAAACAGTTCAACATGAAGTAACTATCAATGAATAGTCGAGGCAAACAGGTTGTAACTATTAAAGGAGTTGATGAGACTACTGCTCAAGGGGAGATCAACTATGCTGAATTGAATACCAAGACTACTTCTACTGCAATAATTTTAAAGGAACCAGCACAATGGATCCAACAGCAGAGACACAGTGGAATAGAGACATCTATTAAGGATACAGGGGAATCTCAAGTAACCAATACCATCCATGATCATTGTCTCCTGGAACATTAGAGGACTGAACAAGTCCTACAAACAGAGAGAGCCAGTAAAGTTCTTGAGGTCTAACAAAGTTGACATGGTAGCTTGTCTAGAAACTAGAGTAAAGCAGCCACAATCACAGGCAATATACAAGCAACTAGGGGGTGACTGGAACATTGAAAATAACTATGCTTGTGCACCCAATGGGAGGATATGGATAATGTGGAAATGGTCAAATGTCCATGTTGTACCTTTACAAACCACTGGCCAAATGATTCACTGCTGGGTGACCGACAAGAATTCCACGTTTGCTAGCTACATCGCCTTTGTCTATGGATTGCATTCCACACAGCAAAGAGTATCTCTATTGAATAGCCTGAGAACTGTCCACTGTAATGGTCCATGGCTTATAATGGGTGACTTCAACAGTGTGTTAGGAGTGGAGGACAGACTTAATGAGAAACCAGTACACCAAACAGAAATGACTGACTTCTAAAGCTGCATTGATGATATAGGAGTAGGACAGATTACCAAGAGAGGGAGCAGATACTCTTGGAGCAATAAGAGAGATGGTGAAAACAGGATTTACAGTCACATTGACTGGGCTTTTGGTAATGCTGAATGGTTCAATACCTACACTAGAGTGGAAGCAGTATATATGCTGCCTGGATGCTTAGATCACACACCCATAATGCTAAACACTAAAGTTGTTAAAACCAGAATGAACTGACCATACAGACTACTCACAACAGTTATGCAGCAAGAGGAATACAGAGAAACAGTTCAGCAAATTTGGAGCCAACAGCACAAAGGATACACTATGCATTCTGTCTAGAGCAAACTGCAACAGCTTGAACAAACTACCAGACACATTTATAAGGAACACACCTCTGTGGAGCAGAAACAGTAACAAATGAGAGAAGAACTGAATGTAACACAAAGCAGGCTGAATGAAGACCATTTCAACAAGCAGGATATCCAAAAAGAAAACAGTTATTACAGAACATTGCAAAATGGGAAGCAGTCCAAGAACAAATAATGAGGCAGAAATCAAGAGCCAATTGGATCCAACTGGGAGATAACAATACAAAATACTTCCATGCCTACATGAAAGCCAGACAAGCAAGAAACAAGGTGAGTTGTATCCTTACTGAAGACCAGATGAAAATTACTGATCCACAGCAGATACAACAACACTTCACCCAATTATTCCAAGATCTACTGGGTACAGCAGCAACACAGTTACCAGGCATTGACATCACAGTGGCCAGAGAAGGACCATGCCTCACCCTGCACCAACAGCAGCAACTACTATCTCCAATAACAGAATAGGAAATTCACCAGATTGTGCAGAAGCTCCCTCAAGATAAGACTCCAGGTATTGATGGCTATCCTGCAGAATTCTTTAAAGAATTTTGGCCTATTGTTGGGGGGGGGGGGGGAAGTTACTCAGGCAGTGCAATAGTTTTCCCAAACTGGAAAACTATTGAAATAGATTAACTGCACAACTGTCACTTTGATTCTAAAAGGGGAAAATCCCAGCTATGTCAAAGAATATCGACCCATTGCGTGATGTTCAACTCTATTTAAAATCATCTCTAAGATCCTAACAAACAGGCTAATACTGGTTGTCGATTATTTAGTTGGGCAGTCCCAATCGGCCTTCATAGAGGGGAGAAACATACTGGATAATGTTATTATGGCACATGAGCTAATCAAAGGCTATAATCGCAAGACAGTATCCCCTAGATGCATGATTAAAGTTGACATTAGGAAGGCCTATGACTCTGTTGAATGGGATTTTCTCAAGGCAGTACTACTTGAATTTGGAATTCCTTATAAAATAGTAGTACTAATAATGAAGTGTGTCTCCACCGTCAGTTATTCCCTTTTGATAATGGAGGACTGACCAAGAGAATTGACGCAAGGAAAGGACTAAGACAGGGGGACCCAATGTCCCCCTACTTATTTGTGCTAGCCATGGAATACCTAACTAGATCCTTAAAAAGCTACACAAAAACCCAGACTTTAATTTCCACCCCAAATGCTCCAAACTACAAATCACACACATATGCTTTGCAAACGACCTTTTGATGTGTTGTCGGGCTGATGAAACTTCCATTAAGTTACTGATGAATGAAATTGAACAGTTCTCTCTGGTCTCAGGCCTCCAAGCCAATATGGATAAATGCTCCTTATATATAGCAGGTGCATCAACTAATTTCAGGGAGAAAATATGCTCTATACTCCACCTCACAGAGGGCACCCTTCCTTTCAAATACCTAGGAGTTCCCTTATCCACAAAAAAGATCACAATATCACAATGTATGCCCCTAGTAGAGAAGATAGTGGACAAAATCAGAAGCTGGACATCAAAACTCCTCTCTTATGCTAGCAGAATCCAACTTATCAAAAGCGTCCTGTTTGAAATGCAAACTTATTGGGCCCAGGTATTCCTCATTCCAAAAAAATTATAAAACTGGTAAATAGAATTTGCAGGAATTACCTATGGACTGGTAGTCATGAAACTAGTCATAGGAATCCAATCGCCTAGGAAACACTGTGTAAACCAATGGCGGCAGGAGGGCTTAACAATATCTCCTATGTAAGATGGAATAAAGCGGCTCTATCAAAACTCATCAGGGCCTTAATGGCAAAAAAGGACAAACTCTGGATCAAATGGATACATTGTCACTACATAACGAAAAAAGATATTAATACTATGGAAATTCCAAAACAAGCTAGCTGGTTCGTTAGGAAATTGTTTGGCGCAAGAGAATGGTGGGCAACTGATGGTACAGGAATGCAAACATGTACAAATAATGAGCAATTTAGTATCAGGAAGGCATACATTCAGACTACTCCTCAATATCCCAAGGTTCGATTAAAAAAGATTATTAATGGTGACTGGCATGCTCCCGAAACAGAAATACACCTTATGGATGGCCCTGCATAGACGTTTGGCGACGGTTGACAGATTAGCTCGATGGGGAATTCACACTAATCAATCATGCATTTTGGGTGGAAGAGATACTGAAGAAACTCACGACCATTTATTCTTTGACTGCTTATACTCCAAAACACTGTGGCAAGCTATGTTACAATGGTTGAAGTATCAAAGAACGACAGGCACATGGGAAACAGAAATCCAATGGCTAACTGCTAATGTTAACAGCAGAAATCCCAGAAAAAAACCATCCTAGGTGTGGTGCTTGCAGTAGTAGTATACAACATCTGGATGGAAAGGAACAACAGAAGATTTCAACAATCAACCAGAGACGCCAAAGACCGAGCAAAGGAGATTACAATTCAAGTGCACTTCACTGGCGTAAAGCTACCTAAATGGTCGCCCGTGTTACAGAACATTAATAGCTATCCTTTGTGCGAGTATCCACACTTGTAGCAATTTTTATGTAATAGGATATTAGTTTAACAACAACAGTTGTAGAGTTTCAAAATGATTGTACTTTTGAGATCTGTTCTAGAGTCCAAAAGAACAGATGATATAAATTTGCCATATAGTTGAAATAAAATCAAAATTTCTTCTAAAAAAAATAAGGTTCATATGCAAATAAAAGAAATTAAATAAATTAAAAAAATAATTGATAAAAATGTACTAATTTATATATATATATATATATATATATATATATATATATATATATATATATATATATATATATATATATATATATATATATATATATATATATATATATATATATATATATATATATATGAGTTACTCAAATGTAGTTCTTATAATTATTCTACACACTTTTTATTTAGTACTAATAAAGTCATATGGAAAAAATACACATGGTGGGCCCATGTGTAGCTTTTAGAGAGAGAAAAAATGGCAGTTGACATTGCCGCTAGTGTTGAAATTTTTATAAATTTTTTATTAAATTGTCTTACCATTTTTAGTTGTTTAATAATCAAATGAATCTCAACCTTAAATTATTTGGTTGTACACATGGCGTGTATCGATAACTTCATTGAACAAATATCACTGGAGGGGATCTGCGCCGGATGTTAAATGCCCAGAAATCAATCAATGAATGTATCTTATAATACTAAATATCGAGAGATTAAATTTTCCCCATAAATACGATTTTCTTAAAAATTATATTGTGATTGCTATAGTGTTGTTGTACGAAGGAGGAATTCTTCTTTAATACAATTGTAAAACTTATCCTCGAAGAAAAGGATTAGTTATATATGGTAGAGCTCTGCATTTTTTCCTTTTAGCAAAAGTAAAATCAAGTATGATAAATTATTTCTCTTCCTTTAAAAAAGGGTAAAATTCAAATATAGAAAGAAAATAAGGACAAAATTCCAACAATAGTATACTAGATTTTATAGGTTTTATAGCAAGGACATCAATACACTAAATTGCAGAGTAATTCGTAATAATTATTTTCACACACGGAAATCAATTTTCTTCTCTTCGTGCCAAAATTAGTTACATTACTTATACACTATAAAAGAAGGGTAAATATCCCCATTCCATTGAATCCTCAAACTAGACAAGATGTTTAAAAAATTAACATTTGTTATAACTTTTATTTGGGCAATTGATGCAGTGAAGAGTCTCCCTGCTTATCCTCCATGTGTATCTTGTAATTGTATTGGTAATCAATGTGCTGGTAATGGGATGTTTCCCCTGTGGGCCAAATTGGAGTGGTCAGAGGTGACAGGTATAAACATTTAATTTTGTCCTTTCTTTCGCATAAATTATATTAAATATTTAAATAATTATTCTCTTAAAGGGAAGCGGTAGAGCAATTTTGAACAGGGACCCATGAGAAGGATGCTGTGGCCCAAGTGAAAAAAGCAAATCCTTTTGTTACACCAGTAGTCATTTATAAACAAGTTACCCACATTACAGATAATTGTTGCAATAGGGTTTGGATACTTGTGGATCAGCCAGGTGGTAATGGAATTGTTACAAATATTCCTGCAGTTGGATAGGGGAATAACAAATTTTCTCACATAGTTATATTCATTCATTACTTTCATCATTGAATTCTAAAGAATTTTATTCAGTTGATACTTGCTCTTTTCTTTTTTACTTTTTTGGTTTATTCCTATTCCAATTCTTTCAAATTGAGAGAGGAGTGAAAACTGTCTAAATATTGAGGATATTGAAGAACTCGTCTTCAAATCTTGAGAACAAGAGAAATTATATTTATAAAGTGAAATCTTGAAACGACATTAATGTTCTCGTATACTTTCAGGAAGCAATTATTAATAGGATAGGCCTTCGAGATTTAGAATATTGCCGTCTTAAATTTTCACGCGAACTTGTTCTTATATAATCCATTACTTTCACCTCCTGTTTCAATGTGGAATTTGTCAGAGTTAAGTTTCATAACGAACCATGAGTCAACTACTAGCAGTCCATGGTCTAACAGGGTGTTTGGCTAAGTTTATAAATTGGTCAAATCGATTTATAAGTACTTTTTAATTTATTTACGTATTTGATAAACACTCAAAATGTTTATAAGTTAAAATCAACCATAAATCATGGTCACCCCTAACTTATTGTTTTTTAGCTTATAAACACTTTTAGTTTGAATAACATTTTTACTAATTTATCCTTAATAATATTTTCTAATTCATAAAATACTTTTCCCTAAATCTTTTTTTTTTTTGACTTCCTCTCCATTCCATATTCGTTGTTAATTCTTTTCTTTACGAAGAAATTTTTAATTTATACTTTTTTGCAAACAATGCTTGGGCATTTTAGTCATTTTAACAAAAAGAATAGCTTATCAGCACTTTTTAATCAAATACATCAACTGCTTATTATCATTTTCAACATTTCTATCCAAACACATAAATACTTATTTTCAAAATCAGTTTTACCACTTAAAAAAGCTTTTCAGCACTTCAAAACTATCAGCTATTTTCAACCAGCTAATCCAAACATGCTCTAAGACATTTAATATAGATAAGATGGCTTTTTTTTAACAACTATTTATATTCGGTAGCAGAAAAGTGTATAAAATTTATAAAATTTTTATATATAACACATAGAATATGTGTGTATATGTATATATATACATATTTTCAATTTTTCAGCTACTTTTTAAAAAGCAGCTATCCAGTATCATTTTTCCTAGATTAGAAGTGCATCAATGCATTAAATTGTGTGGTGGTTCAAATGGATTATTGGTAAAAAAAAAAATTAAAAAACAAATATGAAAAAAAAAGTTAAAAAATTGTATATACTCTAAGTATAGGCACTTGGAGAATGTCCGATTAAAGTTAAAAAGGAAAAAGTAGTTGGTGTTAGAAGTTAAAAAAGAGTGTTTGGATTCAAAAATTCAAGTAGTGCATGTAAGCATATAAATTTTACTTAAATTAAATTCATAAAATAATTTAGATTAAATTTTAAATTCAAGATATATTGGTCCAAATAAGTATTATGGGCTAATATAATTGAATTAATTGTATAGGTCAAATATAAAGGGATTAAATAAAGGGATTTTTACATATACATACCATATAACAAACCTTATTACCACCCATATTTAAGGTTTGTGTTTATTACATTTAAGTATACCACCTTTCAATTATGTACAAAAATTTTATTTAAGGTTTAATTATCAACTTATTAATTATAGGCTTGATTTGTGGAACTGGAAATCTTTTCAGATTTTATTGTACACGTTTCTTCTCTCTCTTACAAACAAAACCCACGATTTTCTCCCCTTTTTTAATTACCCTCCCCCCACGGTTTTTACCAAAACTGATTTCTCTCTCTCTCTCTGCTTGAATTTCATCCGCCATTGTCGAAGCTTGAACAGTTTCAGATCGAAAAGTTCTTCTCAATCCACCATACTTTCAGTCCATAAAATTGTATCAAAGCCAGAAACCCTCTACAAAACCGATTTCTCTCTCTCTGCTTTGAAGTCGGGTAACATGTCAGTTTGTATGTCCTTTGGCGTGTAAACAGTCTTAGGATCACAATACTTTGGAACGACAATGCTACCAACTATTGTTGCAGTACATTTGCGCTGTATGAATGTTTCGTCCACTCGGCAGCATGTGTGTTGTCGGCTAAAACTTCTTATCTTGAACAATGAAGAATCATAAATTGACGTTGCCTTGAAATGCCATTTGCAGTTCTCAGCTACACATACAAGCCAGTAGCTACAAAAAAATCTAATTTTCAGACATATTTATTAAAACTACAATTAACTACAAATTGACTACAATTAACTACAAACTGACTACAGTTAACTACAAACTGACTACAAATAACTACATACTGACTACAATTAAATCAAAAGTGACTACAAGTAACTACAAATGGACTACAATTAACTACAAACAATTAACTACAAACTGACTACAAGTAATTACAAACTGACTACAATTAAATACAAACTAACTACAAGTAACTACAAACGGACTACAATTAACTACAAACTGACTACAATTTAACTACAATTTGTATAAACAAACCTAGCTTCAATAATCTGGAATCTGGAAGAACTACAATTTGATTGACTATCACGCTGTAAGTTCTGATTTTTGGTATTTGATGTAGAAGAATGAGAGATTTTCGAAACTGAAATCTGGAAGAACTACAATTTGATTGACTATCACCCTGTAAATTCTGATTTTCGGTATTGGATGTAGAACAATGAGAGATTTTCGAAACTGATGGCTACGTATGAGAGATTCACGCAGAGAGATTTGCGCTGGGATTAGTCTTTTAAGGTTTTAAAAAGATCATTTAATTAAGACAGAATCAAACATTAATTGGGATGCTTAAAATCTGGCGCTATTTTAGGCTATAAAATCAGCCAGATATGGTTTGGTACATTTTTGGTAATGGAAACATGGAGTATGCAGGTAATAACCAAACAAGGCACAATAATGGTAATAAGGTTTTCTATATGGCATATTTAGGTAAAAATCCCAAATATAATAAATAAGTTTTAATTCATTGGGCTATCTCATTTAATTGGGTTAAAGTGATGAGCTCGATTCATTAGTCCTAAGATGTCATCTTCCTAGAGGCCTAATTTGGTGCCACATGTCAAATGACGTGGCGCGCCAAGTCAAACGGAAGAGCCAATGGGATCATGCCACATGTCAAATGGACAAGGCATGCTAAGTCACAATAAAAGGCCAATAAAATCGCGCCACGTGTGCAAGTGACATGTTCCGGCCAATCAAATACGGCCATGTTACACTTTAATTTGATTGGTCAGAAAGAGTTTGTTCTTATTATAACTCTTCCCTTCCACAACTATAAATAAGGGTCTTCATAACTCAGAAAAGGGACCAGAAGTTATAACAAGAAGCAAGAAAGAGCTCGTGGATCAAACACAGCAGATTCCTCCAAGAGTTTAAAGCTTTAAGAAATCAAGTTCAAGTTCACGAACGAAGAATAGATCAAGTATTCAAGCTCATAAATCAAGAGCAAGGTCAAATCAAATACAAGTCGTTCAAGAGCAAGGCTACTTGTTCGTGATAAAATTCGTGGCAACAATCAAAGTGTTCGCAATGGATAAATAAAATTTAAATTCGAGATCTAACTCAAAGGCCCTTGAATTCATACTAGAAAAGTAGAATCAGAGGAATCATAGAGATTTTACACTCAAATATTCGAAATAAAAATACTACGATTGTTGCGATATTTTTCGATCTTGATTTTATTTTCTCGATGCAATTTATTGTCTACAAATTCGGGCATGCCCAGTGGGACAATCTCTACCTCTCATCTCAACTTTTCAATCACCAAAGTTCAAGAACATTGAAATGGCTTCAAAGAAAATAAACTCCGTTTCAACTTCCACCAAGGGTGCTAATTCCAGGTTCTATGCTGATGTGGAAAGCATCCTCGATGTCACCTTTGGAAGCTTCGGACCAGTTATAAGGAGCAAAGCAAGCTCTTTAGGACAACAAGCACCCCAAATGTCATCCGCATCAACCCCTGTTTTTTATCTTCATCTTCAAAAAAAGCAAGATCTGCTCTGAAGGAGGAAGCGATGTTGCTAAAAATTTCAAGAAAACTCTTAATCCGCTCTACCTCTCCGGTTCCAAGAAATATGCTGTGAAGGAAGATGATGATGCTTCAAGTGATGGATCTTCCCCACTTACACCACATAGCGTGAGCCATTCAAGGATCAATCTATGTGAAAATCCATGCTACTCTCTGTTATCCACAACAATCATGCAAGACATGGTGACAAACACTTCATCCATGGAGGAGCAGTTGGCAAACTTGACGGAAGCAATCGTTGGCTTAACCAAATGCATACAAAATCAAGAGGCTAGAATTGACAAGCTAATAGATAGGGTAGGAATCTTGATGGAAGAATAATCTACCTATGCACCCGGCAAGATCCTAAAAGTTCTAGAGAGTGACTCTCCCCCAAGACAAGCAGCATCTACTAAGGCTATCTCTGTCTCATCTGAAGGGATGATTCCAATAGATCAACTAAAGGAGTTCATCAAAGGAACCATTAAGAACAAATATAAAGTTGATACCAAATCCTCCCTTACGTATGCAAAGTCGTACACTGCAAGGGTAGATATGTTGAAGATGTCTGCTGGCTATCAACCTCCAAAATTTCAACGGTTTGATGGTAAAGGTAACCCGAAGCAACATGTTGGGCACTTCGTTGAGACTTGTAACAATGTTGGGACTTATGGAGATTACCTCATCCAGCAGTTTGTCTGCTCGCTAAAGCGAAATGCTTTGTCATAGTGGAATTTGTCAGAGTTAAGTTTCACAACGAACCACGAGTCAACCTCTAGCAGTCCATGGTCTAAGAGGATGTTTGGCTATGCCTATAAGTTGGTAAAAATGACTTATAACCATTTTTTGGCTTATTTACGCATTTGGTAAATACCTAATATATTTATAAGTCAAGTGATTATAAGCTAAAATCAGCGATAAGTCATAAGCTGGTCACCCCAAACGTATTGCTTTTCAACTTATAAGCACTTTTAATTTGACAAACAACAACAACAACTCAGTATAATCCCACTTAATAGGGTCTAGGGACGGTACTGTGTACGCAGACTTTACCCCTACCCTAGATATTGATTGATGTGTCCTTTCTTTCACTTAATAACTATTATACTATTTTTTTACTAACATAAGTATTCAATAGCGGAGCCAGGATTTATATAAAGGAATATCAAAATCAAAAGAAAATATGTTACAATTGAGAATAAAGCTTACAATCTTCCGTAATTTTGACATTTGTTTTGTGTCAAAGATTGTTAACCCTTATATATATTCAATTTTTTCTAAAAAAAATTCTTATATATACACTATTATTTTCCGACAAAGGAATTTCTGTCGGACAAGGGAGCTCCGCCCCTGAAAGTATCAGATAACTCTACATATTCATAAACTCTCATAAGAGTCCTTTAGAAATTTTTTTTTTGATGCACCTTCTTGTGCTCATTCCTTGAAAAAACAAGCTTGAACAAAATATTTGAAGAGCTTAATTCTTTCATATATACGTCATATTAAAAGGGCTTCTTCAGTGCACCATGACTAATTTAATTTGACGTTGCATAGATCAATGTGTTGGTAATACAATATTCAAAATCAAAAAATAGAAAAGTAAACAAATGTTAGTTTAACAAATAAAACATAAAATAATTTTGAGCCCACTAAATATATAGTGTGTCCTTAAGGAATTTAATTCCCTCACTGTTACCCAAGATATACGGATTAATTCCTCCCAAGATAGAACGGATTAACTATTTTGTGATAGCGGCACTTCAAGTCACAGAACTTCAGCAAACTCAATAAACTGAGCAAATCACACTTGACACTTATATTTATTTAGAAAAATGCAACAACATAAAAAGAATGGAGAAGTTTTCAGATTTTTCATCTATTAAAAATGAGGCCAAGCCTCTAAATTTATAAACAATTTAAGGGTGAGATGAAGAGGTGAAACTCAAGATGTGCCTCTTTCATTTTCCATTTACACCCCTTAATAAAAACGCAAAAGTCTCCTACGTGAATGGGGAATGAACATATGTACATGCATGAAAATACTATGTGATTCGCAAGTAAGGATTAATCGTGTCTGAATAAGTAGGTTTCCCTTTGAACTTTCTGTAGTCGGATATACTCGGTCATTCAGTAGATTTGATTTCAAGCTTTGGTGTATACCTAGACAACCGTAAATCACACAATCAACCATTAACCGTCTTTGGTTCTCACGGTTGTGTTCATTTCCACCATGAACACCTCATGGTTTTATGAGTGCTTAGAGAATGGGCCTTTACTTTCATTCCCCTCAAAGCGGCATACATTTCACACTCACATAGGTGATTGTAATCTTATAGACACATTATCTGTTCATATCCTTCTAGACTTAGCAAATCATTTAAAAGCTTTAAGCTTTATTGACTCATCAAAAAGCCTTAATGCTTTACCTTGATTTATGTACATTGTCCTCATCACGAGAACGGATTGAGTTGTTTGACAATGTTGAACCGTCTTTCATAACTTTATTTGATTTCTTTGAACCTAGCTCTTGGGATCTCCAGTATGCTAGGTAAAGTTACCGCCATGATGACTTGTCTTATGCCTTAGCCCCATTCCCTTAGATGATATTTCAACTGCCTCTCTAGATAGGCCTTTTATAAGTGAATCCAATGCGTTATCTCTTGAATTTACGTAGTCAATCATGATAACACCACTGGAGAGTAGTCGTCTAACAATATTGTGTCTGGTTCGAATGTGATGAGATTTTCCATTACACAAAACGCTCCTTGTCCTGCCAATTGCCACTTTACTATCATAATATATACATATAAGTGTCAAAGTTTTGGGCAAAAATAGATTATCTTTCAATAAATTCTGAAGTTATTCAGCTTCTTCACCATCCTTATTTAAGGCTGTAAACTCAACCTCCACTGTAGAGCGGTCAATGCACAAGGAGGCAATGACTCACACGTTAAATGAAGACTCATCATATCCACATGTCAAACAAAATAAAAGAAATCAAGGAACTTTCAAAAATTAGGTAATCCAAGATGAGATCCAAAAATTATTAAAGATTGGTTCTATCCGCGAAGTAAAGTATCCTAACTGGTTAGCCAATATTGTTGTGGCACCGAAAAAAAAGTTGATTGGCGAGTTTGTGTAGATTACACAGACCTTAACAAAGCTTATCCGAAAGATTCTTTTCTATTACCACATATAGATCAACTAATTGATACTACTGCATGACATGAGTTGCTAAGTTTTTTAGATGCATATTCAGGATACAATCAAAACAAAATGGATCCTATAGATGAAGAAAAAACTTCATTTATAACAGACAAGGGGACTTACTGTTATAAAGTAATGCCTTTTGGTCTCAAAAATTCTGGTGCAACATATCAAAGACTAGCGACCAAAATGTTCCAGGAACATTTGGGAAAAACTATGTAGGTCTATATAGACAATATGCTCATCAAAACTTAACATTCAAGGGATCATATATCGCATTTGTCTGATACATTTCAAATCTTGCGAAGATTCAATATGAAATTAAATCCTGAGAAATGTGCATTCGGTGTTGCATCAGGTAAGTTTTTGGGTTTTCTTGTTTCTAACCGTCATATTAAAGTGAATCTTGCACAGATTAAGGCTATTGAACAAATCCCTAACATGCTTACAAGTAAAAAATAAGTGCAGAGGTTGACAGGAAGAATTGCAGCCTTGGGGAGATTCATTTCCAAATCATCAAAAAAGTGCTTTAAATTCTTTTCAGCTCTTAAAAAGCAAGATCAGCTCGAATGGACTGAGGAATGTCAGCAGGCACTCAAATATTTGAATACATACTTATCAAATCCACCATTGCTCGCCAAACCAAAAGTTGGCCAAAGATTGCTCATCTACCTTGATGTATCCGAAGTAGCGGTAAGTCTTGTGTTAGGTTGTGAAGACCAAGATAAACAATCTCCAATATATTATGTTAGCAAATCGTTATTAGATGTAGAGAGGCGATATCCTAAATTAGAAAAGCTTGCACTTGTACCAATCATGGCATCAAGAAAGCTAAGGCCTTATTATTTTCAATGTCATCATATTGTCGTAGAACTGCTTATCCATTACGCAATATATTACACAAGCATGAGTTGTCAGGTAGGTTAGCTAAATGGGCTATAGAGCTAAGTAAATATGATATCATATACCAGCCCAGAACCGCGATAAAATCTCAGGTATTAGGAGATTTTGTAATTGATTTTAGCCAAGGAATGCAATTAGAAGTAGAAAAAGAATTACAGGGTTTAACGGGTCTAATCTAGGAATCTGCACCTTATTTACTGATGGCTCATCTAACGTGAAGGGAGCAGTTTTAGGAGTTGTTTTGGTACCACCTACGGGTGAAACCATTTGTCAAGCAATAAAATGTCATCTTATAGCTAACAATGAGGCAGAGTATGAAGTTGTGATTGCAAGTTTGGAACTGGCACGAGAACTGGGTGTTAATCAAATCATAATTAAAAGTGATTCACAGCTCGTAGTTAACCAAATGTCGGGGACTAATATAGCCAGGGAAGCACTAATGCAACAATACGTAGAAAAGGTACGGGATTTGATTAGGCAATTTCAAACCTGGAAAGTCATGAAGATATCAAGAGATGAAAATGTGGAAGCAGATGCCCTAGCTAACCTCGTATCTGCGACAGACGTGGCAAACAATGAAAATGCTTCTATAATTCATTTGTTTCATTCGGCGCTCGATACATACAAGAATGAGGTAAATTTCAATAACTTAACTTAGGATTGGAGAAATGAGATTGTCACTTTTTTGCAGTACAATACCATCCCTGAAGCAAGAAAAAAAGCTTACGCGCTTCGAAAAAAGGCTACTCGATATTGCTTAAAGCCGTGTAATCTTTATCGAAAAATGTTTGGTGGCTCCTTAGCAAGGTGCCTCGGGCCTTCTCAAATGGAATATGTGATGAGAGAAATACACAAGGGGCATTGTGAAAATCACGTAGGAGGCATATCACTCGTACAAACCATGATTAGAGTAGGTTATTATTGGCCTAAAATGGAAAAAAAACAGAATATTTTGTGGCTAAATGTGATAAATATCAAAGATACAGTAATAACATGCATACACCTGCGGAGTTATTACATTTGGTCATTATACCGTGGCCTTTTAAAATGGGGGATGAATATCGTGGGTCCACTACCACAAGCAAAAGGACAGGTAAAAATTTTGTATGTACTCACTGACTATTATACTAAATAGGTAGAAGCAGGAGCATTTAAACAGGTGCGGGAAAAAGAAGTTAGAGACTTCATTTGGCGAAATATCATATGTACATTCGGTGTGCCAAAGGAAATCATGTGTGATAATGGCCCTCAATTTATAGGCGCACAAATCACAGAGTTTTTTCAACGTTGGCAGATCAAAAGAATTATGTCCACACCTTACCATCCAGTGGGTAATGGCCAAGCTGAATCAACAAACAAAGTCATTATCAATAATTTAAAGAAGTGTTTAGAAGAATCCAAAGGTTATTGGTCAGAATTGCTACCTGGTGTTTTATGGGCATACTGCACAACAACAAAAACAAGTACAGGAAAAAACACCATTCTCATTGGTTTATGAAGCTGAAGCTCTAATTCCAGTTGAGATAGGAGAGAAAAGCACGAGGTTTACATAAGCATCAAAAGAATCCAATGACGAAGAAATGAGCATAAGCCTTGATTTACTTGAAGAAAAAAAGGAAGCAGGATTAATAATAATGGCAGCACAAAAGCAGGTTTTGGAACAATACTACAATCGAAAAGCGCATCTAAGATACTTCAAGATTGGGGACTTCGTGCTCAAAAAAGTTTTTCAATCTACGAAGGCATCTAATGCGGGAAAATTAAGTCCAACCTGGGAAGGACCTTACAAGATTCATGGCATTACGAGGAAAGGAGCATACGAACTAGAAATGATGGATAGCAAGATATTACCCTCGCACTGGAATGTTGTTCACATAAAGAAATATTATTTCTAAGGAATACCCATGGGCATGTATCCTCATAATAAAAATTTATTTTTGAATTGTTAAAATTTTACTAACGATTTTAGATGATAGGCAAAAAGCTAACCCATACTAAATAATGAGTCACGATCTGGAATTAATTAAACTACCCAGTCCAGGGTTTTAATTATTCTGATAGAAATTGATATGGGTTAAGCAATCTTCATCTACAGTCGTACCTTTGAGTCCTGTATGGTTTTCCTTTTACAGGAAAAGGACCAAAATAAGAGGAATAATCAAGTGCTCGAGGCTTCATACTTCAATGCTCAAACACTTGGGGGACTATATAATATACATAGACACATGTATTAAGAAGGAAAAGAAGAAGATTGAGAAACAATCAAAGATCAAGCTTGAAAAGTTCACTCATTGAATGAATCAAGTGCGGAGCAGAGTCACGAGCTAAGGCCAAAAAACCCTATCTTACTTAGGGTAAAGGCAATGTACTGAATGGGTTATGAATAAAAACTTTGCATTCATTTTCTTTGAAATGTACTGAAACGGGTTATATGTAAATACCTTGTGTACATTTTCTCTTTGAAATCTATTATAAGAAAAATAGTTACGAGAAAGTTATAGAAGTATTTGAAATACATGTAAAGTGTTATTTAAAACTTGAAAAAGTTCAAATAAAAACTTGTTAAAGTTATTCCAAAATGTGTGTTTTCCCATTTCTTTTATCGTACATTAACGCCATTATGAAGTTGAAACGTCTTCTTCATTAAGTGTTGAATATAAAAGGGCCCTCTTTTACAAAAACTTCTTAATATTAAGAAAGTTTAGACTAAGTATGAACTTAGTCATAAATCAAAAAAATTATTTACATAAAGTGCCCATAAAAGGTCTGGGGACTTACCATCTTCAATAAACCCTTAAAAACTATCAAGGGTAAAAACCACATACCACTTAAAAGGGGGGGTCAAGCACCACAAATTTCCGCTAAGAAGATGAAGGAACTGAAACATGTTCATTATCAGCAGCAGGCTCAACTTGACTTGAAGAAGTGGGGATACATGTAGCATCTTCAACATTACCAGGAGCTTCAGCCACGGGAGAAGAAAAAACTTGGTTCTGTTGAGTCTTCTCAATAGTATCTTTAATTTTGGCTAAATCAGACTCCAAGTTAAAATTCTCCTAGCTAACTTCAACGAGGGTATCATGGCGAGAATATAAAAATGCCCAACTCACTTCAATGCAGATTTATCTTCAAGAATCTTGTATTCTTTTTCCCAGTCAGCAAATTTCATTTCTTAAATTCGCATTTTCAGCCAAGGCAGATTCATAAGAAGCTTGAAGAGAAGTATGGAGATTTTCTAAGGTGCAAACTATATCAGAGGATACCCGGAGGTCTTCTTGAGCTTGAGAAAAAGTTTGCAAAAGTTCACCACCATATGATTCATTTTTATCTAAGAGAGCCTTCAACTCTCTGATTTGTTCACCTGCCTTGGAATGTTGTTCAGAAAATGAGGTTTTAAGACGATCATTTTCTTTTCTTGCTTGACTTGAGGAAGCTTTTTTAACTGTCAATTCTGAAGTCAAAGCCCTTACCTACTGCTCTAAGGTACTTTTACTTTCTTCTAATGCTTCTTTGTCGATCTGAAGACTTTTACACTGTTCCTTCCAATTATCCGCCTCCACTTGGTAGTCACTCACCAATTCCTCTGAAAGGGTAACTGTCTTCATCATCTCCGTGCCAATGAGATTGACCTAAAAAATGGGAAGAGGGAAAATGAGAACCTGAAAATAGAAAAAGGAAAGTAAAGTTTGAAAAAGGGATACCTTTAAAGAAGCATGCACGATATCATTTATCAAAGTCAAAAAATGTGGCTATTAAGCTTAGCTTTCTCGATTGGACCCATCAAATATTTTAGCCACACATCAGCCTGACCTGATTTTCTCAAAAAGTTACCCTCGGCGGGAACTTCACTGGTTACTTGCCTCATAGCTTCGCATCTGCTTGAAGATCCAACTTTGGGGTATGGAACAGATGAAGGAGGAGTAATTAAGGGAGGAATGGCAGAAGCAGCTAAAACGGCTTGGGGAGGAACAGTAACAGCCACGATCGGCAAAGAAGGAATCACATGAATGAAAGTAGAAAAAGAAGCCAGGGGTACTTCATCAGAAATCGGACCAAAATATTACCTACCAAACCCGCAGTTAAAAAGCTGCTCAACAGAATCATGAGAAGCAGCGGGAACATCATCAACATCAACAAGGATCCCCACTGAGGATTCGACGGATTTGGTAAGAGGAATAGAACGGAGGGGGGATGCTTCATCATCAGAGATAATACGTTTACGAGCCTGTGGACTTGTTAACAAGGAACCCACATCTTCCTCTTCTTCAGAATCTTGGTCATCAACGGCTTTTCTTTTTTATGAGGAGCCCAAAATTATTTCTTGGGCCCTTTCCAAAGAAATACGAGAAGTCTCGGCATTAACCCCTCAAATTGAAAATCCTGATAGAAAGAAGGATTAAAATAAGTTCAAAAAAAAAAGCAATATATAAAAAAAATTCTTACCGTGAGTTTTCACTTTCCAACCAAATCGATGGAAAGAGTCTTCCAAGATCTACCCTCCATTGGGGAAATATTCAATAGCTTTCCTATCCAACCACGGAAATTAGAAATTTCATCAACAATTCACATGGTTGCTGGAAAAGAACAAGAAAATTAGAACAATGGTCATCAAAATCAAGGACAAAGGGATACGAGAAAATTATTTAAAAGAAAACCCACGTGCAAAATTCCACTTCTCAGGGAAGGGAATGTTTTCTTCACTCACTAAACCAACAGTGGGGTCAGCAACAAATCGGGCATACCAGCTACGGTCTCTGTCATCTTCAGGGCTAACCAAAACTCTCTTGCTCTTTGCCACTAAAGTAAAAGCACATTGGCGAAAGAGTCTGGGAGAGTTGAGATGAATTAAATGGGCAAACCTGAAAGAACACCAGCCATGTTAGTCAAATGCCTTAGACATGCAATAACTCTCCACAGTATGGGACCAATCTGATCCAAACATACATCGAAGAAATAACAGAATTCTAGGATGACAGGGTGAATAGCAGGTTTGAATCCTAAGGTGAAAGGATATGCATAAACAAAGGAAAATCCCGTCAAATAAGAGGGATTATTTGATTCACATTGGGAATTATGATGGGGAAGTCATGAGTCCAATGGCAGTCTTTACGAACTAAAGAAAATCATACCTTCAATGATTTGAGTTGGGCAAATATCTGCACGATCTAAAGAAGATACTTGATTTTTAAGTGACTGACTATCATTATAGAAAGATAGTTCCGTCGGAACTATCTCCCCTACTAGAGGTTCACGAAGAGGCTCAGAGGATTCCTTGCCTCTAGAGGAAGATCTATGTGAAAGAGAACCTCTGGTTCAAGACGAGGCCTGAACTGGATGAAGGAAAAGAAGAACCACGTATAGATGAAGACCTTATATTACGTAGTCTACCTCCTCCTCTTCTACCCCTAATAGGGACAAGAGGAAAGTAATCAACTATGGGAACTCTCCTAAGGTTAGAGTTTGGTGAAGCCATGACAGTACGAGGAAGATGAAGAACGAGAATTGAATATTTTAAAAGTTTTACGAAAAAGATGAGATCAAGAATTTAATATTCTGAAAACTTTAAACTTTATGTGAGAAAGACAAAGATGAAAACTATGTTTATACTAGGAAGCAGCCGTCAAAGGAAAAGGTGTAATGATAGAAAGGTCATAATTAAAAACGATGCCTCGTAATTGGTGAAACCGTAAAAAGCCTTAAAAATTACTACAAAGTTGCAGAGCCAAAAAAAAGATGCCACGTGTAATAAACATTAAATGGATGTAACAATTGAAGTATCGATTATATGATAAGCATTAATGGTAGCAAAAATCCCTCTTCAATAAAATTCACTTCCCAAATATTCAATGGATGAATAAATGGCAAGTGAAGGGACTATCTGCATTGGAAAAAATTGAATCTACACATATCGAAGTGATTGAAGGATGAGATGTCATGACATAAAGGCTGGTCAAAGAATGATGATTAGCAAAGAGGCACGAGTTGCAACAGATACGAGCATAAGCACGAGTATGGGAACGAGCAGAGGAACGGACAGAGGCACGACTAGACTCAACGCTCGTATCTATTTAAATCCAAGAACTAAGGAAAATGAACCTGATAGTACAAGGAAGTACAGATACACTATTTAATGAGCATTAAATACTGAAAATGGTAGAGAATTTATATTAAATTATAATGATTATGACGTAGCATTTAATGCCTTTAATTTTCTATAATGGTCCAATTATCACAAAGGAAAATGTATATTTTAGAGATAGCTACAAAAAGAATGACACAAAACACTATTAGAAGATACTTATTTACTTTTTTTGGTAATTAAATTTTTATTAATCACCAACATATATGCATTACAAAACCATAGTCAAGCTTATACTCAGCTGACTATCTCTAATTCGTCAAACTGACTACATAGAATCAAACATATCTCCTAAATATACTAAAGGTTAAAATGTGCAACTTTCTTCTAATTCTAGGGGTACCTCTAACATTACAAATGTATACTATCTCCCTCAGTAAAACTGTACAGTTACGAAAAAGTGTGGTTAAAATTCTCGCATTCCTTTCCATCTAGACAGCATATGCAACTTCAGCAATTACCATTATGAAGATATTGGCTCGGCAAGATTTCCCTTTTGCTTTACTTATGAACCATTGGAGTTTTTTATCCCAAGTACATGTCTGAGGATGTCTCTCATGTAGCCACTGCATTACTTGCTCCCATAGATCAGATGAAAATGGGCATGATAGATTAAGGTGATATCTGGTCTCTATGTGGTTCTGACACAGTATACATTGCTGATCAACACTCAGTCCCCAACTTGCCAATCTGTCTTTAGTTGGTAGTCTACCTTGTAGAACCAGCCACAAATTGAAGATAGCTTTTGGCCTAGCATAATTCTTGATAATCAGATTCTTCCATGGTACTCTCGGCAGGTCTCCTAACTGCAAATGATATAGTTGTCTAATGGAACAGTCCTGGCTCCTCCAGTGTTGGAAATTCTGCAGAATAGCTCTAGAGGCTATAATCTTCCTGACCATCCATCTTGCCTGTGTAGGGATTGGCATATCTTTTATCAGCTTGTATTTTATGTAGTAAGCAGTGATCTACCTTATCCACAGTTTATCCTTTTTGTGCGCAATATCCCAGCAAGTCTTTGCAGTTACAGCTTTATTCCAGAGCATAAGATTAATAAGGTTCATCCCTCCTACTTATTTTGGAGTGCACATTCTATCCCAAGAGACATAGGCTTTCTTAGTGATGGAGTTTAGACCAGACCAAACAAAACTTCAACAGATTGCTTCAATCATCTTAAGGACTTTAGCAGGAAAAATGAATAGCTGTGCCCAGTATGCTTGAATGCCAAATAGAACATATTGGACTAGTTGGATCCTCCCAGTGTAAGATAGTTTCCTGGCAGTCCATGAAGTGATTTTAGCAGTAATCCTCTCCACTAGAGGTTGCCATTGGATCAAGGCAATCTTCTTGGTGGAAAGAGGAACACCTAGATATTTGAATGGTAGCTCACAATGAACAAATCCCAGGTGGTCTATAATCTGTTTCTGCATTTCCAGTGTTACACCACCAAAATATACTGAGCTCTTGCTCAGGTTTGCCTGCAGGCCAGAGGCTTCAGAGAATTGTGAGAAACATTTGAATATGGCTATGATAGAGGCAATTTCTCCTTTAGCAAACAGTAACAAGTCATCAGCAAAGCACATATGAGTAATTCCTAGATTTTTGCATCTAGGATGGAACTGGAAGGTTGGATCTTTATTTAGTTCATTGCATGATCTTCTCAGGTACTCCATGACAAGTGCAAATAGGAAGGGGAAAATTGGATCCCCTTGCCTAAGTCCTCTTGCAGCTTCAAAGGGTTCTGTTGCCTCTCCATTGACCAGTACTGAAAACCTCACTGTTTTGATGCATTCCATAATCCAGTTAGTAAATCTACTTGGGAAGCCAATTCCTCCATAATCTGTTGTAGAAAAATCCATTCAACTGAATCATAGGATTTTTGGAGATCAATCTTAATCATGCATCTAGGTATGACATGTGCTCTGGAATAGCTTTTGACTAACTCGTGTGCCAAAATGACATTATCAGCTATCTTTCTGCTTGGGATAAAACCTGCTTGGGCTTCACTGATGATGCTAGGCATGACTTTTTGCATTCTGTTGGCCAGGATTTTTGAATTCATTTTGTAGAGAACTGAGCAGCAAGAAATTGGCCTATACTCTTTAACTGTACTAGGCTTGGATACCTTAGAAATTAGAGTGATGGTGGCACAATTTATAGGCATGTACATCTTGGATGTTAAGAAAAACACTTTGATGGCACTGATAACTTGCCTGCTAATAGTGTTCCAAGATTTTTTTAAAAAAACAGCATTATAATCATCTATTCCTGGGCTTTATCATCTCTAATTGCTTTTAGGCTCTTTACAATTTCAAGATCAGTGACATCTACACATAATTCCCTTCTTTGCTGCTGTGTTAGGACTGAGCCATTTCTCATGTATATTCTATTTATTGCTGGAAGAAATGAAGCTGATGATCCCATAAGAGTCTTATAGAAGCCAGTGATCTCCTTTTTTATATCTGCAGCTGTAGTGACTTTGTCTCCCATTACATTTATAAGTTCTGTGATCTGTTTATTCTGAGTTCTTTCTTTCAGGACTACAGTAAAGTACTTGGTTTCAGTATCTCCAAGTTGTATCCATTTTGCTCTAGCCTTCTGCCGTAGGACACTTTCTTCAATTAGTGACCACTTTTCCAGTTTCAAAATATCTCTTTCTCTTTCTGCTGCAACTCATCAGAATATGCATTTGTCATTTGCTCTTGTACTTCTATCAGTTCTCGTCTACAAAGTTCTATCTTCTGAGGGATAGCCTTGAACTCCTTAGCATTTAAGGTCTTTAAAGGACCTTTCAGTGCTTTGAGTTTGAACCATACTGCCTTCATAGTTTCTGGGTTATCAGAATGCCAGACATTGGCCACAATCTGGTGAAACTCCTCATGTTCAGTCCATACATTGAAAAATTTGAAAGGAATCTTGCCTTTCCAGGAAGAGGATACCAATGTCATTATCATGGGATTATGATCAGAAATTAGTTGTTGATCATATAAGGTTTCCATTTGGGTCCACTTAATCATCCACTCAAAATTTCCAAATACTCTATCCAATCTGCTACAAACTCTATGTACTCCAGTCTGCTTGTTTGTCCATGTATAGTACTCACCCTTCCAAGGTAATTCTGACAGTCCAGCTTGTTGAATGCATTGACTAAATTCTTGAATTTCAGAAAATCTGACAGAGTTACAAGATTGTCTGTCCTTATCATATAAAACAGCATTGAAGTCCCCAGCAACTACCCATGCATCTGTTATCCCTGATGAAAGTGCCTGTAAACTACTCCATAGAGATCTTCTTTGTTCCATTCCATTATACACATACACCACAGTGAGATAGCATGTAATATCTCATGTTCTGCTACTAACCTTGCTATGTATCAATTGACCTTCCTTCTTAATACCCTCAACTTCAAATATATTTGGATCCCATAGTATCCACACTCGATCATTTCCAGCAGAAACATAGTTGTTAGAGTACCCCAGCCAGGTGCCAGCAGATTAACAATTCTAGTGGCATTTATTTGTTTAACCTTAGTTTATACTAAACCGACAAGACTAATTTTATTTCTCTTAATATACTCCCTAACTTCTTTTTGCTTGTATATTTTATTTACATCTCTTATATTCCAGAATAACCACTTCATTGATGAAAACTTGTTCCTCCTTTTTCCCCAGTTGGATCCTCATGCTTACTACCAGAAACTGCCTCAAATCTATTACTAACTGTAATGGGAGACAATGGTGGGAAATTAAGAAAGTTGAAGATTTGACTCTGAGGTTGCTTCCCCTTGTCTTCTTGCTTTTCTTTCTCTGTCATCAGATTTTGAGATACATTGACCTCTGTAAGAACTTCATTTGGCACATTCTGTTGCACTATTATCTCTTTTTATATGGGCACAGATTGGACAGGAAGTTTAGTTCTCCATTCCTGAACTACCTTGGCCTTCCTTATTTATTTACTTTGCTTTCTATTTATTTTATTATTTTCAAAAATCAATTTCTTTTATTTATATTTTATTATCAATAACCCGAGTTCTTTTAAAAATAAAGCTTTGACCGAAATTTCATTTTTTGGTTAAACAGTTAATTGTGCAAATTAATTATTTGTGTTTATCTAAAAAAACTCGAGTTGCCAAGTAATGTAATGTTGCTTCAATCATCTTACTATTTCAGTGCATTTGTAAGTGCAATATATAGTATCAACCACCGCGTATGTACAAACCACAAATTACAAAAAATGTGTAGAATTTGTTACAGCTATTCTTTGGGCTGATATTGAAGGTGACAATTATTAGGCTATATATTTTCCTATAATCCGATATCTTTTATTTTTATTTTCAAAGCATATATTTGTCTTTCAAAATTGATCAATTAATTCTTGTAAAACTGAATACTGTAACATTTTAGTAGTTGAATGAGCAGAAAGCACGAATGAAGTAACGTACTCCCCCCTCCTCTCTAATTTTGTATCCCAAAATGTAAAATAAAAATAAAAATGGAAGCAAAAAGAAAAGGACATCCGTAATGGAGATGGGATATATGTCATTATCATAAAATAGGATTAAAGAAAACATCTATCTTCAATCTTTGATTTTCATCCACAAATAAAGATAATTTCATTTCCATGCACTTTCTTTGGTTAATTTTTAATCCAGCTCCTTTATTAAAAATGAGTGTGAAATATAATAAGCCATCTAATGACACGATATGAGATCCATATAGACGTTCTCCTATTGATTGATGACTGCTATTAAGCACCAGGTCGTCAGTTTATGTACACAGTTTAAATTTGGCATAGAAGGACTAGAATTCAACATATTTTGGGACACATATTGTTAGGATTCCAAAAAATCAGGTTTCATACGGAAGATAGTAATGCAAATCTTGAACAATGATAAATTATACCATAAAAGAGAAATATACCAGAGGAGACACAAATATTTAACGTGGTTCGGTCAACTAACCTACATCCACCACGGAGATGAGCAATCCACTATAATAAAAAGAGAGTACAAAATATCGAGAGAGCAACCTCAAGAAGAGGCAAACACAAGTGACACACTAACACTTGTCCCGAAAAGTTCTCCCCCATAAACACTACTCTCAAGCCCATATGGCTACATCGTCGATGCTCCTGAATGAGAAGGACGGATCCACTATTTATAGAAGTCCAAATCTTTTCCTACAAGAAAAAGGACTAGCCAAAGATGGGGAATTTATAATCCTTCTACAAGAAGGAAAACCAGTTAAGGTAATTATATTGCCCTTTCCTTTAACAAATAAGAAAACCAAATATGGTAAGAAAATTATGGCAAACACCTAACAATTCTCCCCCTTGGCCTGAATTTTCAGATAAAATAAACTTGGTCCACCTTCTCACATAGCCGTCAACAGGTCGCATCTCCAAATCTCCATCACAAAGTTTGTCTCAACGTGTGCAGCACACCGGTCAAATTTCTCAGACAAAAATTACGATTATTGTTAAATATATTGCGGCTAGAACTGAACCCGCTAAGATGAACCTGTCTTGAACCTCAGTCGAACCTGGCTCTGATACCACTTGTTAGGATCCCAAAAAATCAGGTTTCATACGAAAGATAGTAACGCAAATCTTGAACGACGATAAATCATACAACAAAAGAGAAATATACCAAAGGAGACACAAACATTTAACGTGGTTCGATTAACTGACCTACATCCACCGCGGAGATGAGCAATCCACTATAATAAAAAGAGAGTACAAAATATCGAGAGAACAATCTCACGAAGAGGCAAACACAAGTGACACACTAACACTTGTCCCGAAAAGTTCTCCCCCCTAAACGCTACTCTCAAGCCCCTATGGCTACATTGTGGATGCTCCTGAATGAGAAGGACGGATCCACTATTTATAGAAGTCCAAACCTTTTCCTACAATAAAAAGGACTAGCCAAAGATGGGGAATTTATAATCCTTCTACAAGAAGGAAAACTTAGTTAAGGTAATTATATTGCCCTTTCCTTTAACAAATAAGAAAACCAAATATGGTAAGAAAATTATGGCAAACACCTAATAGTAAGACTTGTAAAGATACATTTGGCCCCTTGGCTGGAGGGGGAGTTTGTTGGGCTCATGCCCATGTTATCCAGCCAAAAGCCCAATGGCATAATCCTATTCTCTTTTGGTTTCCAATCCTATTCGGAATTGGATTCGGTTTATTCCTATTTTGAGTGGGTTTTGGCTTTAAGAGAAAGCACCACTCATGATCTATAAATAGGACAACCTTGGAGAATTATTTCATGCTCATCAATACAAGTCTTTGAAAGACTTAAGCACATAAGAGTGGTTCTTGAGAGAGCTTTCATCAAGAGAGAAGAGAGAAGAAAATATTTGTTTTGCTGTAGTTTTTTATTCCGACCAGCCAATATTCAAATCATGTTTACCAATTTGTTAACCGTTGGATCGGGCTGAAATTTTGACTGAGTGTTTGTAACATCTTGATCTTGAATTTGAACGGTGAAGATCGGATTTGGAGGCGCATAGAATCTGATTTCGTGCCTTGAACAGCAGTTTTATTTTTGTGAATTATACTCTTTCTTCAATTGATTAGTTGGTGCTCATGTTATTATTGTTGCTCCGTGTTTGGCACTTGTTGTGTTGCCAATTTGGAGAACTTTTGTCATTCTTTTATTGTTATAGTGGAGCATTTTGGATTTTTTTGATCCCGTGATTTTACCTTCGATTTGAAGGATTTTCCATGTTAAAATTCGGTGTTCTTTATCTTCTTTATTTTCGGGTTTGCCTCTTCCTCTACATAACACAGATAACCTCACCCCTTCTTCAGTTTCATCCATTAAAACCCAACATTCGAATGTTGAAGTAGCATTGAGTTTAGGAGGAGACAATGTTGGAGGAAGTAGCGCCTATTTCAACCCTTCTTCTGTTGATTCTTGGGTTTCAAATGCAGTCTCCTCCCTTACAGATATAATTAAGCAATACAAGTTGGATGGGATAGATATCGACTATGAACATTTTCAAGCTGATCCTAATACTTTTTCAGAGTGTATAGGTAGGCTTATTACAACACTCAAGAATAATGGAGTCATTTCCTTTGCTTCTATAGCTCAGTTTGATGACGATGAAGTTCAAAGTCATTATTAGGCGCTATGGAAAAACTAAAAAACTATGGTCACATTATAGACTATGATAATTTCCAATTTCAAGCATACGATGAGGGAACAACTGTATTTCAATTCATGGACTATTTTTCTACATCCAATTATGAAGGGGGAAAGGTGTTGGCTAGTTTCAGCACTAATGGGGTGGGGGATCTCCAGAAAATGGATTTTTCAGACCATGTGGTAAGCTAAAAAGTAAAGGAAAGTTGGGTGGAATATTTGTGTGCAGTAATTTCACCTTTGACAGCCATTAAAAAGCTTTGAAGCATTGAATTCTAATTTGGGTTTTCAAAAATTATTATTTGTTTGGATTGGGTGTTGTTGTAAATAATTAGGAATATAGTTTGTAGTTTTTATCTCAATTTTGAGAGGTTTTGGTGAAGATTAGATTTAATTTTGGCTAAATTTCAGATTGGAACTCGAAGAAGAAGAAGAAGACATGTCATACATTATATTGCATAAATTGTAGATATATTATAGAAAAATTGTAGATTGTTGTTTATTTATTTTAAAGCTTTGTGTTTTTATGTTAAAAGTTTTAGTGGGAGCTTGTTATTCCACTTCTTCTATTTTGGAGCTAACTTGTGCAGAGATGAAGATGCTTTTTAAGTTATATATATTGCTATACCTTTAAATTCAAAAAGTATGGTTGTATTGTATTTAAAGAGGCGTGAATTTGTAGAATATGTTAAATGTGAGGAATGAGTCAACTAAGACTCACAATGGCTTGTTTTCTATATTTAATCTACTACAAAACTACATATCATTTGAAAAATTAATATGAAAATACATAATTTTAATGTTTCTACAGAATATCTATAAATTGAGTGCATTGAATTTTAATATACCAATTGCCATTCAATTGTAGCATAATTGAGATTTTCAACATAATTGTATTTTCTGCAGAAGATTTGTAGAAGTTTTAGTCGTTTTTGGTTTGTGAAAATAGAAAACAAAGCATCTACAAGAAGAATACAAATAATCTACAATTTATCTACAAAACATCTACAAACTGGGTACATTAAATTTTAATATCCCAATTCTCATTTAATTGTAGCATAATTAGAATCCATGACATAATTGCGTTCTTTCGGAAGATTTGTAGAAGTTTTAGTCATTTTTATTTGTGAAAATAGAAAATAAAGCATCTACAATCAAAATACAAATAATCTATAATTTATCTTTAAAATATCTACAAACTGGGTACATATTTGGACTCGACATGCTTCCCTGAAATATATGTTCCACATTTTTTATACATATTTTTGTCCAAAACAGTACTAAATCATCTACTTAAATATAATTTTTATACAATATTATTCAATTTTCATACAATAGGTAAATGAATAAAATAAAAATAAATAAATAACAGCTAACAATTTTTCTACAATTTATTTATAATTTTTCTATAATTTTTTATGACATGTCTTCTTCTTCTTCTTATTCTTTTTCTTCTTCTTCCCGATTATTTTCAACAACATCCAATTCAAATAAGTAATGATTTTTGAAAATCCAAATTTGAATTCAAAGCTTTTTAATGGCTGTTAGTGGTGGAATTGCTGCTCTTTTTTCATTTGATTTGTATTACTGAAATTTGGGATTGAGATATAGAGAGAGATGTAGAGAGAATTCTGGAAACATAGTGTATCGCAAAAATAAAGTATGAAAAATCTTGTTTTACATTGTGGAAGATCAGAGTGAAGACGACAATAATTATGGAATGTGTATGATCTGCAATTGTGGAAGATCTTGAATAAAATTTAATTTCCCAATTTTAGCGCGTCAAAATAAAGAATCCTACAGTTACAATGTTTCATTATTTAATGCATTGTCTATATTTTATAGGAATACTATTAGCATGAAGGATAATATGTAAATAATGAACATATTTGGTAATATAGTTTCCTATATGGTATAGAAACGAAAATTTTCCATTATGTTTTTGGTAAATGAATTTTTACATTTCTATGCCACATAGAAAACTATATTACCCTCAATGTCTAAGGTTTGATATAATTACATTTAGTATATATAATTACCAATTCTATACCATAATGTATTTTAACGGTACATTAGTTGTACCGTATATCACTCCTAAATTAATGGTACTGTATATTCCTTCAAATCCCCCCCCCCCCCGCCCCCAAAACCACACCCTCACCCACGTTGGGTGATACATATGTAATGTTTGACCCTAGCATTCTTAGCCAAACAAAATCGCTTTTGTCTCCAAATGGTTTGAAGCTATTCAAGAAGACATGCTTTGGTTATTTACTGTCAGTTTTTAATTTATGCATGCAAAATCAAGCTATTCATCTTCTTATGAAGTATGAATTAAATTCATCCAATGCCTCCTATTTTCAGCTGGGCTAAAAGGTGAGAGGTTAAATTTTGGATTAAGAGGGTTTGCAATAATTAACTGGTCTTAGATGTCATACCGAGGTGACAGACTTTAGTTACACTCAGAATTATGTTAGTAAGAAAATGAGCAGTTACTTTCTAAATAAGGTAAAAATGGAGAAGACATATCTAAAACTGATAGTAACCAAGAAAAGCTGGGTAGATGATGAGGATGCAGTAAAGTTATGTATTCAATATCTCATAGAATTCTTCATTTGTCCTTCAGAGAGAAACCATATAGGTTGGTAGATTATTTTAGGTTTTATTTGGTGGAATCTGGTAAGTACGAGATATTTTCATTTGGTATTCAGTCTCACAGACAGTTGATTGAATCAGCTAGGCACAGGCTAAATCCTTTCGTTCATTCTTATCTCATTCGAGGATTCCCACTAGCCATGCAAGTATGATTGTATGAGTATTGATCCACCGTCAACATTGATATAGCTACAAGGATTTCTACTTCAATCTCTCGTATACTTAACTGGTCATCTAGTAATGGTCAGATTTGGTTAGCTGCAATTGAAGCCAGAATGATCAAGCTTGAATGGATGAAGGTAAATAATTTTTGTTTATGATTATACAATTTACCTACAAAATATCTACAATGTGTATACATATTCTTCCTTAATCAAGCTAATTTAATTATTTTATCATTCAGTTCACCGACATAAATGAATCACCTAAAGAGCTTCCAATAATGTCTTTGCTTGATAAAGTTGAGTACATAATTGAAAATGTTGAACATGTTTCTGAGGATCCAAAGTTGATGCTCCTCCATTGGAACCAAATAATCAACTCGAACAGAGGAAAAGTAGTCTATTCTTCGTAAAATAAGAAAGTTAAAAAGAGGACTTGAGAATGTAACATGTATTCCTAAACAACATTGTGATGTATATATATTAGTGCATCTGCTTTTTAATATATTTTAAGACATAGTTATGAAGTTAACTATGTTTTTTTTTTATTATGTAGGTCGATGAAAAGCTTAAAGATTTTAGGAAACATCTATTTGAAGAACTAGGTAGCTTTCGAGACCCAATAAAGGAGTCAGTCAAGACTGTTTTACAGGTGATAAACAATCCAAATGATCAAGTTGATGCAAAGGTAACATTTGCATTTAATCATGTTAATAAAACTATTTATGTCACCTCTAAAATATATATCCAGACTAATATAAAATTCTCAATTTGCTGGGAGTTCAACCAAAATTACTGACCAACCAAAGAACAAGCAAAATTAGCAATTTCAGTTCAACAGTGGTGAACCACTGAAGGTCAACCCCGGCAAAATAGGTATCTGTCACGACCCTAAACCCGGACGTGGTCGTGATAGCGCCTCTCATGAAGACAAGGCCAGCCGACACATTTTCGTTCCAAGCTTAAGAAATAAAATAATAATTATTAAGTCGTAAACATGATAAAATCTAAAAAATAAGCAGTTAACAGTATAATTACAAAAAAATAAATCCAACACAACTCGATACTAGGATGTCAGTAGTCATGAGCATCTACTAAAGTCCGAATACAACTAAGGCCAAAAATATACTAAATACAGTCTAATGAAAACGAGAGAGAGAAAAGCAATGTTGCAAACATCGGGCAACTACCTTGCTAAGCTCTGATGACTCTGCGTCTGAGCAACCAATACCCACTACCGGGTTCAGAAATACCTAAAACTACACACATGGTGCATGGAGTAAAGTGAGTACTTCCAACTCAGCGAGTAATAAAAATAAATGAAGACTGAGTGATAGGAAATCACGAATAGTACATCAACATGTTGTATATGAGCAATACAAAATCCGCAAGAAAGCAATGAAGTTGTGATATCTCTTAAGCACCTTAGCTTAGTTTAAAACTTCTTCAAAAATGGCTTTTCAACAGTTAAGCAATTGAATGCAATTAATAAGATTAGATAAGCATAGAAGATCTGCCCCCTGAGCACAATTACACAATTAAACATGTACATGACAGGTAAATAAGAAAGATAAGTATATAAAGGTTCGCCCCTCGGAAACAATGTCAACGAATTTGCCCCTCGGGCAATATCTCGGAACAATACCAGCCCCTCGGGCTATATCTCAGAACTATACCAGCCCCTCAGGCTATATCTCACATCACAATGGGTACTCACACTCACTGGGGTGTGCAAACTCATTGAGGGGCCTTTATGGCCTAAGCGCAATATCAAGTCATCTCGTGGTATCATAAACACACTTTCGGCCTCATAACAATATTAAGCCACCTCGTGGCGCACAATCACAGGCCCTCGACCTCATTATCATAATCAGTATATTCCGTTGCAGCATATAGCCCAGCTCAAAAGTATTCTCACAATACTACATAATAGTATTCTTTACTCAGTCAGAATCTCATGAGCCCCTCGTGCATCAGTAAAATATGAAGCTCAGCTCAAATATCTTTGAAACTATCAATTAATGTGTTTAAAACAGAATAACATAGGTAAGTTTTTAAAATAGTGAAAATATAGCATGACTGGGCACAAGTATGAAATCAAATAGTAAGGAAAATATTAATAACAATCCCCTAAAGGTTCAAACAGTTGGCATGAAGCCCAAATAAGGCATTTAGCCTAAAGTATAATAATATCAAACAATTAGCTGGCAATTATACAGTAAAATAGTCATTCAGTATAGACTAAGTCACAATCCCCAATGGTGCACGTCCCCACGCTCATCACCTTAATATACCACTACGTTGTGCAATTCAGGGTTTCATACCCTCAGAACTGTTGGAACATATATGTATTTTCATATTTATATGTTTTGATAATTGACAAACCGATTTAGATGGAAAATAATATATGCCAAATAAATGTGAGTTATTATTGAATACACTTTGATTTATATTTTAACTAAAGTGTATTTATTTTGTAGATATGCAAAAGCATACAAGGGGGAAGATAGGATTTGATATGCGAATTTAATATGCGCATTATTTGAGCGGACAAGAATTGAGTCCAAGAAGTTCAAGACAAGATCAAGAAAAGATATGAAGAAATGAAAATAAATGAAGACCTTTTGTTGAGTCTTATTTATATTGTCTCTATTGTGATCTTGATCCGACTTTAAGTTTGAGTCTTGGCGTCTCTCATAAAATGGATTTTACAATATATGCATATCATAAATGATTTTACAATATATGCATATCATAAATGATTTTACAATATATGCATATCATAAATATTTTTATTTAAAACAAATTGGTTTTAAATGTTATATAATAAATATTTTCAATACATTTAAAACGAAATGATTTTAAATGTTTTTATTGATCCGGAATGATCATTACAATTGTTTTCATATTTAAGATATTTATAATATTTAATATCTTCAAACAAAGCTTTGAAAAACACTTTATAACTTATTTTCAATAAGTTAGTTGTTTTAAAAACGGACCATTTCCGCAAGGTCAGATAGTCGAATATCTGATATTGGATAGTCGACTATCCTGATGACCGTTGCCAGCCCAACGGCTAGTAGGTAGTCGAATAACCATAAGTTAGTCGACTACCCTACAGATTTTCAGAATCTGTCTTTATGATTTTAGCAACGGCTAGGAGTAATTTTGGAGCTATAAATACACCCCAAAATCACTCATTAAACACACAACTTCTAACCTAAACATTCATAAGCTTTCAAATACTTTCAATATCATTTTGATCATTTTTATCACATTTTGAGAGCCAATTCTTTGAATTTATTGTTGTGTTCTTGAGCGTACTTGTTTACTCATATCTACTCTATTAAGAGAGTCTTGTTTAAGTGAGTGTTAAGTGTTTTTATACACTTGAAGGGAAGTTTATAATCCCTTGTTGTAAGAAGGAATATTTTGTTCCTTCGTGTGAAGTCTTGGAGTGTTGAATCTTCGAGCAAGGTTGTTTGAGACTTGTGTGACTCAAGTTCTCAAGTTGTAACGGTTTGTTAGGCACCCGTAAGCTTAACAGAGAAGTCTTGGGGTGAGGTATCCTCAAGCAAGAGAAGTCTTAAGGTGCGGTATCCTTGAGCAAGTGTAACGGTTTGTTAAGCACTCGTAAGCTTAACGAAGTTAGTGGAATCTCGAGAGAGTCTCTCGGGGACTGGACTAGCCACAGGTTGTGGTGAACCAGGATAACATCGGTGCGTTCGTTCCTTATTATTTACTTACCGCACTTATTTCATTCCTGCAATTTTTTAATTCCGCAAGTTTACACTATTTTTTATTATAACGCTATTCACCCCCCCCCCCCCTCTAGCGTTAAGCACTTATTCTAACAATTGGTATCAGAGCCTAACTCTCTGTAAGACTTAACAGTTTGAGAGAATCCTTCTATGGCTTCTACTAGTAGTGCTTTTGCAGGAATAGGTGAAGGTCACCTTACCTTTTTGCCTCCAATATTTGATGGAAGCAATTACACATATTGGAAAGATCGGATGAGAATCTTCATCAAATCAAACAACTTTTATCTATGGCAAATCATCAAGTATGGTGAGCAAATGACGACTAAAGTTGGGGAAGCCATGGTAAGTGAATACAATACCAAGGCAATCAATATGTTGTATAGCGCTTTGAATCAAGAGGACTATCAGAAAAATTCCCACTGCAAAACTGCTAAAGATATGTGGGAGAAGCTTGAGGACACTTATGAAAGTACGTCTCAAGAAGCGGACAGCTCATGTGATGAACCAACTGCCCGGTGTCTTATGGCAAACAAAGAAGAAGAGGTAAGTACTTCTAACTCTCACTCGTTTGAAGAAATACAAAATGCCTATGGTGAATTGTATGGTGAATTTGTTAATGCTTCCAAAACGATAAGAGAATTGAAGAAAACACTTTCTTTACAAGAAACAGATTTTCAGAAAACACTTTCTTTGAAAGAAATAGATTTTGAAAGATTGACTAGTGAAAATGAGAAGCTAAAAGAAGAAAAGAATTCTTTTGAAAATGTCACTAGTGTTCTTAAAAATAAAATTGAAGTTTTAGAAAAAGAAAATAATTTTTTGAAAAATGACAATGGCGATCTTAGAAATAAAATTAAAGCGATGAATGAAGCTTCTTCAATTGATAAATGCTCTATTTGTTTATCTTGTGATTCCTTGAAATTAGCGAACATAGAACTTAGGAACACACTAGAAAAACGTAGTGTAGACACTCCTAAAACAGTTGAAGAGATTAAAAAGAAAAAGCCTAAGAAAAATAAAAGGCGTAAAAAGAATAAGAATCATGTTAGAAATTATGATGCACCACCTAGAAATAATTCTAGGATTTGTTCAAGTGAGCCTAGAAATAATCATTTTAGGCAACCTAGAAATAATTCTAGGAATGAGTCTAGAATTAACCATTTTAGACCACCTAGAAACGATACTAGGATTTTTAATAATAAGTCTAAAAATAATCTTTTTAGGACACCTAGAAACGACTCTAGGAATTGTGCTAATGAGTCTAGAAATATTCTAGACCGCCTAGAAATAACTCTAGGAATTTCAACGCTCCTAGGAATGATGATTTTAGATCACCTAGAACGTATTTAGCACAACCTAGGCATATGTACAACCCGAATGTTGTATGTCACTACTGCAACCGGGTAGGACACATAGCACCTACATGTTTCACAAAACATAGGGATTTATCTTTTGGCTATGATTATTATTTGTCTAACCCCCAAGGACCCAAAAGTGTTTGGGTACCAAAAACCTATTTTTAGGTACTTTTGCAGGTGTGCTTGAAGGCTACAATATTGTAGTAGATGCACCAAGCACGACACCTCATTGCATCAAGGGGGAATTTCGTTTAGTTATTCTTTTTGATAAAAACCGAATTGTTGATATGTGCCAGCAACCGATATTAACATATTTGTTGTTAATTTGGTTCTTATATTGTTGAAATTTTTGATGTGCTTAATCGCAATAGTTGATATGTGTTAACAATTAAGATATCCTTGTTAACAATTAATATCAATTATCTTTGTTGATTCATATGTTGAAAATTTGTATCAATTATTAAATGATTGATCCATGTTTTGATAATTATTTTTCGTATCAATTTTTTTTTCATGTTTTTGATAAACTTTTAAAATAACAATTGGTATCAATTATTTTTTAGAAATAATGATTGATCCTTGTTAGTTATTTTTTGATAAGAATCTAATTGTTTATAAGTGTTAACAATTAATATCTTTTTGATAAAAAAACCTTTGATATGTTTGTGCAACAATTGATAACAGTTGGTATATATTAACTGTTAGCTTGCTTCTAATAAAAACATTTCATTTATAATTTGATAATTGTCATTTGTGGTTTAAATAACTGTTGGTATATACTAGAAAAATAAATAATTTTTTTGGTGTGTATTAACTGTTAGCATATTTTTGTCAAAAAAAAAACTTTTCACTCATGTTTTTGATGAATGCTATTTTTGGTTTGATAAATAATTGATATATTCCTGAAATAAATGATTCATGTTTTTGACAGTTGATAAAAGTATTTCTGTTAAAAATCGACTCTTAATGAGTATATCTTTTGGTCTGAATAATGGTTGGTATATTTTTTCGAAATTTGATTTGTGGTTTTAAGAAAAACTGTTGATTGTTATATATTAACAGTTGACATTTTTTTTGTTAATATGTTTTACTAAAAATAACAATTAGTATCACTGTTAATAAAATAATATTTGATACATTTGTTATGTTTTCCAACAAATGGTTTTATCATTGTTTTATAACAATTGGTATATCTATGTTTGTTGGTATGTCTTGATAAATTTCTAGCAATCTTCATATTGTATACTCCTCATTGTCTTTCCTATTTTATTTTGACATTCTGGAAATGTCGAAAAAGGGAAGTAGCCTTAATATACTCTCTTCTTGCTAAATGCCAAAAGAGGAAGTGTTTAGGCGATATGCGTCAAGTAAGGGGGAATGTCTTTACATTCTAGTTTGCCTTATTTGAGGGGGAATTTTTCATTAAGGAAAAATAGATTGCATGAATTTTATTGATGATATTATCTTGATGATATTTCTTGTATTTTAAAAATAATTTTTATTGATGATATTATGTTTGGAGCAACTAATAAATTTGTATGCAAGGAGTTTTAAAACTCATGACTAGCAAAATTTGAGATGTCAATGATGGACGAGCTTAATTTCAACTTGAGGTTGCAAGTGAAACAAATGAAAGAGGGAACTTTCATTTGTCAAACTCAATATTGCAATGAGTTGCTAAATCTAGTTGAAATAAGCAACACCAAAGCAATGGCCACTTCAATGAATTTATATGACCATCTTGACAGAAATGTGAAAGGTAAGGAGAGCAATACCAAGAATTACAAAGGTATGATCGTTCCTTACTTTACCTTATTGCTAGTAGACTTGATATAATATTTAGCGTTTATTGATGTGCTAGATATAAATCATGTCCAAAGGAGTCACATATTTCTGCGGTTAAACGAATAATGAAGTACCTAATTGGAACTTTAAATGTGGGACTTTGGTATCCCAAAGGTCCTTCACGCCAATTAATTGGCTATTCCGTCTCTGATCTTGCAGGATGCAGATTAGAACGCAAAAGCAATAGTGGCACTTGCCATTTGCTTGGTAACTCCTTAGTTTCTTGGTTTAGCAAGAAACAAGTTAGTATTGTTTTTGTTTTATTGAATAATTACTGACTTGAGCGTCGGAGACGTTTACTTTCTTTCTTTTTGCATGTATCGCCCTAAAGACAGGGGGAACCAAGATGAAGTTTTTAATTCAAGTCGATATTTTTTTGGCTTCTGAATTTTTGATTTTGGAAATAGCATATTTGTTTTGATAAAATTATTTTCATAAAATTATGATATATATTTTTACCAAAAATATAGTTTATTTTTAAATAAACGAATTCCATAAAATGAAAACTATTTTTCCAATATTTTCTGTTTAAACGATTTTTTAAAGTCGTCGAAGTTAGTCGACTAACTTGCAGTTATTCGAATAACTTGATTATCCAGAAAATCAAGCTATTTCCAGATAGTCGACTATCCCAGAAGATATTCGACTATAGTTCCCAGATAGTCAATAAGATATTCGACTATCTACGGCCAGCTTTCAAAAATCTGACCGTTTTATAGCCGTTCAAACCAGTCCAAAAATCTGATTTTTGACATTCAATGCTATGTTTTCTTGAACTCTATAAATAGGAATAGTGTGTACTCATTGTTTCACACCAAAATCATTCTTGTTCAAGAATTCTCTTCTAAAATTCTATTCCAAATTTCTTTCAAAAGTTCTTCTAGCCTACAAATTTTAATGGCAAATAGAAGTTCTAAACGTTCTCGTGCCGGAAAGAATGTCCCTTCTTCTTCCAATACTCCTCCATCTATATTTGGCTATGATGATGGATCGGTTCTTTGGTTCGAACAAGAAGTCGAACTACAAAGATTTATTCAAAAGTTTGATAATCGAGAAATTCTTCCACCTCGATTCACCACCGGAAGATATCTTGCGGATTCCATTCATTCCAATATTCTTCTACAAAGTTCAATAATCGACTTTGTATATTTGAAATACGATTTCATTCATCCTCTTTTGATTCAAGCCTTCTATTCAAATCTTAAGAAAGATGAGGATGGGGTACTCTCTACCAAAGTTAATCGTATTCCTATTCTTCTAAGTGAAGAAAATATTCAAGCTCTCACGAATCTTCCTCGTGATGGCCAAGACATCAATCAATATTCCGGTGTCGAAGGAATACTCTATGATGAACAAGTCCTTTTCAACCTTATTGGAATTGGACCCTTTGAATTTTCTCAAGAGCAAAAGAGAGCTCCCATTAAAGGAATGTTTCCGGAATTTCGTTTGATTTTTTACGTTATCACTCGGATTCTCAAACCGAGGAAAAGCAATCACACCACAATTGGCCGTGAAGACGCAAAAATCATGCATGCTATTGTTTCCAAAGCACGCATAAATTGGTGTAAATTTGTTCTTACACATATGTTTGATTCTATAGGAGGTGACAAACCTCTTCCGTATGCATTTCTTATAATGCATCTTCTTGAAGCGTCTCAAATCAACACCAATGTTGGCACCAAGAAAAATCGTACCAAACATTGGGAAATACAAGAGACTTCTTTCCATGGCCATGATCAAATTCCTCATCCTCCTCCAACTCAAGCTCGTCGTCCTCGTGCTCAACCGGATGCGTCTCGTCAAACCATCTCGGAACAACTTGCTTCTCTATCAACTTCAATGAATCAAATCGATAGAAATGTGTCTCGCACGGAAAGAAATGTGCAACGACTTAGTGACGAAATCCACGGATATTTTGACCATGTCAATTATTCATATTCTCACGTCTATTCTGCAAGTACTTCTAGCGACGATTTCGACAACGATGAAAGTTCTTGATTTGTATTTTCATTATTTGAAATGTATTTTTCATTATTTGAAATGTATTTTCAATTACTCTTCATTAATGAAATTATCTTTTTGTTAATGACAAAAGGGGGAAGATAAGGGTATATGCATATTTATTTTTTTTAGGGAAGATAAAGAGTATATTTATTTTCCATGCATTAGGGAAGATAAGGGTATATGCATACTTATTTATTTATATCCATATTTTTTTTATTGCATAAATTGAGGGGGAACTCAATAATGACTTGTCTTACATTTTTGGCATAGTTTTATATAAGGGTATATGCATATTCCCATAAAGGTTTGCCATTATCAAAAAGGGGAAAATTGTTGGAACATATATGTATGTTCATATTTATATGTTTTGATAATTGACAAACCGATTTAGATGGAAAATAATATATGCCAAATAAATGTGAGTTATTATTGAATACACTTTGATTTATATATTAACTAAAGTGTATTTATTTTGTAGATATGCAAAAGCATACAAGGGGGAAGATAGGATTTGATATGTGAATTTAATATGCGCATTATTTGAGCGGACAAGAATTGGAGTCCAAGAAGTTCAAGACAAGATCAAGAAAAGATATGAAGACCGTTGCCAGCCCAACGGCTAGTAGGTAGTCGAATAACCATAAGTTAGTCGACTACCCTACAGATTTTCAGAATCTGTCTTTATGATTTTAGCAACGGCTAGGAGTAATTTTGGAGCTATAAATACACCCCAAAATCACTCATTAAACACACAACTTCTGACCTAAACATTCATAAGCTTTCAAATACTTTCAATATCATTTTGATCATTTTATCACATTTTGAGAGCCAATTCTTTGAATTTATTGTTGTGTTCTTGAGCGTATTTGTTTACTCATATCTACTCTATTAAGAGAGTCTTGTTTAAGTGAGTGTTAAGTGTTTTTATACACTTGAAGGGAAGTTTATAATCCCTTGTTGTAAGAAGGAATATTTTGTTCCTTCGTGTGAAGTCTTGGAGTGTTGAATCTTCGAGCAAGGTTGTTTGAGACTTGTGTGACTCAAGTTCTCAAGTTGTAACGGTTTGTTAGGCACCCGTAAGCTTAACAGAGAAGTCTTGGGGTGAGGTATCCTCAAGAAAGAGAAGTCTTAAGGTACGGTATCCTTGAGCAAGTGTAACGGTTTGTTAAGCACCCGTAAGCTTAACGAAGTTAGTGGAATCTCGAGAGAGTCTCTCGGGGACTGGACTAGCCACAGGTTGTGGTGAACCAGGATAACATCGGTGCGTTCGTTCCTTATTATTTACTTACCGCACTTATTTCATTCCTGCAATTTTTTAATTCCGCAAGTTTACACTATTTTTTATTATAATGCTATTCACCCCTCCCCCCCCCCAGCGTTAAGCACTTATTCTAACAAGAACAGCATTTAAAATCATTACTCACCTCGAACTAGCCCAAAAAGCTACTCTGCAACTCGCTTGCCTCTTGACCCAACTTCCAAGTGCTCCAAATCTACCAAGTTCATATTTTAATCATCAAATTGTGCTAAACGAATAAATTTCTATTGAAAAATAATGATATTAAGCACAAAATCCGAAAATCAGTCAAAACCCGACCCCCGAGCCCGCATTCAGAAACCAGACAAAATTATACCAAAATGTTCTTAATCATCTCACCAGTCCGTACATATAAAAAAACTCAAAAACCGAAGTTCGTTTGACCCCTCAAATCATCCCTAGAAGATCTCATAATCTAAAGCCCTAACTCCCTTAATTTGACTTTGAAATCATCAATTAATTCCCAAAAACGAATATGGATTCATGAAATATAACCAAAATCGAGTAGAGAATACTTATCCCAATCCATAATGTAAAAATTGCCTAAAAATCGCCCAAATCTGAGCTCCCCAACTCAAAATATGACTGAATGAACAAACTCTAGTTTTATATAAGCCAGATATTCTGCCTCGTTTCTCCTGTCAAACGATTTCGAAACTCTATTTTATTCCTCCAATGGCTTTTTTGTAAATTTCTAGTCAAGTTAGGCTTTTTTGTAAATTTCTAGTCAAGTTAGGCTTTTAATCATTCAATTTTACCTTATAATAAATGAGATATGTAGTTTTTATTATTTACAAATAGTGCAGATTTTTAAATACGATTTCAGTGGCAATTTTGTAATTAATATAAAAAAATCTAGCAACCTAATTCTTAGTAAAATGATCATAAAATCCTCATACGATATTCCAATTCGACGATTCTTTTTGCTACGAGTCCATAATTACGATACGAATCTTATGTTTCAATCAAAAAAGAAATCAGAGCTTATTTGTTTAATATGATATTATTTATACTTGAAGAAACGGCGTCGAAATATAAGAAAAACGAGCGCAACACAAAAAAAACATATCCAAAACTCACCCGAGGCCCTCGAGACCTCAACCAAACATACCAACATATCTCATAATATTATTCAAACTTGTTACAACCTTCGAAAAACTCAAAACAACATCAAAATACAAAATTTGCATCTGATTCAAGCCTAAGAATTCTAAAATCTTCTAACTAACGCTTTTGATAAAAAAAACCTAACCAAACCATGTCTGAATGACCTGGAATTTTGCTCACACATCCCAAATGATACAAAGAAACTACTGCAACTTCTGAAATCTCATTCCGACCACTATGTCAAAATCTCACATATCAATAGGAGAATGCCAAAAATCCAATTTAGCCAATTCAAGCATAAATCTACTACAGACCTTCACATTACATTCCAATCACGCTCCTAAGTCCCAAATCACCTAACGAAGCTAACCAAATCATAAAATTCTAAATTCGTGATCAAATACTAAAAAGTCAAATTGAGTCGAACCTTTCAAACTTAAAGCTTCCAGCTGAGAATCGTCCTTCCATATCTATTCTGACTAACCTGAAAACCAAAACTGACTTACATAAGTCACAATGCATAATATGGGGCTAGTCATGCCCGAGAACTGGAGAGCAAAGTTCAAGTGCTCAAAATGACCGGTCGGGTTGTTACATCCTCCGCCCACTTAAATATATGTTCGTCCTCGAATGTGCCCAGGGTTATTCCAAAAGCCAATCAATTGCTGAATAACCTTTACCATGCATATATATGGGATGGATCCCATGTCACCCTATTTCATAATCAATACCAAAATCAACAACCCAGTCTGGCAATATGCCTGGCAGTAGGAAACATATCCAGAAGAATCCCTCATCACCGAAACTGAATCAATAGTAGGAGTTTCTGCACTGACATCCATCCCAAAAACCCAAGTAAGAAAAACAGTCCTTCCCATCCATCCGTTGAATCTTAGAAATATAAAACCACCCTACTAGAACATAATCTGTCAAACTTTGCAACTCAGCCCGTGGCATTCTCGGCATAGCCAATGTCGTCGCCTTAGAGAAATAGTCCAGAATAATAAGACACAGAGATAACCAGTTTATACCCAATATCCTTCAAATCCTAACTTACCAAGCAACAAAATATTCATTGGGGTCTCTAAACCCTGTAATCACTACACAGTGCCAATACACGCGACCCACAACTACAACATAACATGTTTATGAGAACTCCCAGTCTCCAACTCCATATAGCTCATGAATCGCCATATCTGATCCTATTTATTTGGGTTCCTCTTATTTCACCTTCAACTTGATACTCCTTCTTGCTAAAGCATAACAATTCCTCAACCCAGACTCACCACACGAGACCCAAATATAATACCACACAGTCTAAGGCTCACAACTCATTGACTACTCTTTTAATGTTCCCAAAAGCACCACATTCAAATTACCTACGCTAAAAAGACTTCCTACGAATCTGAAGTCATTACCTTCTTAATACTGATGTATAGAATCCCATAGTTGATATAGAAATGACACGTCTTGACACCCTCCAATGCAAACCTCAGTTTCTAACCAAATTATACACCTGAAAATCTCCAATTATTCAATGTAAAACCTTGAACGCATTACAACACTTCTCTAGAGTCATCCACTCTACTCAAGCTTTAATTAATCTAATCAAATGAACCGAACAACCCGTGCCTCATTAGCACTCCGACACTGCAAAATGTAACCTCATCCCAATACAACCAAGCAACTTCTTGCTCTGTGCACTGAGCATTCCTTACTAACAATAACTCAAGAAATTCTGTGAATTCTCACACGCCTTTGAAGCATACTATAACTTTTTTTCCTTTACTCGAGCCATCCTCGGTCTCAATCTTCGTAGGCCATACCCGATTCACCCGTGTGCCTCAAGTGGAACCAACATAGCACATAACCGTGCAGTCAACTAATCAATAGCAGACTCCCCTACTTGGCTCTAAGCCATAGATCAAAACACATACAATAACTCATAATGCTTACACTATACTATTGCCATAATATCATAGTGAGATTAAACTCGATCCTTCATAAACTCGTGAAACACCGGCCATCTAGTACTTTAAATCTTCTTCAAATCTCGCATTCACCCTCGTAACAGTTAAATACACTCTCTTGAGTGAACCAAAATTTAAATTTCAACACGTATATTTCATTTGTAAATGAGATCTCCTAACAGACAACATAAGGATCACACAACTTCATAACATTCTGCATGAGATAACCCACTTGTTTCGCATCAAACTAATATTTCTGTATACCTTCCACCGTCATAGACATTATATAGTCGCTTGATCTTCCTTAGTCTGAACTCATACCTCAACATGAAATTTACTTCGCTCCCAACTAGGAAACATGAAAAGGTTCTTCACAAACCCGTAATTCGGGGCTATACCTCGAATTGAGATGGAAATCAAGCACCTAATAGTTCTTCTATCCTCCAGCAGACCCTTCTCGTCTCTTTGAAATCATATGGATATATCTCGCAGTCACATCACACTCATCACGTAACTATCCAGCCATCACTTTTACTAATAGGCGCACTACCGAATATATAAGTTCAAAATCACGGCTCACATAATTAGCACCTCGGTGCTCAAGCTATAGGTAAAAATTCGGCTTCAAGTCCTTTTGACAGGCCCAATGTCAAACACACAGAGATCACATATTGCCCCTCAACCAGGGAATAACAAGCCATCGATGCACATCTGATACTGAGCGCTCATGTGTGCATACGAACACGTGGAAGGAATATCAAGAATTACTTTTCAAGTGAATTAAAGATGCATGATAAGAATTCAAGAATGTGAATTTTTTCCTAAAGGTTCTGCAGGCTCTCGAGGATAAATACAGACGTCTTTGTACCAATCTTCTAGACTATACTAAACCTGCCCATGACTCGTGAGACCTATTTAACCTAGGCTTTTATACCAACTTGTCACAACCCTAAACCCATACCTAGTCGTGACGGCGCCTCTCGTGAAGACAAGGCTAGTCGACACATTCCTATTCCAATCTTAAGAAATAAAATAATAAGTATTAAGTCGTAAACATGATAAAATCTAAAAAATAAGCAGCTAACAGTATGGTTTGCGGAAAAAAAAACTCAACACAACCTCATACCGGGGTGTCACTAGTCATGAACATCTACAAAGATCCAAATACAACTAAAGTCAAAAATGTACTAAATATAGTCCAATGAAATCGAGAGAGGAAAAAGCAGTGCTACAAGCGTCGGGCAGCTACCATGCTAAACTCTGATGACTCTACCTCTGAGCAATCAATACCCGCTATCGGGTTCGGAAATACCTGAATCTGCACACAAGGTGGAGGGAGTAAAGTGAGTACTTCCAACTCAGTGAGTAATAAAAATAAATGAAGACTATGTTAGAAACTACGCTTTACGCTAGAGGGGGGGTGAATAGCGTATTAATAAAATTTTTGCGTTTTCTTGCGGAATTTAAACTTTGCAGGAAGTAAAATAAATGCAGAAAAATAAACTTACACAAAGATGTATACTGGTTGGCCACCAACGTGGTTAGTCCAGTCCCCGAGAGACTCTCTCGAGATTTTTCACTATCTTGTTAAGCTTACGGGTGCTCAACAAACCGTTACACACTTGAGGACACAAGCCTCAAACAGTTGCTCGGAGATCGCAATCTCAAAGACTTCACCCAAGGAAACGCAAGTTCCTTGAAACAAGAGAATCGCAATTCTCTTACAAGTATATCAAATACTTGGACACTCACTTAACTAAAGTACTCCTTATTGAGTAGATATGAGTAAAAGAATATGTTCAAGATCACAACAACTTTAAGCAATAATATGGCTCTCAAAAGCTTTATGAAATGAGTAGAAAATGAAGAACAATTGAATGAAAGCTTATAGCAATGTAATGATCAGTTTGTGTATGTTGTTGTTGTTAAAACACTGAAGTGAAGCTGTATTTATAGTTGAAAAACTTGGCATTACCGTTGCTTAATTGCCAATTAAGAATTGCTGAAATTACTCAGTGATAATCGATTATTAAGACCACATAATCGATTATCTGCCAGTCAGTTTAAAAATCAATCCCAGATTTAACGCTTCACAATCGATTATACATAATCTATAATCGATTACTGGCAATATTCAAAAACAGATAATCGATTACACCAAATCCATAATCGATTACTTTGGCAACGTTCTAAAAATCATTTCCGGATTTTAAGCAAAACATCGATTATATAAAATCTATAATCGATTACTTCAGCAACGTTCTAAAAATCATTTCCAGATTTTAAGCAAAACATCGATTATATGAAATCTATAATCGATTACCTTATTGTATTTGAAAATCATTTGACAACGGTCAGCTTCAACAATCGATTGTCCTTTGCAACAATCGATTACTTGTTATTTTCTGAAAATCATAAAACTTACTGTCTCAGTGATAATCGATTATCTAAAGACATAATCGATTACTTGTTATTTTCTGAAAATCATAAAACTTACTGTCTCAGTGATAATCGATTATCTAAAGACATAATCGATTACTTAATTAAATTTAAAATCACTGGAAGACATTGTCTCAACATAATCGATCACCATTAGTTCATAATCGATTATTTTGAGTATTGAAAAACTTTACCTCAACAACAATCGATTGGCATTTGATCACAATCGATTATCATGCAGATTTGGAAAAACCTGATGTTCACTGTCTTACTCACAATCGATTACCATTAATTCATAATCGATTGTCATGCAGTCTTGGCTCAGAAACAATCGATTATCATAAGTTCATAATCGATTATTTTAGCCCAGATTTTTGAGACATGTTTAGAAAACATTTTGTCTAATGTCAATATGCATGATTTAAAATCTTTTTGACACAGAATTAAATATGCATGATTTTGGAAAATTGTTTTATGAGAGAGGCCATACTATGAGTCAAGTTATAGGATCGAGATTACAGTTTAGAACAACTCAATAACAATTAAAAGCTATATCTTGAACTTCAATCTTATTCGCAACCATTGTGCGCTTGTACTTGAATTCCGTCATATATCAATTTTTGCTTCGTTTGTCATTCATCAAAACCTACAAAAGAGTACACGTTTAGTATATTGCATTGAGAACGTGTTTCTAACAGACTAAGTGATAGGAAATCACGAAAATTACATCAATATGTTGTATAGAAGCAGTACAAAACCAGTAAGAAAGCAAAGAAGTTGTAAAATATCTTAAGCACCTTAGCTCAGTTTAAAACTTCTTCAAAAATGGCTTTTCAATAGTTAAGCAATTGAATGCAAGCAATTAGAACAGATAAGCATAGAAGATCCACCCCTCACACATAATTACACAATTAAACATGTACATGACAGGTAAATAAGAAAGATAAGTACATAAAGGTTCGCCCCTCGAGGAAAATTTCAACAAATCCGCCCCTCGAGCAATATCTCAAAATAATACCAGCCCCTTGGGCTATATCTCAGAACCATACCAGCCCATCGGGCTATATCTCACATCACTATATGTACCCGCACTCACTGGGGGTGTGCAAACTCCTGGAGGGGCCCCTTACGATCCAAGCGCAATATAAAACCATCTCGTGGCATCATAAACAGGCTCTCGTCCTCATATTAATATCAAGCCACCTCGTGGCGCATAATCTCAGTACCTCGGCCTCATTATCATGATCAGTATATCACTATTGCGGCGTGTATCCCGACCCAAAATAATCGTCACAATACAGGCCCCCGGCCTTACTCAGTTAGAATCTCATGAGCTACTCGGGCATTAGCTAATATGAACCCAGCTCAAATATATTTGAAAATATCAATTAATGTGTTTAAAACAGAACAACAAAGCTGAGTTTTTAAAATAGTAAAATCATAGCATGACTGAGCACAAGTATGAAATCAAATAGTAAGGAAAATATCACTAACAATCCCCTAAGGGTTCAAACAGTTGGCACGAAGCCCAAATATGGTATTTAGCACAAAGTATAATAATATCAAACAATTAGCTGCCAATTATACAGAAAAATAGTCATTCGGGATGGATTAAGTCACAATCCCCAATGGTGCGCGACCCCACGCTCGTCATCTAGTGTGTGTTTTACCTCAATATAGCACAACGTTGTGCAATTCGGGGTTTTATACTCTCATAACAACATTTAAAATCATTACTCACCTCGAACTAGCCTGGAAAGCTACTTTGCAACTCGCTTGCCTCTCGGCCCAACTTTCGAGTGCTCCAAATCTACCAAGTTCAGATTTTTATCATCAAATTATGCTAAACGAATGAATTTCAATTGAAAAATAATGCTTTTAAGCACAAAAACCAAAATTGGTCAAAACCCGACCCCCGGGCCCCAATTCAGAAACTTGACAAACTATATACCAAAATATTCTTCATCACATCATGAGTCCGTACATATAAAGAACTCAAAAATCAAAATTCGTTTAACCCCTCAAATCATCCCTAGAAGGTCTCATAATCTCAAACTCTAACTCCCTCAATTTGGCTTTGAAATCATCAACCAAATCTCAAAAATAAAGATGGATTCATAAAATGTAACCAAAATCAAGTAGAGGATACTTACCCCAATTTATATGGTGAAAGTTACCTCAAAAATTGCTCAAATCCAAGCTCCCCAACTCAAAATATGACTGAATGAACAAACCCTAGTTTTATATATTTTTCTGCTAAATATTCTTCCTCGTTTCTCATGCCAAACAGTTTCAAAATTCGTATTTTATTCCTCCAATGGATTCTTTGTAAAATTCTAGTCAAGTTAGGCTTTTGAATTACTCAATTTGACCTTATAATGAATGAGATATATAGGTTTTAATATTTGCAATTAGTGCAGATTTTTCAATACACCATCAGTGATAATTTCGTAATTAAACTAAGAAATCTGGTAACCTAATTCTTAGTAAAATGACCATAAAATCCTCATACGATATTCAAATTCGATGATTTTTTATACGGGTCTGTAATTACGATACGGATCTAATGTTTCAATCAAAAAAAGAAATCGAAGCTCATGTGTTCAATATGATATCATTTATACTTGAAGAAATAGCGTTGAAACATAAGAAAAACGAGCACAACACAACACAAACCTATGTGAAACTCACCCTCGGCCCTCGGGACATCAACCAAACATGCCAACATATCCTATAACATTATTCAAACTTGTTCCAATCTTTGGAACACTCAAAACAACATCAAAATACCAAATTCTCATCAAATTCAAGCCTAAGAATTCTAAAATCTTCTAACTTACACTTTTGATTAACAAACCCAACAAAAATACGTCTGAATGACTTGGAATTTTACAAATCCCAAATGACACTAAGAAACTACTGCAATTTCTGGAACCCCATTTCGACCACTATGTCAAAATCTCACATATCAACCGAAGAATGCCAAAAATCCAATTTCGCCAATTCAAACCTAAATCTACTACAGACCTCTGAATTACATTCTGATCACGCTCCTAAGTCCAAATCACCTAATGAAGCTAACCAAATATAAAATTCTAAATCCGTGATCAAATACTAAAAAGTCAAGATTGAGTGAAACCTTTCAAAGTTAAAGCTTCCAGCTGAGAATCATGCTTCCATGTCTATTCTGACTAACCTGAAAACCAAACCCGACGACTTACATAAGTCACAATGCATAATAAGGGGCTAGTCATGCCCGAAAACTGGAGAGTAAAGTGCATAATCTCAAAACGGCCAGTCGGGTCGTTACAATATCTACAAAATATCTCCAGTTTATCTACAATTGTCTAAAGAATATCTACAAGTTGTCTACAACATAACTACAATTTGTTTACATTATATATACACAATACACAAATTAATCTAGCATATTGGCATAGCTCTACAGATTTATGTAGATGTTATAATGCACCTACATATCTTTGTTAGAAAATACACTTAACGCTAGAGGGGGGGTGAATAGCGTTATAACAAAAAATAGCGTAAACTTGTGGAATTTAAGAATTGCAGGAATTAAATAAGTGCGATAAGTAAATAAATAGGAACGAACGCACCGATGTATCCTGGTTCACCACAACCCGTGGCTAGTCCAGTCCCCGAGAGACTCTCTCGAGATTTCCACTATCTTCGTCAAGCTTACGGGTGCTTAACAAACCGTTACAGTTGCTCAAGGATACCACACCTTAAGACTTCTCTTGCTTGAGGATACCTCACCCCAAGACTTCAACCACTAAGACTTTGGATACTTAGCAAACCCGACAAATGAGAAGATATGTTCTTCTCAAACAACTCTCTTTTACAACAAATACTCTCTCAATAGAGTGGATAAAGAGATACACAATAAGCTCTATGAACAACACAAAGTTGTCTATCAAATGGCTCAACAAAAGCTCTAAAATGATGCTTGAAAATGATCAATATGAATAACAATGTATGGAGGAGTTGTGTGTTTAAAATCAGCTCAAAAGACCTCTTTTTATATGTGAAAAAGTGGTGCTGACCGTTGCTTAATTGACAAATAAAATCCCTGATTCTGTCTCAAACAATCGATTGTTTGGAGTAGATAATCGATTGTTTGACCAATATTCAAAAGACAGATTCCTTATTTTAGGCTAAACAATCGATTGTATGGACTAAATAATCGATTGTATTCAACGTTAAAAAATTAATTTAGGATTCAGTGGGAACGGTCAAAATATAATCGATTGTATAAAAATGACAATCGATTGTTTATGAATATAATCGATTGTATGACAAAAACAATCGATTGTTTAGATGTTTAAAAACTTCGGTTGCACACTGTCTCAAAATAATCGATTGTTAAAAGTAGACAATCGATTGTTTGCTATTTTGAAAAACTTCAGATCACACTGTCTTAATACAATCGATTATAGGATTCAAATAATTGATTGTTGAGGCCCAGATTTAGAAAACATGTATAAAACCTTTAACATCATTTTGTTTTAACACAAAGATGCATGTTTATGATAAATATGATTTAATAAAATATTTTATGCATGTTTATGATGACCTAATGTTGAGCCAAAGGGTAAGATAACTTAAACGTTGTCCTTACATTGGTTCTACCAAACGACCTACGTCTTGGGTCTTCGGTCTTGAACTCTTTGGCTTGTTCATGCAATTCCATCATCAGTATGCTTCTCACCTTTGATTGATTGTCATATTATATCGTTGTTTGACACTTGACTTCATTGTTTGTCCTTCATCAAAACCTATACCTGAAAATCATACTCATACAACCAAAGCGCACATATCATAGATATACATGATTTCCAACAATCTTCATAACCATTTGAGTTATCATTTTTAATTAAGAAAACAGAACACATTGAAGGTGTACTTGGTGAAGAAAATCATCCAGCAAGTGTTAATTTAAATACACATTTTGAATGGAAGTTGATGAAGAGAATGCAGGTATGAAATTGTATTCAAAGATATTTTCTTTATTTTTCAACATTTTTACCATTCTGTTAAGTTAGATATACATGGTGTTACAGAGAGGGAAAAATATGCATGGATAATCTCCAATTCACGGACTGATAGTAACAGCTCAAATAGAACAGCAGAATCAGGAAGATGACAATGTAGGTGAAGAGGCAGAGTATGTGAATGTAGGTCATTCAGAAGACTCTGGGGTGAGAAGAAGGAGATTACGCTTAATGATTTTGAGTTGCCTGATAACTTTTCCCAGTTGGTTAAGTTCGGCGAGCCTATACAAGATGAAACAACACCCATGCATCAAGCTAGAACAAGGCAGCCGGGAAAGCATACCCGATCACCATTTTTCCTTTTATACAGTTTTGGTGGCAGCACCTTGGTTGGACCTACCTCAAGCACCCATTTATTAGTATTATTGGTGAAACTTTAGACCTTGAGTTGTTGGATCAATTCCACAGGTGGTTATACCACAGTACCAACACAGGTCCAAAGAGGTTAGGTTGAACAATTTGACACTTTTATTCCAGTATTCATCTGTTACACATCCACTTCATGCAATAATTTTATTTTAATTTCTATTTATTTATATAGGAGGAAGGCTACGTATTCTATAAATGACAACCAAATTAAGCCATGTTGGATCTTGAAGTGGAAAATGTTGAAAAAAAGGAGTGGGTCTTTTCACTAGCACACGCAGGACAAGTCCTCAATAACTCGGTAAGATTTAATGTATTTATTTTGTAGATAATTTATAATTTGATTGTAGATGTTTTGTATTCTGGTTGTAGATGAATGTAGTCATTTTGTATAAATCATTTGAAGATAAGTTGTAGTATAAATACAATTTGTTTTTGTTGTAGCACATTAATATTATAATATATTACTTGAGGAAAAGAGACAAGTATGGCCCCCACAATAAGACCAGATTTACTATAACAGATTGTTTGTTCAAGACTAGGATTGATTAAATCTATGAAAAGTTCCAAAATTCTCCTCAAGAACAGAAGTTTTTATTGTCAAACCCTAGGACGTTGTAGAAGAATATATATTGGGGTATAGAATACTCGCAAATGTTGAATGAGATGAAGCTAATTATGTCATCATGCCCATCAACATTGTAAAAAAATTCCACTGGGTGTTGGTTGTTTTAGACATTGCAGAAATGTGTCCTTATGCATATGATTTCATGGTCTGTTCACGCAATGACCCTATTTGTCATGCACCGATTTTTATGGGAAGCATAAAGACATAAACTTTAAGAATACAAAGAAATACATTGATAAAGTTGTTACCGACCCTCTTAACATTCAACGGATCGTCGGAAAGATACCACAGCAAAAATAAGGATCATTGTAACAAAAATATTCTTTCTTTTTTATACATTTAACCCTTTTTTTCTGGTTGTTTGGTAAATATTGATATTTTTTATCTTTTGCGGGGATTATGGTGTATTTGTTGTTGTCTTAGCATAGTATGCTAGTCTTGGAGAGTTATCAATTCCGGCAGAAGACCTTTCTGATATTGACCAACACAGTATACGTTATGGAGCGCTACTTCAGGACTATGCTATAAAGAAACAGTAGCATGGAACAAGTAGCGATAGTGAGGTGACAGGCAAATTGGCAAGAAGAAAAGGTACACCAGCTTTGAATGAAAAAACACGAGTTTAGAGGAAAAATAAGTAGTTGTAATGTTTTGCATCGAACATGTAGTACAATTATTTAGTTGATGCTAGTTTAGAAGAAAGATGGTAGACAAGTTTTTGAACAATTTTTGTTACTTTAATTGTAGCAGACTTGTGCTACAATTATAGTAGCCTTTGTTTTTTTCTTATCCAATATAGTAGTTCAACCGAAACATTCTGCTGTTTTATGTTCATTTATTAAATCTTTACATTACTTGATCTTCATTATTTCTAGCATATAAATCCTTTCCAACTGTATTTTTATACAGTTACTTTGTCAACGCACTAATATGTAGTTATTTTATTATTTTTTGTAGATAAAGTGTAAAAACCAGTAACTAGATATTTTGTTGCTTTTAAATTCAATTTGTTGAATGTATAAAGTACCTAGTCTATATTATTTTTACCATGTTGCTTATTTCTAGCTGAATTATAATATAGCTATTATGTCAGCTACAGATATTGTACTTTTTTGTAGTTGTATTTGTAGATAATTTGTATATTATATTTAACTGTGTGTTTTGTTTTTTTAATATTTATTTGTTGAATGTAAACAATACTTCATCTATAATATTTTAAGTTTTTAACTACTATCCCCCCCCCCCCAATTTATTATATAGATACTCTGTAAATTTCAATTAATGTGTAGTTTTATTATAGAAAAACTGTAAAAACATATTAACAACTGTGCAAAGAATTCCATAAATAGTAAAAAAGTTGTAGATTATATATATAGAAATATTCATAATCAAATCACTCTATGAAAGTATTTTCCCAATATAGAAAAATCCTAACTAACTACATTATGATCTTTAAAAACCTCAACAATTTCAAATCAAAATTTTTAGCTAGAACTAACCAACAATTTTTATGAAATATTCTATTAACTACATAAAATTTTATTTCTTTTTGGGTGCATTCTTGCAAGATCTTTTGTTATGTCATTCTCCTCCGCAATTGCCGCATGAAACATTGTTTTTGTGAATTTATTTCATCATATATTCTGTATCTTTCTTTCTGATGTCTTCCTAGCTGCCTTTTTCCTCCTTTAGGCGGATTTAATAATTCTTTAGATATATATTGTGGTACATTCCATTTGCTTTCATTAGGCAAGGTATTTACTGGTATTTCATAAGTACGCAAGAGGTATTCCCTTGTTTAATAAGGAGAACAATATTGCTCAAAAGAATCATCCTTTTGTCTTAAAGCAGCCAAAGCATGTGGACAAGGAAGTTCGCCAAGCTGGAATTGTCCACAACTGCATCTCGTATTTTCAAGACAAACAATATAATGCCTCACACCATCTAGTACTGTATGGATATAGTCTGTTGAAGCCCTCACCTACGATTACATTACAAACAAAAAAAATTCATATACTGTTAAAACTCAAACTATAAAAAAAATATCTACAATATATCAAAAATATATCTAAATTATCCTGTATAAATTAATTTGATTCAATAAATGATCAGATCTTACTCTAAGTTTGTGCGAAAATGTTCTGTTGCCATCCAACTCTTTGTTAAATTTGAACCCAAGGTATGTGAATGTACCATTTTCTTTCAATAACCTTTCCTTCATCCAACGTTCAAGAAGGGTCCTCATATACTCAAATAGTTCTACTATCGGCAGCTCTCTTGCATATTTTGTTATAACATTGAACGACTCTGCAATGGTTGATGTCATAGTCCAAGTTCTGTTCACTGTTGCATGTACTCGAGACCATCTATGATAGCCAATATCATATAAGTACGCTTTAACATGGGGGTCAATCTCTTCAATGTTTGACATCCTTTCATTAAATTCATCAAGGGTGTGTGACCATGCCGTGACAAAGTATCATTCACTTAACTTTAGATGTCCCTTCTTGAACTTTGCCCGTATATTTGTCCAAATATGCCACATGTGAGAATAATGTAGCATGCAGGGATAAACAACAGATGTTTCCTTCAAGGTACTCTCATTCCGATCCGAAACAACATACATATTTGATTTTTTTACCATATGCAAGTTTGAATTGCTCAAAAAAATCACTTCCATGATGTGTCATTCTCTGCATCAACAAAAACATATGCAAATTGTAATATGATGCCTACATTATATGGCAAAAAGCAATTAATTAGCTGCAGGAAAAATGCAGAAAAAGACATATATATATGTACAAACTATAACTTTTCTACAATATATCTACAATAAATTTGCAAGTACTACAAAAAAACATACAAGCTATAATATTTCTACAATAAAACTTCAATACATGTTGCATCAATCGTACTACCTATTAGCATTATTCCATTGTATACTGACTTTAAGAAGGTTGCATCAACTACTATAATTGGCTTACAATATTTCCGACCACTGTTTGACATACAAATCGCAACAATACATACAAGAAGCAGTCATCGTTCGTCTTCTTCAATTTAAATACAGACTCGGATAAGTCTTCTCTAGAATATACAAATAACTAGGTAATTTATTGTAGAAGTCAACAAGATGACCTCTCAAAAACTGTAAAGCCTTTTCCTTTGCTCTCCAAGCTTGCATGTAGGTTAGATTCACGCCATGTTCAGACAACATGTCGAATGGCATGTCTTTTGGTGTGTAAATTATCTTAGGATCATAATATTTTAGAATAACCATGCTACCAACTACCATGGCAGTATGTTTGCATTGTATGAATATATTATCCATTAAAGAGAATGTGTGCTGGCTGTTGAAATTTCTGACCTTGAACATTGTAGAATTATTTATGCTAGTTGCCTTAAAGTGTTATGTACAGTTTTCACCAATACATATCAGCCAGTTGCTATAAAATAAATATAATTTAAACACTGGTTTAAAATATATATATTTAAAAAGAAAAAAATTGTTTTAGATTAAACGATTACATATACAATATGACAAGAGGGGTTGCTATGATGGTAAGCAATCCCCACTTCGAACCGAGAGGTTGTGAGTTCGAGTCTCCCCAAGATCAAGGTGGGAAGTTCTTGGAGGGAAGGTTATCAGGGGTCTATTTGGAAACAGCCTCTCTACCCCTGGGTAGGGGTAAGGTCTGCGTACACACTGCCCTCCCCAGGCCCCACTAAGTGAGATTATACTGGGTTGTTATTGTTGTTGATGATGATTACATATACAATGTATATACAACATAACTACAATTCTGATAACCATTATCATAAGAAAAAATTAAAGTAAAAAAATACAAATAAACTACAAATTAAAAAAATAATGATCTTTGACCATTCATATATTCATACCTTCTAGCACTATATCTTTTAACCCTGAATTGGAACTTGTACATGACAGAATAATGCTTTATTGCAGTTGCAATTGTTTACTTATCTTGATATACTTGTCCTACTTCAATAGAACTTGGTGTACTATCTGTTATTATTATACTTTCATATTCCTCTATAATGGAAGATGTTGGCATATCAAGTGGCTTTAGTTTTCCAGACGAACCTACGTGAAAATATATATAAATATTATTATGAATTGTTTGTAGTATAAATAAATATATACTACAGTGCCATTGAACAAAATGCCATCGACCGCAATGCCATCGACCTGAAATTCTCTAAATCTCCTATAGCTATCCCAATCCCCATTCAGTCGTAGCATAATTGGGATTCTGGATATATTTGTGTTTGTTGCAGAAGAATTAGAGAAGATTTAGTCATTTTTTATTTGTGAAATTAGAAAAAAGGTTGAAAGAGTGTGTATCGCAAAACAAAGTATAAAAAATAGAAATGAAATCGATGATAATTATGAATGTGCATGATTTGCATTGTGGAAGATCTGGAAGATATTTAAATCCCCAATTTTAGTGCGCCTAAATAAGGAATCCTACAGCTACAATGATTCCTTATTTAATGCATTGTCTATCTTGTAGAAATACTATTAGCATAAAGGGTAATATGCAAACTGTGAACATATTTGGTAATATAGTTTCCTATATGGTACAGGAACAAAAATTTCTCTTTGGTAAAATTGTCATGTATTACCACTGGACTAGAAGGGTGTTTGGATTGGCTTTAGTCTGATCAAATTAGCTTTTAAGATCTTTTTAATTTTTTAAATATTTGACAAAATTTAAAGAAATATTTAAAATAAGTTAAAAATACTTACAACAAGCCAAAAACAATAAAAAGATGTAAGATTTATATGAAAGTAGTATTGAAGTTAAGTTGAAAAAAAGGATTTGAAAATTAAATTATGTTTGCACGTAAGTTTTACTGCAGTTTTATGAGAGAAATATTATTTATTAGAAAAAGAGGTAAAAACCACTTTCTTAATTATTTTAATGGACAAATGAATCCTAAGACCTATTTGGATATAAGAAATTTTTTACGTTTTTCGAAAACATTGTTTGATCATAAAATTTTAAAGTTTCATTTGAAAATAAATTGTGCAATTTTAAAAAAAAAATTGAAAAACTCTAAAAAGTTATTTTTCAAAATATTCACTCAAATCGCTCACAAAATTTCAAAAAAACAAACCTAAAATTATATTTATGTCCAAACACAACTCAAATTTTCATATATTATTTTCACTTGAAATCTTTTTATTTTTTTAAAAATTTTATAATTCTTATGTCCAAATGCCCACCTAGATTTGCAGTTGTAGTATAACATTGTAAATATATACTTGTCAAAACAAAAATTAACACCCCTTTAGTGCACCAGCAGAAATATTGTCAACGTACAATTGAACACAATCCAACACTTCGATGGGAATTTAACTTACATCTTTAGGCCAGAGTAATTGGCTCTAAAATTAGCGGTGTTTGGCGTTCGTCGATTGTTACAGCACAGTATTTAGATATTTCAGTTTGTTATTTTTGTTATTTGTTTTTTAAAATTTTATATTAATATTGTACCTAATTAAATTCCAATTTGATTCTTTTTTTCCTTTCTTTTTCGATTTATTCAGTTCAATTTATTCAATTTGAATACTAACTAGTTTATAGAGTCATACACTCTAATATTCTTAATTAAAGTACTCAAGTAGCAAATATCGACCTTAATAGAAAAATTTGCACATAAAAAAATATTTGATCATTAGACATATCTTATTGCTTATTTAAAGTTAATTGATGATCTTTGTATAAAGGAAAGTAACATTTAAGATTTTTTTTTATATTTATGTTAGAATTGATAAAATGTGTTTTGTGTAACACTCACTCCATTTCAATTTATATGAACCTATTTCTTTTTCGGTATGTGTCAAAAAGAATAACCTATTTCCTTATTTGGAAAAAAATTACCTTTATACAATGATTTATAGCTACACAAAATATATGTCTCATTTTACACCACAAGTTCAACAGTTCTCTCTTTTCTTAAACTCCATAGCCAGTTAAATGGACTCACATAAATTGAAACAGATGAAAATATATTTCTATAGGGTATCCTTATTTCAATATTTTATCTTTAAATATCAAATAATAATTTTTTAAAAACTTAAACCAAATATCAAAATAATGTTATACCAAATACCAAAATTTTTAATTTCATTACAATAATTCGATATTTAGCAAATGATGCCAAGCCTTACCTAGAAAAGAATGGGCTTTCAGTTACGTACTTTACGTAATAATGTAATATTCATTTGACTGTAATAATAGGAAAATATGAACGTGAAACTTACGACTGAACTACTCCCTTTGAGCTAAGGTGGATAAAACTCCTGGAAACTTGGTTTAAAGAGAACCTATTCATAACTTGTAGAAGTCTGCTGATTGCCATTTTCCAGGTTTTCTCTCAAATATAAAATCATAGAAGAGAAGATGTTCCTGATTATTCAACACCATTTTGACGTACCTTGCATGTTCTTTTTTATATTAAAATCTACACAAGACGTTACTACTACTACAACAACAACAACTATCCAGTATAGTCCCACAAAGTGGGTCTGGGGAGGGTATATATAGACGAGCCTTACCCCTACCTGTAAGGGCAGAGAGGCTGTTTCCAATCGACCACCGGCTCAGTGAAGGGAAGGAAAAATAAAAACAAAACAAAAGACATTACTCTAGATGGGATATCTAAGCGAGTGGTGGATCCCGGATTTTAAGGTTCACTCTCTTAAGTTGGAAGTTGCTACCCATCACATAGTATAAATCATAACCATTTAAATGCGGTAGTAAAATAAGTTAATACGAAAACTACGGTTAATATTTTCATTAGCAAAAAAGACTTCTATTAACTAGCCACAACGAACTAATAATAACGTTACATTACAAAAAAACAAAAAAGATTTCTAGTCACACGTCACAATTGCGCTCGACAACTTTTCATCGAGGTTGCTTAATCTTACACACACTATTACCTATATGGATCGTTCAGTATATTTTCAATTTCAGATAAAAAGCATTCTTATATAGTTTTTCGGTTTGATCACTTTGATTTGTTTTCCACACTATCTTCATTCACCCAGCGACCTTACCCTTGGTCCCCATGTCCGGAGCCAAGGAAGCCCCCTTCACTGGAACATTACAAAGTATTACCAAGTCAAAATTTATACTATATATACATATAATAGATGTTGAATTCCCATGACTTTTCGGTATTTAGTTATTTTTATTTTGAATTACCTTAGCGAAAATCCCGGCTTCCCGGCTTCGTCATTGTTCGTTCCTTGCGGTAGTCGCAGTCGCGTGTGATTTAGAGGATTGAAGAGAATGGCTTACACAGGTTAATCACAATGTTCATGATGAACAGAGAGTTGAACTGTTGAAGCATGTGTAAATAATAGAGGGCGGATAGTACAAGCTAATAGGCTCTGATTCTCAACAGCTGAAGCCAGTCACGTTACACAAATGGCAAGAGTTTAGCATTATGGTGGATTTAGAAATCAATTGTACATCACTTGCTCTATAACTGAATCACCTCCTCGAGTGGACATAGCTTACAAGAGTTTGCAATTCGAACAATAATCCTACGCACTTTTCCTAATATAGATTTTCATGAAATTCTAATGATTTATGCAGAGCTCAGAACACAATACATTTTAGTAAAAAGTCTACACAATATACAAGATGCAAATAGAAAACAAGAATTGATGGGCATTAAAGTCAAATGAGTATTATAATAAAGCAAAGATATGAATTCTAAACCAGGTAGCAGTAAGGAAATATCAGAACAAACTAGCAATCTAGAAACGCCATTCCTAAATATACATAAGAACAATCGACCAGTCGAACCAATACCAAGAGAGACGGTGAAACTGAATTCAGTCACTAATATTCATTTCAATAAAGCAAGTTTCAGAAATATTGAAACAAGCATCCACCAAATTCAGCTTACCCAATGACCAATACTACTAAAAAAGAAACCTATCACCAATAGGTAACCAAACTAATTACACCGAATCAGATCCCTAATCAAAAGCAAAACAAACCTCATATACCATATGGTAACCGTTCTTGTTCTTTTCTTGACAGCAAGACTCTTGCAGAAAAAATAAAAGTTTCACATTAACCTCCAAAACCATACAAAGTCCTTCCTTGTCTCTTGAGCGCGTACACAACATCCATAGCAGTCACAGTCTTTCTCCTAGCGTGCTCAGTGTAAGTTACAGCATCACGAATGACATTCTCCAAAAAGATCTTAAGCACGCCACGTGTCTCTTCATAGATGAGTCCACTGATACGCTTCACTCCTCCTCTACGAGCTAAACGCCTGATTGCTGGCTTTGTGATACCTTGGATGTTATCGCGGAGGACTTTACGGTGTCGTTTTGCTCCTCCCTTTCCTAATCCTTTTCCTCCCTTTCCACGTCCAGACATTTTCAATCAACCTTTAGTTTCTCTGATACAAAATGACAAAGATAACAATTTAGTTACATAATCGACCATATAAACGTAATCAAAACCCTTGATTTGCAAAAATGCTGAAAGAAAAGGCATGCCTCAGCTATTGATTGAAAAGAAAATATATTTAAAAAAAGTCAAATTAATAATTGAAACGGGTAATTAAATTAGGTAGAAGTGAACCTGCAAATTAAAGACCCTGAAGCTGAAAAATTGTGCGAGAGATAATGATTAGGGCGATGAGAAGTTAAGGCAAATGGGGTTTATTTATAGCTGTTGATTAATTGTGATGGAGTTGTATTCGATCCCCGTAGTTGTAAACGAAGTGATTATTGCCGTCCGATTATACGATTTTAACGGTCTCGATGCAGTACAGAAAGAGTTACAAGGATCGCCAGCGTGGCGTATATTCTTTGTTTTGTGTTTTCATTTTCGGGTTTGAAATTAAGGCGGAAAGGCTCAAATTGGTGACCATTGAGCGGGAGTCCGTCGGATAGAATGCATCAATTAAGGCATCAATTAAGGCATTATTTATAGCATTTGATCAAATACAAACATACGTGTTATCTGAAAGTATCACGACTCCAGTTTTTCTTTCGCGAACTATTGTGATGGCAACTAGTCTTTACGACTAAGTAAGCCTAACAATGCGGAAAATAAAATAAACTTGTGGAATAAATAGTCAAAAGCCATAAATAACTGAAGGAACAATATTTAAATATTGCTCGGCATATACACACAACTCCTCAATAAATCTGATACGCTATCCCAAAACCCGAAAACTCACGTATCCACAAGCTAAGAAAAATATTACATAGCTCTAATCTCCATAATGTTTAGCAAGGACATAAAGTACATAAGGGCCAAATACTAAATGCGGGAATAGACAGAGACTCCTTGGCCTGCGGACGCGGCATATAAACCTCGAAGTCCCGTAGAATCGCCTCACCTCTAGAATGGTAAGCCCGAGTAGAGGTACATGGATCTGCACATGAAAAATATGCACAAAAAGGACATAAGTACACCACAACGGTACTCAGTAAGTGCCAAGTCTAACCTCGGTTGAGTAGTAACGAGGAAGGTCAAGGCCCTACTGAAGTTAAATAAAAGATATAATTCGATATTATAGAATAGAAAACAACATAAGTATGAGCAATAATTAAAATAACATAGATTTAGAGGACAACAACTAATACACATAAACAATGTAAACACCAAATGGAGATACAGCTCAACTGCAATAATATCAACCGGGGATCTTCCAGGATATCGTCCTGAAGTCCCGAATATGCATATCTAATAAGTCTATTGAGATACCATCTCGTAGTCCAGCTCATAGTACACGATGATTTATCGTGTTTCATCATATGGAATTTGAAGTTACAATTGAAGTTCAAATTTGAAATTCTTGCTTGACGTTTGTTCGTGGTAACATCGGAATTGCTTAATCAGGTGCTTAATTCATTGTCGAATTTAGTGCACTCCTTCTAAATCTTTCTCTTATTTACTATTTTAATTGCATATTTAATTTTAGCTTATACTTTAATTTTTTACAATATATTTAGTGCTTCTAAAAGAACGTGAAAAAGAGTTACTGATAGGGAAAATAAAAAAAGAGGTAGTCCTTCAGCATCTGGTAGTAATAGTAATAACTCATTATCATTTACACATGTTTATGAAACATCGCGTAATGATAATATAGATATAGATTATGAACAATTTCAAGAAGATTTTGGAATAGAATATAATGAAATAGGAACGAAAGATGAGATACCAGCTATATATGCTAGTGTAGGAGCTGGTAGTGTTAGAGTTTCTACAAGGGATAGTGGTCGTGGCACTAGGAGTAGACCACATGCGACTTTGACTATTAATCGTAAGAAAAAAAGTAAGGTTTGAAATGTTTTTAAAATAATAGAGGGTACTGTTAGAGTTAAATGCAAAATTTTATAAGGATGATTTTAAATATTTGACTGGTGGAAATTTAAGGAGGATTGAGACGCTTAGAAGATATATGAGAACTGAGCATCCCATAGAATGGGGCGCTGAGGGTGATGGAAATCAAATAACTCTTAACTCTACTACTGGAGGTCTGGTGAAATATGACAAAATGAAGGATCGTGAGGAGTTAGCAAAAATAATTGCATTGGATTGTCTACATTTTTTCTTTTGCTTCTCCATCATATCTTGTTGTGTATATTCAAAGGATTTACAATCCTTTATTTAGAGGTATTCCTAAAAGTACCTGAAGAGCTGATATCTTTAGACTTCATGGACAATATCAAACATACATATATTATTTATTTAGCAACCTTCCTTGTAGAGTTTCTCTAACTTTTGATATTGGATATGTTGTTAATGGAAATGATTATTTGACAATTACATGTAATTGGATAGATGATACTACTTGTATGCAAAAACGTATTATTGCTTTTAGATATGATGAAGATTAAAGTTATACTGATGCGTTTATAAGTAGTACTATTTGTGAAGTTGTTGAATTTATAATCTAAAGCAAAAAGTATTGTGTATGTCTTTTGATAATGCTGATAATAATAATGCCGCAATTTCAATATTAAAACTGAATTTGCAACCACCTCTTGATGGCATTTTTCATGTTAGGTGTGCATGTCATGTTTATAATGTAATTGTTAAAAATTGCCTTGCTTTATTTTCAACCGAGATTGCTCATGTTAGAAGAGCAGTTGGTGTTATTCAAGAAAATAATAGACCCCCTCAACTCGTAGCCCATACGGTTCAATTTTTACCCGAATAAACCCAAACCCCATTAAACCCGTTAAAAATCAAACCGAAACCGACCCGAATTGTAATTAATACAAGTCTAAATAAATAAAAGTTTGACCCGATCCGACTCACCCGTCTAACACCCATAAGTTCACCACAATACAAGCATGATATCAAACTTCCCCACTCAATATCTCTGCCGCAATCAAATTGGAAGAAATCGCGTCAACAAGGTGAGGTGGAGTCAACGACAAAAACAAGAAACTAGCAGCAACTCTGACTCATAAAACCCATAAAGTTATCTTCACCGAATTTACCAATTTCGGTATCTCCTGTCATTTTACGGACGACTTTTATCGCATTTTGACTATGCAGAAAATTAATATCCGTGATAACAATTTTGGTGGCTCCATTTTCTCCGACTCCTGGTCTCTTTGTTCAAATCTACACTTCTTGAATATTTTTCAAATTACTTCATTGGTAAGCGGCAGAGTTTATAGCCAAATTTGATAACCTAACTTCCCTCGATGTTAATTCAAAAAATTCCTTCATTGATATTCCAACGAGTTTTTTAGGCCAGTTACCCATATTATTATTTAACCAAAAAATATAATTTTGATCAAAGCTTAAAATTTTAGAAAAGAAATCGAGTTACTGATAATCAAAAAGATCGAAATATAATTGGTTTTCAAAGAATAAGAATAAAACAATAAAAAATTGTATTTCACTATGATCTCAAAAATGTTCTCTGTATCTCTACAAATGATAAAACTTCCTCCTTTTATAGTTGACAAGAAGTAACAGATTATTCTAGATAATAAAGAGTATTTAATGAGACGTTAGATAATCATTGCTATTAAACACTGAAGAACTAACATATCGAGTATTTAATAATGAATGTAGACTACCTTTTGTCTTCAGATTCGTGTGTTCAATGCCCTTTTTATCTGTTGATATTGAATGCCTTGAATAGACACGAGAATCGTATCTAAGTTTCTCTTCTCGTGCCTGTTTCCTTTTCTTATACCGTGCATGTGGTCCTCCGTGTCTTTTAATCAGTTATTGCTCTTTGACTGTTTGACTAATCCACGTGTCATGCCACGTCACCTTTAATAAAAATTTAATTTTTTCCCAATACAGATAATGACCCACTTTTCATTTATTTATCAATTAAATAATTGGAAAGTGGATCCCGAAAAAGAATTTTTGTCACAATTAATGCTTGTGTTACTATCGACGTCTTTTATGTCTTGCTCATTTAATACCATGTACACGTGTCGTCTTCTAGTTGTATCTGCAGTTTTGTTCCCATTTTTCTATGCATGTTCAACTTCATCTGTTTACGGATCAGTTTCTATAGCTTCTCGTTCCCTTCCTACTTCATCTTCGACGACCCCTATAGTTTCTACTACGCCCCCTACCGCTGCTCCCTCTTCATCTGCTATTCCAGTAGAGGGTAGCTCTAGTGGTAGAAGCTTGGCTATGAGAAGTGTTACTCTTGAAGTCCCTGCTACTCGAAGCCTTTTGAAAAAATCTGGAGGCGCAGATACATGGCTTGAGCCTCTTATTGGGGAGAAAGGATCGTGAGTCTACAAAGGCTATTTCCGAAGCTAGGAAGATAGCTGAGGATGCATTACTTGAAGCAGCGAATTGGAAGGATCAATATGAGAATGCTCAAGGGACTACAGAGGAGTTACAGGAAAACAAAGTCCGCTTGGAGCAACAAAATCGTAGTTTATCTTCAGAGTTAGGAGTTGCTAATGCTTTATGGGGTCAACTTAAGAAGGATAAAGAAATTTTGGAAGGTTCTTTATCTAAAGCTAATGAAGAAATTAATGGGTTAAAGGCTCTTCTGGATAAAAAAGAAGAATATGCAAAAGGATTGGCAAATAACTTATCTCATGCTCAGAATGATTTAAGGATTTCCTCCAACAAGATTCATATGTTGGAGAGTTCTTGTGTCAACCTTCAATCTTCCCTTGATTTTCACTTAGCTGAACATGAAACAATGAAGAACACTTTAGCTACGTGGGAAAAGATTGTGAAAACCTGGAGAATGATTACAATTCCTTGGCTGAGAATTTTAACTATGAGGTCAACTGGGCCTTCTTGAAATCTCGTCGTGATACTTTAATGTAGGCTTCTCAGGAAAATTTGACTTGCAATCTGAGTTATCCAAAGTTTTAGACTTGATTGAGAAGAATGAACAGCCAACTGAAACTCCTTCTCCTAACCAGGTAATTGACATATCTTCTCCAACAGTGGAAACTCCCGAGGTTGAAGAGCCTTTGAACTTAGAAGCAACGACTGAAGTTACTGAAGTTACAATTCCAATAGACGAGGGTAACTTATCTATAACATGGCCTTTAGGAACAAAAATTCCCATGTCTACTGCTTCTTATGAAGTTTCAGCCGAGCCTAATAAAGTTGCGACTCCTACCGCTCCAATCACCTCAGTAACCGATGAAGATGTTTAACCTTACCTCTTTTTTATTTGATTCTGATGATGTGACGAAGTCCCTAGTTTCTATAATGGGGCATCTGTTTCAGAAAAATGTATTGTAATAGGTAAGTTTTTTCCCTTAGCTTTTTATGTTAAGAATTTTGTATAATACTTCTTCATTTTATCCTTGTCGACTTACTGCTTTAATTTTTGCAGAATTATTTTACCTTATTCTTGTCTATTTTTCTTGTTAGGACATAGAGATTAAGTTAGCATTTTTTATCCTTTTCAGAAAATGCTTTCATAATTCTTCTCATGTGTTACCAACATGAGGAAAAATAAAAGAGGGCCCTTTTATTTATTGACACTTAATGAAGACGACGCCTCAACTTCATAATGGTATTAATATACGATGAAAGAGATAGGAACATACATGTTTCACATAAAACAACTTTTGTAAAGTTTTTTATTTATGAACTTTGATAAGTTTCTTGAGTATTACATGTACTGAAGTACATCTATAACTTTCTCGCAACTGTTTTCTTCTAATAGATTTACAAAATATACAAGGTTTTTTTATATAACATGTTCCAATACATAGTCATATCCCTGCCTTTACATTCTTAGGAAGGGTTTAAGCAATGACTTCATTTTAGATTGATACTTGAATTCTCGTAACTTGAGTTGATTTGAAAATCTTGAATTTTGCTCTCTCGTATCTATTTATGCACATACTTATGTGTATATAGTACAATCCCCCAAGCATTTGAGCGGTGAAGTATGAAGCCTCGAACACTTGTACATTTTCTCCTAATGTTTTGTCCTTTTCCTGAAACATAAAAACATACGGGACTTGGAGGTGCGATTATAGATGAAGACTTCCTAACTCATGTGTATTTCCATCAGATTATTGTAACCCTGGGCTATGAATTTAAGAGTATTCCAATTTGCCGTGCAGGTCGTGACTCATCATTTGGCACGAGTTAGGGTTTTTGCCTAGTATCTAGTATAATTTTATCAATTCAAAGAAAAAATTCTAACTTGGCGATACCTGACCGTGGGTACTTTCTTTAGAAGTAATATCTCTTTAAATGAACGGCATTCCATTGTGGAGGTAGAACCTTGCCTTCCATTGTCTCTAGCTAGTATTCTCATTTGCCTGCAATTTCGCGAATTCGATAAGGTCCTTCCCATGTTGGACTTAGCTTTCTTGAACTAACTGACTTTGTAGATTGGAAAACCTTTTTTAACACGAAGTCCCCAACTTTAAAAAACCTGAGGCGTGCTTTCCTGTTGTAATACCATTCAATCACTTGCTTTTGAGCTGCCATCCTTATCAACGCAGCTTCTCTTCTCCCTTCAAGTAAGTCAAGATTTACTCGTAACTCTTCATGTTCTAGTCTTCTTTTGCTTGAATACGTCGTGTACTAGGTTCACCTATCTCAACTGGTATCAAAGCTTCTGCACCATAGACCATTGAAAATGGTGTCTCTCATGTACTTGTTTTTGTCGTCATTCGATATGCCCATAATACCGCTGGTAATACTTCAGGCCAGTTGCCTTTTGATTCTTGTAACCTTTTCTTTAGGTTGTTGATAATTACCTTGTTTGTAGACTCTACTTGCCCATTACCTACTGGATGATATGGTGTCGATGTAATTCTTTTGATTTGCCAATTTTGAAAGAATTCTGTGATTTGAGCTCCTATAAATTATGGCCCATTATCACAAACTAAAAGAATTCTGTGATTTGAGCTCCTATAAATTATGGCCCATTATCACAAACTATCTCCTCTGTAACACCAAAGCGGCAAATTATATTTATCCAAATGAACTCTTCAACTTATTTCTCTCGTACCTGTTTAAACGCTCCTGCTTCTACCCATTTAGTGAAATAATCAGTAAGTACAAGTAGAAACTTTACCTGCCCTTTTACTTGAGGTAATGGTCCTACGATGTCGATTCCCCATTTCATGAAGGGCCACAGAGCTATTACAGGATGTAATAACTCTGCTGGTCTATGCATGTTATTTGCATACATTTGACATTTGTCACATTTAGATACAAAATCAATTGCTTCTTCTTCCATTTTAGGCCAGTAATATCCCGCTCGAATTAATATTTTAACCAGTGATCTGCCTCCTGCATGATTTCCACAGTGTCCTTATGTACTTCTCTCATCATATATTCAGTTTGAGAAGGTCCGAGACATCTGGCTAATGGTCCACCAAACATTTTACTGTACAAGTTTCCTTGATACAAGCACTAACGAGCGCCTTTCTTCCTTAATGCACGAGCCTTCACCTTGTCTTCGGGTACGGGTCCGTGCTGCAAAAAAGACACGATTCGTTTCTCCAATCCTAAGTTAAATGATTAAAATTTACCTCGTTTTTGTTAGGGTCAAGAACAGAGTTAAACAAATGTATAATTGAGGCATTCACATCTTTTGCCATATATGCTGCAGATGCGAGGTTGGCTAAAGCATCTGCTTCCAAATTCTCTTCTCTTGGGATTTGCATTACTTTCCAAGTTTGGAACTGTCTTATTAACTCCCGTACCTTTTCGAGGTATTCTTGCATTCGAGTTTCTCTAGCCACTTAACTCCCCAATATTTGATTGACTACTAACTGTGAATCACTTTTGATTACAATTTGCATCATACCAAGTTCTAATGCTAGCTCCAAACAGGCAATCACACTTCATACTCTGCTTCATTATTAGTTACAGGGTGACGTTTTATAGCTTGTCTAATTGTTTCACCCCTAGGTGGTATTAGAACAATTCCTAAACCTGCCCCTTTTACATTAGATGAACCATCCGTAAATAATTGCCAAGTCCCCAGATAAGCTCCGTTAAAAACTTGTATTCTTTTTCTGCTTCTAGATGTATGGTTTGACTAAAATCAGCTACGAAATCAGCGAGTACTTGAGATTTGATAGCAGTTCGAGGTTGGTAAATTATTTCGTACTCACTTAATTCTATAGCCCATTTTGCTAATCTTCCTGATAATTCATGTTTGTGCAATATCTTTCTTAAAGGAAAAGCCCTCCTCAATTCTTCTCTAATCTAGATGTAGCTTTCCCAAGCATATCATAGCTAGTAAATAAAACCTATTAATTGGCTAAGCAATCAAGCAACTAATCACAAAATTAGAGAAACAACCATATATTAGAGAACTATAATAAAGGTAAAGTCAACTTCGAACAATAACATTCATGGCTAAATCACGACCCCATAACTTATGGGCTTTAGCTACTCTTGATAAAGTTAAACAATTTCATAAGTGTTGAATGATTGAAAATATTAAAAAATATGAAGAAAAACTGAGAATCCTTGCTCCCGAGTGTTCTGTGTGTGTGATTTCCTCTCAAAGCGACGATCCCCCTCCAAAATAGGTTTAAACTTCTTTTTATACGAGTTGGGATATATAGGGCAGAAAAAACTTGTCGAGAGTGAAGTGGAAAAAAAATCCCGTTACCCAGTATCCAGGGTAGCGCGTCGCGCTAGCCTTAGCACTGGCCCATTGCCCAAAAATTTCACTCATGTAATTTGTACCACAGGCAGTACGACGCGTTGGCCTGAGTGCTACATTGTCCGAAATTCACGAAACATGAGTATAATACGAGGCAATATGCATATAAATATACATACTCTAAGCTGAATATCACTCTTACTTTTTAAATATTTGCATTGGTGAAACTACGTAAACTAGAGTTAAATTTTGTTTACATCAGTAAATTATTTCAAGTTTGGGCGAAATTTTTAAATAATTTCCAAATATTATTTCAAAATTTGACATTAGATGTGTATTTAACCAAAAAATAGAATTGTATTCAAAGTTAGAATTTAGAAGAACGCGAGTTATTGATAATCAAAAGAATGTATAAAAGGAATCAATTTATGTAGCAGAAGAATATTTCAAGAGAAAAACGAGTAAACCAAGATATATTTCAATGATTTCGTGTCCTCAACTAATAAGATGTTTTCCCTTTTATAGGTGTCATAGAGATATATGTTTTTCCCAAATCATAATGAGACTATTATGAGTAATTAAAGACATTGAATGCTACGTTACATAATCATTACATTTAATACGAATTTCCAAACGTATTTCATATTAAATGTCTGTTATATGTTGTATCTACATTTTTTTACAGTCAAATTCATTCTTTTGGGCTCTTGGATATAAACGACTTCAACGGATATGTGCGCTGAATTATTTGAATAACTACCCGTGCCTCTTCTTTTGTTATTAGTTCGTACCTGTTGTAATTCGTCCCTGCTGTTGCTCGTGCCTCTTAACCACCTGTCATTCTTTGACCACTTAATCAGTCTACATATCATGACACATTTCCTTAAATACAATTTTTTCTGATACAATATCTAACTAAAAGGTGAAATTTTTTAAATTTTTCATAGAAAGGATAATATATGTTGATAATTATATGATCATATTAAAATAGAGTTACCACAATTTTTTTCGAAAGTAATTTTATTAGTCTATGATTTCTAGTATACTGTAATAGAAATTTATTTCGTACTTAATTACATTCAACATCTATAATTACCATTTATGTACAGAATTATAAATAAAAAAATCTTTGAATTTAGCATCTCATTCTCCCTCCTTCACCAACCTCATCCTAGAAATTCAAATTTATCTATTTTTAAAAGATTTCACATCATATTCTCTCTATCTCATACTTATCACCCAAAATCAATATTTCTCTCACATGGTAGGTGAAAATGGTGAAACTTTTATCTCTAAAATTACACCAATAAGGGTACTCTATTGACATTCATTAAAAAGTTTTGAAACTTTGAATTCAATATTTAAATTTTACGAATTTATATTTATTTAAATTGGATATTCTTGTAAATAATGAAGAATATACCTTATAGTTTATATCTTAATTTTAAAGAAAATTGATTAAGTTGAGAATTAGTTTCAGGCAAAACTTCATACTGAAACTCAAAAAAAACGTGTGTTAATGAGTGCCAACCATTATGTGTGATTCTCATCATAGGAAGTGAAACTACCATTGAGTCAAAAGGGTACATGAGTTTGAAAGTCAAATTTGCGTAGAGGAAGAGGGAGAGAAAAAGGAGATGATAGAAAAAAAAGGAAAAAATATAAATGGATCTCTTAATTGAAGGCACTAGTAATGAAGTGAGAGCCTTTTAATAAGGATTATATATAACTAGTTAAAAAGTTAAGGTATTTATGAAAAACTTAAAAACTTTGAGAAAAATGGTAAATAAGTCATTATAGTATACACGGGAACAACAAACCTAATAAAATCTCATATATGGGGTCTGAGAGCAGTGAATACATAGTTCTTTCAAAGCTAAAATAGCATGTGCTAGCCAGTTTTCAGATAGATAATACCAAAATAGACACCATTTATAAAGTCACTTAAAAATAGCCACTATTTTATGTGGAGATAAAATATAAATAAAAATACCCTTAACAAACACATAAAACCCAACACAACATGATGAATTATGAAACTATTGTGTACAGAGCTCTAATATATATTGTACTGGAGTTTAAATTTTAAAGAACCCTTGTGAGCAAATCCCACCCTATTATGTTAGAATAAGTACATGATATTTTGAACTCTAAACATATTATGCTATAGTTTTATTATATGTAAAAAGTTTGAACTCTAATATATTATACTGAATTTCTTTTAAATTTAAACTTGAAGTATTTTTGTCCAAATTTTATTATCATGTTAAAAAAATTAGCTAAATTAGATTAATTTTATAACGATGACTAATTTTCACATTATTTGAATTTCTCCCAGGTAGAGCAGTTTCGGGTTGATCAAGCCCGCCAACTACAGAACTACGCGGCAATTGCGTTACACCGGGATCGCCTACCGCCGCACAATCAAAGGCATCGGTAATTTTAGAAGTATATATTTGTTCTAAGTTCGAAATATTGCCGCACAGCGTAATTAATGCAATGGTAGTCTACTGTCTACTTTACTAACTTGATGTCTTAGACGCCTGTGATCAGAATATGCTATAATTTTTATGTGATTACTTTGTTATTTTCTACTTTTCAGGCGATTCTTATTGCTATTGATTTATCTGTAAAGTTTAGGTTGAAGCTGCAATCGAGGTGTGTACTTCTACTTCATTGTCTTAAAAGTGACCTTTGCTTATCTGTTTTTGATCAAAATGTGTGGAGAGGACCAGGATGTAGTCAATTTATTAGGGTTTGATTGGAATTGCAAGTTCGGATCCCAAATCTCTTATATCCCAGCTTAACTCTAGTAATAGAAATGATAAAAACTATGAACAAGAAAATGATTTTGTTTCCAAGTAAAACCACATTGAATGAACTATTTGCTGGAGAAAAGTGATTTTAGTATGGAAGTCTTTTATCTTGATTATTACTCTAATTTGACTTGTGGTTATGCCTTTGGTTAATTTTCCTTTTCCTTGATATTCAGGTAGAATTATGTAGCTTGTCTTAGAGAATGCAATTATCATCTGCTTTTATTACTCAGGATTAAAAATGTATTAAACACTTAACCTTATGAAATGATACATCACTAGCGCATCTTTTTGAGTCCTCCACAGTGAAGAGTTAAGGTTGTCTGCATATTGCATGCAAGGGATGCTGAACAGAGAGTTTGTAGAAGTCGATCAATACCTCTTAGGTACTGTTTATTGAATAGAATTTCACCTCTGATCATTGAAAAAAAGGGATGTCTTACAGAGAGTCCATTCTCAAAGCTCTAGCTTAATCACAAGATAGTTATACCGATTGAACTAATCCAGAGTTAGCTGGACCAACAGGACCAAACATGTCAAGCACAATATAATCCAAAGTACACTTGTTAATACGAATGTTTGGTTGCTTAAGTATCATATCACAGAACCACACTTCAATACTATGTTTTTTATCAGTGAAATGAGAGTTCTAACAGGCTTTGGAGGATCGATTCCACGTACGTTGTATTTTGCAAAATACAGGGATGAATAGTGGCTAGGGGTGGAAGGCCATCCATGAACTGACATAGCTGGTTTTCTGCGAAATCTATTTAGTAGAGTGTATGATTTTGATCTGAGGTAAATAACTCAATGGGCCAGGGTGAGCATTGGTACTCTTCGACCGCTCGACGTTATGCGGACAAGGTGATGTGACATGCCATGGTTGAATTGTGAATTGTCGCAATGAAAAGTGATTGAATTCAAGAACTGTTGAGAGAAGATTTGCTGGAGAAATCTTTCATTTTTGACTTTGAATTGATGAGTAATGATTGCATGTTTCCTAATATAAATTAGGCTGCTTCTCTAATCAGCTCATAAGTTCCCTTTTCAAGCTCTTTTAGCTAGAGAAATGAAACTTCTCTTTCACCAATCTCATAACTCCCTCAATTTGGAAATGTCTTCTGATCATTTCTTGGACTTGTCTCTCATTTATATCCACGTCCTTGCTTTCTAACAGTCCACCTTATGTACTTCACAATATAAGCAGGCATTACCTTTGTCAGCCAGAAGCTCCACTTATTGCATGGGCAGACGTCCTTGGGGCCAAATTTTCAGGGCTGTGCTGTAAACTTTTTACCTTCTGAGTTGGCCTCTCCTAACCTATCCTTTTAGGTAAAGGATGATCAGATAAAAGGAATGGAGTGTGTAAATAATATGTTTATGAGGTTTCATTTTGCTAGTTGTTTAGAGACCAAGCTGAAATTTTGACCTTATTTTTTGTGTTTCACATTCATGAATTTGGACGGCAGGACTTGTGCAACTCTCTATCAAAGAGATCTACTGACTTGGCTATGAAATTCTGCAAATCCCAATAGACATCTCAAAGCACATTATTTAGGCAAGATCTATTTTAAGATCAAAAGTACCCCAAAAGTCCAACAATAGGTGAAGTGCTGATTGAAATACAACTTCATAACTGTTGTTAGAATAGTTATGTAAATAGGAGTAAATAACCCTAATCCCATATGTATTAGGAGTAGGACATGTTATTTATATATATAAGGCTTATTGTATCGTGTTTAATGTATGTCAATAATATTAATAATATTTTCTCCCGTGCTTTCTCACATGGTATCAGAAGTCTTCCGCCACAGAAGTCTTACCCAAGTCTACTATAGCTCCTCCTTCACCTTCCGCTATAGAAGTCTTACCCATTCCAATCTTTGGGAGTCGATGCTTTCGTGTCTAGAAATCCAGGTTCTGGCTGTTCCGGTGTTATGATTACCTCAGAACCTTTAATAGGAGGTTCAAACTACTTCGCTTGGGCTTCGTCTGTCGAGTTGTGGTGTAAAGGTCAAGGAATTCAAGATCATTTAACAAAAAAGGCTAGCGAAGGTGAGGAAAAGACCAAAACACCGTGGGAGAAAGTCGACACTCAGTTATGTAGTATCCTGTGGCGATCTATTGATTCCAAGTTGATGCCTTTGTTCCGTCCATTCCAGACATGTTATTTAGTTTGGGAAAAGGCTCGTAATTTATACACTAATGACATATCTCGTTTCTATGATGTAATATCGCGAATGACAAGCTTGAAGAAACATGAATTGGATATGTCTACTTACTTGGGACAAGTTCAGGCAGTCATGGAAGAATTTGAGACGTTGATGCAGTTTCTGCTAGTATTAAAAAGCACCAATAGCAACGACAAAAGATGTTTCTAGTTCTTACACTCGCTGGACTCCTTAATGACCTTGATTCAGTACGTGACCAGATTTTGGCTAGTCCGACTGTCCCCACAGTTGATGAATTATTCTCTTGATTACTTCACCTTGCTGCAGTACCAAGTCACCTAGTAAGCTCATCACAGACACTTGACTCATCTGTCCTCGTATCTCAGTCTGTGGACGATCGGGTATCTCATATTATGGAGAATAGGCGAGGAGGTCGTTTTGGAAGATCTAGACCCAAATGCTCTTATTGTCATAAACTTGGACACACTCGTGACGTGTGCTATTCTTTACATGGTCGCCCACCCAAGAATGCTTATGTTGCTCAGATTGAGACTACAAGTAACCATGGATTTTCTTTATCTGAAGGGGAGTGTAATGAGTTCCTTCAGTATCGAGCAAGTAAGTAGACATCTCCACTAGTAGCCTCTATTGCTCAGACTGATACTTCTGTTGCTGGTAATTCTTTTGCTTGTGTTTCCCAGACTAGTACTCTTGGTCAATAAGTTGTGGACTCAGCCGCTTCTGATCATATCTCTGGTAATAAATCACTTTTGTCAAATATTGCGTATTCACAGTCTCTTCCTACTGTTACTTTAGCGAATGGGTCTCAAACCAAAGCAAAAGGAGTTGGACAAGCGAATCCCCTACCCTCTGTCACTCTAGATTCCGTTCTCTATGTCCCTGGCTGTCCTTTTAGTGTTGCATCTATTAGTCGTTTGACTCGTGCCCTCCATTGTGGTATATATTTTATTGATGATTCCTTTATTATGCAGGAATGCAGTGCGGGACAGACGATTGAAACAGGACTTGAATCAGAAGGCATTTACTACCTTAACTCACTCAATTCCTCTAAGGCATGTCTAGTTACATATCCTTCAGACCTAATCCACAAACGTTTAGGACATCCAAGCTTATCCAAGCTTCAGAAGATGGTGCCTAATTTGTCTAGTTTATCTACATTAGAGTGTGAGTCATGTCAGCTCAGGAAACATACCCGAGCCTCCTTTCCTCGTAGTATTGAGAGTCATGCAGGATCTGTTTTTTCTTTAGTTCATTATGATATATGGGGTCCTAGTAGAGTCAGTTGAACCTTGGGATTTCGTTATTTTGTTAGTTTCATTGATGATCATTCAAGATGTACTTGGATTTTCTTAATGAAAGATCGTTCTGAGTTGTTTTCTATATTCCAAAATTTTTGTGCTAAAATTAAAAATCAATTTGGTGTTTCTATTCGCACTTTTCGCAGTGATAATGCCTTTGAATATAACCTTTCAATTTCAGCAGTTTATGACTTCTCAAGGAATTATTCATCAGACCTCTTGTCCTTATACCCCTCAACAAAATGTGGTTGCAGAGAGAAAGAATAGGCACATCATTGAGACTGCTCGCGCACTTCTTATTGAATCTCATGTTCCGTTGCGTTTTTGGGCGATGCAGTAAGCACAGCTTGTTATTTAATTAATTGGATGCCTTCCTCTCCCATTCAGAATCAGATACCGTATGCAGTATTGTCTCCCAATCACCCTTATATTCTGTTCCCCCTCGTCTTTTTGGGAGCACTTGTTTTGTTCATAACTTAGCCCCCGGGAAAGATAAGTTAGCTCCTCGTGCTCTCAAGTGTGTTTTCCTTGGTTATTCTCATGTTCAGAAGGGATATCTTTTTCCTTGGTTATTATCATGTTTAGAAGGGATATCGTTGTTACTCACCTGATCTTTGTAGGTACTTTATGTCCTCTGACGTCACATTTTTTAAGTCTAAACCTTTCTTTACCTCTTTTGACCATTCTGACCACCTTGATATATTTGAGGTCTTCCCTGTACTGACCTTTAAGGAGTCTACTATAGCTCCTCCTTCACCTTCCGCCACGGAAGTCTTACCCAAGTCTACTATAGCTCCTCCTTCACCTTCCGCTATAGAAGTCTTACCCATTCCAATCGTTGGGGAGTCTAGTGTGGCTCCTCCTAGACTCCCTGCCACAGGAACACCACTCTTGACATATCATCATCGTCCGCACCCAGCATCAGGCCCAGCTGATTCACATCCTGCACCTGACCCTGTTCCTACTGCGGACTTGTCTCTTCCTAGTACACCGCTTGCAATTCGAAAAGGTATACAGACCACCCTTAATCCTAATCCCCATTATGTCGGTTTGAGTTATCGTTTGTCATCATCCTATTATGCTTTTCTATCTTCTTTGTCCTCTGTTTCCATCCCTAAGTCTACAGGTGAAGCATTGTCTCATCCCGGATGGCGATAGGCTATGATTGACGAGATGTCTGCTTTACATAAGAGTGGTACTTGGGAGCTCTTCCCTCTTCTTTCAGGTAAATCTACTGTTGGTTGTCGTTGGGTGTATGCAGTCAAGGTTGGTCGGGATGGTAAGGTTGATCGTCTTAAGGCTCGTCTTGTTGCCAAGGGATATACTCTGATCTTTGGGCTCGATTAAAGTGATACCTTCTCTCCCGTGGCTAAGATAGCATCAGTCCGCCTTTTTCTATCCACAGCTGTTGTTCGCCATTGGCCCTCCATCAGCTGGACATTAAGAATGCTTTTCTACACGGTGATCTTGAGGATGAAGTTTATATGGAGCAACCACCTGAGTTTGTTGCTCAGGGGGAGTCTCGTGGCCTTGTATGTCGCTTGCACCGGTCACTTTATGGTCTAAAGCAGTCTCCTCGAGCCTGGTTTGGTAACTTCAACACAGTTATCCAGGAATTTGGCATGATTCAGAGTAAAGCTGATCACTCTGTATTCTATCGGCATTCTGCTTCAAGTCTCTGTATTTATCTGGTAGTCTATGTTGACGACATTATTATTACCGGCAATGACCTGGATGGTATTAGTAAATTGAAGCAACATCTCTTTAAACACTTTCAGACTAAGGATCTAGGCAAACTAAAGTATTTTCTGGGTATTGAGGTCGCTCAGTCTAGCTCATGCATTGTGATCTCACAACGAAAATATGCCTTAGATATTCTTGGGGAGATAGGAATGACATGTTGTAGATTGGTTGACACTCCGATGGATCCGAATTTTAAACTTCTGCCAGGACAAGTGGGGCCTCTTAGCGATCCTGCAAGATATAGACGGTTGGTTGGTAAATTAAATTACCTTACAGTGACAAGACCTGGCATTTCCTTTTCTGTGAGTGTTGTGAGTCAGTTTATGGATTATTCGTGTGATAGTCATTGGGATGCAGTTGTTCGCATTCTTCAGCAAAGGTTTATTGTTGAGGATCGAGGCCATGAGCAGATCGTTGGATACTCATATGCTGATTGGGCAGGATCACCTTCTGATATACGTTCTATGCCTGGATATTGTGTCTTAGTAGGAGAAAATTTGGTATCCTGGAAGAGCAAGAAGCAGAATGTGGTTGCTCGGTCTAGTGCAGAAGCAGAATATCGAGTGATGGCTACGGCGACATGTGAGCTAATTTGGATCAAACAATTGCTCAAGGAGTTAAATTTGGTGAGACTAGTCAGATAGGGCTTGTGTGTGATAATGAAGTTGCTCTTCATATTACGTCAAATCCAGTATTCCATGAGAGAACTAAACACATTGAGATTGACTGTCACTTTGTTAGAGAAAAGATACTCTCGGGAGATATTGCTACAAACTTTGTGAAGTTGAATGATCAGCTTGCAGATATTTTCACCAAGTCCCTCACTGGTCATCGTATTAAATACATATGTAACAAGTTTGGTACATATGATTTATATGCACCATTTTGAGGGTAAGTGTTAGAATAGTCATGTAAATAGGAGTAAATAGCCCTAATCCTATATGTAATAGGAGTAGGACATGTTATTTATATACATAAGGCTCATTGTATCGTGTTTAATGTATGTCAATAATATCAATAATATTTTCTCCCGTGCTTTCTCCCAACTGTCAGAGGAAGAAAGAGCTATTTTGGGATATGAGATACAATTGCTCTACATAGCCGATGGATCATCCACTAATGAGCTTAGTAATCAAATGGAAGTAGAGGAATAGCAGTTGGTTGCAGAAAATTTCCAAGTAAAAGACAATTTAGAGGGGGAGCTGAGACACATTGGCAATAATCGAAGTTATCAGATCCAGGGTGAATCTCTGACAGGTATAGATCTACTACCACCTATATCCCAATTTATCTGACACTTCTATTTTGGGATGTTTAAACTGTTCTACAGCATTTTAGTAATTCTATGATTCTATATCTTTCCCAAATTTCGAAAGTTCAAATTTGTCTAAGTACAAACTTAAACGTTGACGTGAAAGTACTTTTTCAGTTATTACCATGATTTTTTCCACAATTTGTATAATGAACTCCATGCCTAGTCAACTGGTATCTGCGCTACATAAAATTGAAAAAATGAAGTATTTCTTTTACTAGTAGATAAGAAGTGTTAAGAATATTGTGCTTCTTCCTCCGACTTTAATTAGCCAGGTTATTCGGGGACAAACTGAAACAATTTTGATTTGGTTAATGTTGATTAAGTTCCATTTGCAAATAAATATATCTGAATTTAGGGACTATAAAAGTAAGATTATTAGCCACAAAAGTTGGACTTTTTGGAAGGAATGTTTGGAAACTTGTGAGAACAATAGCTCGGTGCATCTTATTTCCCTTCAAGTATTTAGTGCGGTTTTTGTTTTTCGTTCTATCAGCTTCATCCAGCTCCATTTTGCTCTTTTCTGCTGTATCTGCACATGACAAACATGCCTTAAATCTTCGATCTTATATATTGCAGGGAGAAAAATTTGATACCTAGCAGATTTTTGTCGACTTTCTATGTTTCCTTCCAGGCGCTTGCTAATTATGTTACAACCTTGTGAGTTTGTCTAATTAGTTTATTTGTCAATTGGCGAGTGTATTGTCTTAGCTTTGCACTTTATTCTTGCATAATGTCCTTTGAGCTCTTTTGCTTCTTATTCCGATTCTTCTGTTAATTTGACTGGATCAAAGCTCTGAATATCACGTGGCTTATCTAATAGGTGCACTCAGATATTGATAGCTCAGTAAATATTATGTTTATCAGCATGATCATCAAAATCTTCTCATTACAGTCTCAGTTTACTTAGTAGCAAGTTAATCACAGTTATCAAGAATTCTGCATAGATCCATAGTGAGTATGTGTTAGAACTGGAGCAAAAAAGCTAATCTGTTCTGTCTATTGCATCTCTTTCTTTTTCTTTTTTCGTTTTTCTGTTTCTGTTTTTGTTTTGCTCAATAACTTTTCTTTTACTTCTCTTGACAGTAACACCTATCATCTTTGTTTTGAATTACTGTTTTATTACTCTGATCTAACTTTCGAGAATCAAAGAAAAGGAGCTAGAACTTTTGAAAATGATGGTCAGAAATACTGTTTGTTCTTATCTTGTCAGAAACAATCTCTTATGACTACTCATTTGAGAGTTGTGATAAATAATTCTAAAGCAAGAAGACAATCCTATTAAAATGGTTAACAAGGAGAAGTTATAATTATAATATTATACGAAAAAAGAGATGGTTTCAAAGGGAAAGTAACAAAAACATGTTTATAGATGGAAATGTGTCTGCGACGGAATACCTTATCACGATTATAAGGTAGCAAAAATAAGCGAAGAGTGCGCCAAAATTCATGGATGTAGTATCGACTTTTGGGGGCATAGCAGTGTGCTGAAGTTCATGAGTGCATATCGGTTGCTGCAATTATGTCCTTGATGGGAAACTGATTAAAATTCTTTCATGTAAGTTAACTTTAACGTCAAATGCACATTGAGCAGTCGTCTTTTCTTTTCCCCTTGATTAGCCATATATTACCAATTTGTTGATGTATTGGTATATTACCCACTTCTAAGCTTTAAGTATTATCTTTGAAGAAGGTTCTTATACACAAGCGCAAATTTTGCATTCTCGATTACTTTTAATACATTTCACTTCAACCCTCTATTGCTAGACTCAAAAAGAATATGCTCATTCCCATATAAAACCCCTCCTCAATCCACCCAAACAAGCAAAACAACAAAATAGGGAACGTTTTCCTAGTTCTTATGATGGCCACTTTGCTGCAATTTCTTCTCCGTTTACTGGTTTCACAGCTTGTAGATGACTTCCTTTTGTCATGCTCTGGATAAGTGCTCCAAACTTAGTGATTTTGTGTCATTAGGAATGTAATGAAACATTAGGGAAATTGAAGTCAGTCATGGTTATGTCCAACTTATCAGAACTCCATACGGAGGCAAAATTTAGAATTCTAAACTGATGGGTTCGGATTACCATTGCTCATTATTCCTTTCTGACAATCAAAGCAACTTGAATAAATGTATCTAGTTCAAAGCTATTTAATTATATTTATAGAGAACAATCCGAAAGCACTGGATGCACTCCATGCTTGTGCCTGGTTTCTGGCGCTTTGAGGAAGTCAAAGGTGCATAGGACCTAGTTGTAGCTATTAAAATTGTGGCCTCAATGTTATGATACTGAAGTTTTAGTTTTTTCTTTTCCCGAGAACTCTTGAGCTTTTGCTGTTATATGTCAAAAGTATTGCTAATTGATGCTACAGCTAAAAGATTTCAAACCTATTTAATTATATGTTTATTGTTGCATGACATTGTAGACTGTGAGAGCTTGATCATTTGTTTGTGTTGCTGGCTTGCTGCATTGCTGTGGTAGCGGACATACTTTTCTCAAGATAGTAGGGGTCTCTTTGCATCTTCTTTTTATTTTTCCATTTTCTTTTGGCTGGAAGCCGCGTACACGATCAGTTGGTTTTTGGTCAGATTGTGTTGTTCATAAGGATTCTTGAAAATAAGCGATACCACTGTCACATTTTTCACCAAGATAGCAGAAAGGAAGAGTCAAGATAAAAAGTCAAGACAGTCATGGAAGTTGAGGTACGCTCTACATGGCCTAGACACCAACATTATTAAAAAAAAGAAGCCTATATCTGGATCCTTTCAGATATACATGATGAATCTTGTCTTGTCTAAGTTTCAGTTAAATCAGTTATCGAATTATGTGTTTTGATGTGTAGTTTCATCTTGAGAATCACGACTCATGCACCAGAACAGGGGAAATAGAAAAGTTAGAACTACGATGAAGCTGTAAAAAAGCTTAGCGTCAGTTAGTGTTAAAAAGTACACAAACACGGGAATAGCTAGGTAGCTTACATTATTAGATTATGTTTCTTAATTAAGTAGATGCTCATCAGTGGGTAACCCACTGCAGTCCGACAAGAATGAACTGGCTGTCCTCCTACTGTTAGGGGCCAACTTGATAGTAAGTAGCCTTTGAGTAAACAAAGTCTACATTCAGATCTGGTGACATCTACAGTTGAAAAGTCATTCATGATATGTATTTATAGTTACGCTTCAACTCATCATTCAGTAACATGAGAAACCAAATGATTAGTGCAAAAGTGATGGTCATAATGGTTTCATTGATAATTAAATACTAGCATTCACTAACATGAGAAACCAAACGATTACTAGAAGAATATTTATAACCCTCGTCCCTCCAGCACTAACTTTTCCTTGATGGCGGGCGTGCTTTTTTGGGGATTTTGTATTTAAAAATGTAGGGAGCCTCTATGCTCTTAAAGAAACATAGAAAATTAGAGATCATGATGCTGATTGTATTTCTGTTTTATTTTTTCATCTGAATACTGCAGAGTACGGAACATTCATTAATTGTATAGCACAGGCCAGTGGCCACTTTTTATCTTTATCTTACTAAGTTGTAGTTATGAGGAATAATCCCTTCTAGTTGGAGTACATTCAGGATTTTAAATCAGTGCATGGATTAGACTTGCACTCATTGCCAGAAAAAGAGGGGAAAATCTATTCCTGATTTGTTTGAGATGTTGTTGACTTGCTTTTTGGTAAGTACTGCTCCAAAATTTAGTCTTTTCGGTGATTTAGGTAGAAAGATGAAACATGAGGGAAGAGAAGGTGGTTATGATTATGTAGAAATTTGTCTGCTGGCAAATCGAGTAATGTCACCCATTATTCCTTAGTGATAATGGGGGCGAACTTAGTGTGTGCATGCACATAATTATACATTGAGAGTTCGATCTGAAAGTATTGGCTACTTCATGCTTACATCCCTCCCTGCATGTGTAATTTGTGGCTCTTGAGGAAATCAAAGGTGCATAAAGTATTTTGTTGTATCTTTTGAAATTAATAGCCACATGTCATAATGATGTGAAAAATAATACAGTACTAATGCCCCATTAATATGTAAACTAATTGGTTGACTCTAGAAAGATAAGCAATGTTGAATAAGCAAATCGCTTTCAACACCCTTTGATGATAAACTGGTTTGAAACATCCAAATCGACAATAGTGAAGTCATTTTTGGGTTAATGTCTTGACCGAATTTTAGTTATTGAAGTACATAAACGTGTTGCGTTGTGTTTTGCCACTGTCCAGTCCATAGGATATAGTTGCTACTTGCTACTATGTTATCATATATTGACAACCAAAACTTACTTTCCGCAATAATCATGTTATCGATTAAGAGAAATTTACATACAATTGCCTTGCCTCCTAAGTGCTTTTGATTGTATAGATATTATACCGCTCATTATGTTGAACTAAACTCAATAATTATTGCCAATGAGAAGTAGTAGTTGCCTATTGGGAATGCTTTTTGTTGCTTCAATACCTCTTGTCTGCCTCGAAAGTGATAGCCAAATATTAATTAGGCAATAACCACCAAGGATGAATATTCCTTGACGCCCATAATAGTGCTATCCATTGTAATAAGCAAGTTTTATTTAGCTGTCACTCTTGTGGCTATAACTCTCGCTCTTAATTTCTCAACACCTTTGAAATCTTCCTTATCTGAACAATTTCATTAGAAGTGGTAATTAGATTTTGGACTGACAAAATTTAGAGGTTTAAGAATTGTCGGACAAGTTATGATTAGTGAAATACAATTTGAACCCAAACTTAATTAACTTTTCCCAAAACGTTGAGGTGGAGTTAAAACTGTATAACGTTTTATGTGAGTATCTAGGCTAGGACATGTTATTTTTGCAAGTGCAAATAGGCTGTGGCATGTCTAACACATGTTGTCATTTGTATGGACTATGGATTATGAAAGTTCTTGTGGTAAGAAATATTAGGAAATATTGTAAATATCTTTTGTGTATCTTTTTATTATTGGTAGAATATTCTCTCATTAATTGTACAATCCTATAGTTGGTAGGTTTTGATTTTCCTTCATTATTGTACAATCTTATAGTTGGTAGGTTTTGATTTCCCTGTACTCTATATATATTTTGGTGAGCAATACAAGAAATTTACTTCTCCCAAAACTCTCTACATAGTATCATAAGCCAGTGGCTTATCGCCAAACAAACCCTAAATACATACTACCCGCCGCTGCCGTAGCTCCTCTCATCGGAGCCCGCCGCCGCCGCCGCTGCACTAATCGGCAGCCCTCTTTTTCTCGACGTCGTTCAGCGCCTCCTCTCCTTGCCTCGCGCTCATGGCCGCCATGACGTCAACCGCGCCTCTCCAGCCGATTGCCATCAATACATCGGCTCAAATCCCACTCAAATTGGACTCCACTAATTACCTGGCTTGGAAATTTCAGTTTCGAACCCTCCATACGGGTTACGATCTCCTCGGCTTCTTGGACGGATCGAAGCCATGTCCACCGGCCACTATCGTCGACAACGACGTGACTTCCCCTAATCCAGCATATCCTTACTGGATTCGCCAGGACAACCTTATTCTCAGTGCCATCATCTCGTTGATCACACCGACGATCATCTCCTTCATTGCCGTTGCGGAAACCTCTAAAGAGGCCTGGGACATCCTCGCGCGCACATACGGCACCGCTTCTCGTGGTCGTATCATGGCTCTCAAACAGCAGCTCCATAATCCGGTAAAAGGTTCTAATTCTATTACTGACTTTATGCACAGTATTCGCGTGATTGTGGATGAATTATCTCTCTTAGGTGTTACCATTGATTCTGAGGATCTTGTCATAAAGGTTCTAAATGGTCTTGATGACCCGTATATGGAACTCTCTCATGCTATCCAAGCCCGTGATTCTCCCATCTCTTTTGCTGAATTACATGACAAGCTGTTAAGCATGGAGGCTCAGATTACTGCTTGTGTGCCGGCCACCTCCGTCACATCCGACTCGGCTCCGTCGGCTGCCTTCGTCGTCGGACAGCAGCCAGTCCGTCACCGATTCGGTAGCCGCGGGCGCGGCGGCATCAGCCGCGGGTCAGTCTCCGGTCGCGGTGGTTACTCCAGCAACGCCCAATCTCGCGGGTACAATGGGAAGTGCCAACTCTGCAGTGAATTTGGCCACTCCGCACGCCGCTGCCCATCCTATCCCGTCTCCGGCGCCAACCAGCCCCCTTACGGTGGACCATTGCCGCGGCCAGCTTATGCTTCGCCGCCCTATCCAGCTGCTCACACAGCCCATCACTCTCCGACGATTCCCTCTGCATCCGATTGGATCCTGGACTCTGTTGCCTCTCATCACATAACCTCTGACCTTCCCAACATGTCTCTTCACAGTCCTTACACTGGCTTCGACAATGTGGTTATTGGTAATGGTGAAGGTTTGACAATTACTCATACTGGACAACTTAATAGTCATTCCTCTCTTTTATTACCTGGGGCTCTCTGTGTTCCACATATGCATAAAAATTTGATCTCTGTTGCCCAATTATGTCGTCACAATAATGTTAATGTTGTTCTTTCTGATACTGATTTTCAGGTAAAGGATCGTCGCACGTGGGCAACGCTCGTTCGCGGCCCTCTTAGGGGCAACACCTACTACTGGCCGGCGGCTTCCACTCTCCTATCTGCCCTCACGGCACAAAAGCTCTCTGCGTCATTGTGGCATTCTCAGTTTGGTCACCCATCAGCTAAAACCCTGCATCATTTAGTGTCATCTGCAGTATAGAGTCCAGTAATGTGCCTGATCTTTCCTGTGTATCTTGCAAGCTTCATAAATGTCATAAGTTACCTTTTTCTGAGTCAAGTTTATCTTCTACTGCTCCCCTGGAGCTTATTTTCTCTGATGTATGGACCTCTCCGATTATTTCTAATGAAGGGTTTAAATATTATGTCATCTTTGTTGATCATTTCTCTAAGTATGTTTGGTTTTTTCCTTTACGCCGTAAATCTGATGTCTCACAAACCTTCCCCATTTTTAAATCTATTGTAGAGAAATATTTCTCTGCTAAAATCATTACTCTGTATACTGACAATGGGGGTGAATTTCTCGCTTTACGCTCTTTTCTTGCCTCTCATGGCATCTCCCATCTTACGTCACCTCCTCATACTCCTTAGCACAATGGCTATGCTGAACGCCGTCACCGTCATATTGTCGATACTGGTCTCACTCTCCTTCATCATGCCTCTATACCTCTCATTTACTGGCCTTATGCCTTTGCTACAGCAGTCTACCTCATTAATCGTCTTCCCAAGACAAATCTCTCGATGCGCTCCTCCTTTGAATCTCTCTTCCAGAAATGCCCCAACCTTGCCAAATTACGTGTCTTCGGCTGTCAATGCTTCCCTTGGCTTCGGCACTATACCTCACACAAAATGGAACCCAGATCTCGTGCATGTGTTCTCTTCGGCTACTTTACTACTCAAAGCGCCTATCTCTTCTTTGATCCCTCAACGTCTAAAATCTTCGTCTCGCGTCATGTCACCTCCCATGAAGATGTCTTCCCGTTCTCCAAAATATCTAACCCCGAGTCCCCCCTTGTACCCATTCCGGTCTCCCTAGAAGTCCTTCCGCTGCCGCCACCTGTACCTGCCGTTGCTCCCACTAGCGATCCTTCACCGGACGCACTCCTGGCACCACCGCCCGCGCCCCTTCCGGCACCGCCAGCGGCCCCTGCCGCCGCTACACCCATTATGCCGCCTCCTGCATCCTCTCAGGGTGGTCATCATATGCAGACTCGCAGAAAAAATAACATCTTTATGCCCAACAGGAAGTTTGGTTTGTCTGCTGTCACCTCTCCTGCTGTTACTGAACCTCAGACCCTGTCCAGTGCTATGTTTGATGAGCGCTGGCGCGTTGCTATGTCATCAGAGTTTGATGCTCTGCTACGGAATGGCACTTGGGATCTTGTCCAGCCTGATTCCTCGCAGAATGTTGTGGGTTGCAAGTGGGTTTATCGCATCAAACGCAAGCCTGACGGTACTGTGGATAAGTTCAAAGCCCGGCTTGTTGCAAAGGGCTTTCATCAGCGTCCAGGTGTGGATTTCTAGGAGACTTTCAGTCCGGTTGTTAAGCCGGCAACTGTGCATTTGGTTCTCAGTATAGCTGTATCCAAGGGCTGGCCTCTTCGTCAATTGGATGTGAACAATGTCTTTATCCATGGGAGGCTTACAGAGGATGTTTATATGGCACAACCACCGGGCTTTATTGACAAAGCCTATCCATCTTATGTCTGTAAGTTACAGAAAGCTATTTATGGTCTCAAACAGGCACCCCGGGCATGGTACAGTGCGCTCTGCCAAAGCCTTCTGACCATGGGTTTCGTCAACACTACCTCTGACACTTCGCTCTTCGTCTTTCATCACTCTGGTATTACGGCCTATTTTTTGGTGTATGTTGATGATCTCATATTGACTGGTAATGATTCTACTTTCTTGAACCGTGTGATTGACTCTCTTGGGTCTCAGTTTTCTCTTAAAGACATGGGTGATCTAAGCTACTTTCTTGGTGTTGAAGTTCTGCGCAGCTCGAAGGGGTGTTTTCTTTCTCAGCAGAAATATGTTGTTGATCTTTTGACTCGTCATTATATGCTGGAGTCAAAATCCTGTTCAGACGCCAACAGCGGTGTCAACTCGCCTTCATCTGGCTGACGGCTCGGCCCTACCGACGCATCCGCCTATCGCCAGGCCCTTGGGGGCCTCCAGTATCTCTCCTTCACTCGTCCTGATATCTCCTTTGCTGTGAATAAACTCTCACAGTTCATGCATGCTCCTACTGTCACTCATTGGGGTGCAGTTAAGCGCCTATTCCGGTATCTGAATGGGACGCGTGACTTTGGCGTCTGGCTGCGTCCTTCATCTGCTATACCTCTGCATTGTTTCTCTGGTGCTGATTGGGGTGGCAACTGTGATGACCGCTCCTCAACTGGTGCCTATGTTGTTTTTTCTAGGGCCAAATCCTATTTCCTGGAGCTCCAAAAAGCAGCGTTCCGTTGCGCGATCATCTACTGAGGCTGAGTATCGTGCCATTGCTTCTGCTGCCGCTGAAGTACGTTGGCTTCATTCCCTGCTGCGCGAGCTTCATGTCTCTCTTCCGGCTGCTCCTGTCATTTATAGTGACAACATTGGCGCCACTTATCTTTGTGCCAGCCCTATGTTTCATTCTCGCATGAAACACATCTCCATTGATTATCACTTTGTTCGTCAATTGGTCCAGAATGGGTCCCTTCGTGTTGCTCACGTATCCTCTGCTGATCAGCTTGCTGATGCTCTCACCAAGCACTTATCTCGTCCTCGGCTTCTTATGCTGATGTCCAAGATTGGCGTGTCCTCCGGCCCTCCATCTTGAGGGGGCGTATTAGGAAATATTGTAAATATCTTTTGTTACTCGCCGAGGGTCGATTGGAAGCAGCCTCTCTGTCTTTTCGGGCAGGGGTAAGGCTCGTCTACATATTACCCTCCCCAGACCCCACCTGGTGGGAGTATACTGGGTAGTTGTTGTTGTTGTTGTTGTAAATATCTTTTGTGTATCTTTTTATTATTGGTAGAATATTCTCTCATTAATTGTACAATCCTATAGTTGGTAGGTTTTGATTTTCCTTCATTATTGTACAATCTTATAGTTGGTAGGTTTTGATTTCCCTGTACTCTATATATACTTTGGTGAGCAATACAAGAAATTTACTTCTCCCAAAACTCTCTACAAGAAATTTATCTATTCTCATAGCTAGATTAAGACACAAAATACAAAATTAATTTTAAGTAAGTGTTAAACAAATATACCATTTAGTAGTTTTAATTTCACTTTGCATCACGCTAATGTATATTTTCAATCTTCTATTTTTTTTTCCTTTCTATTTTCTAATCCACATTATTCACGAACCTACTCGATCCCAACTCCCAAGAACTAAAAGAATTCCATGATCCACTCAAATAAGTCCTTCAGCAAAAAAAATAAAAATAAAAATATTTTTTTAAATGTTAATAATTAATAAGTCTTTCATTGACCCGTAAAATATGCAACTATAAGACTTGCAAACAGAAGCTCCAAACGGACATTTTCTAATCATTATGCAATAAGCCAAATGTACATAATATCACCAATCTTAAAAACGATCTTGATTAAACAGCACTAAAACTTGAAAAACAATAGCTGCCACACAATGAAAAGTGTTCCCGAACATTAAAACTTGAGGAACTCCTTTTGTTTTCTCCCCTAAATTAATTTAAACAATATAATTATGGAATAAGGTTTGCTGAAAAAGCATCAAGAAATCCAATCCAATTCTCATCATCCTCTTCGCCTTCCTCTAACCTTGATTGAGTCCAATATTCGTTCTGAGGAGTCCTCTCAATTATTTCATCATTTCTTGCAAACCTTCCTCTTATACGAGGTCTGCTATCTGCTAAAGTCTTTCTGCACTCATACTGATATTTGACGACAAAAAAATTGATGTGAGATTTAGTAGAAAACAAGATAACCCAAGATAGAAAGTATGAGTGCGAAAGATTAATTTTTATCATTTTGGAAGTCCTTGTTGTGGTCTCTAGAGCGCATTAACATTTAAAGGACATATCATTAGTCTTGTATGCACATGGTACGTGCCATGCATATGTTAATTAAATACAATAAATAACTAAAAAATAACCGCTCTCAAAATAATAGTGGAAATATATATATATTTTGTAACATTTTTCATGTTATATACAAAAATTATACAAATTTTATAAACTTTTCGGTTACCAAATGTAAATAGTTTCTGGCGCGGATTAAAAGTGAAAAAACCCTTCTAGAAATAATATACTTGGTATCATCATCTGATGAGTCTTAATCCGTACTTTACTTAACAAAATATTTATAATTATCGGCTAAAATATCATCAACGTCGTTACCTTAATCTTCTTGTTAAAATTCCTTTGATTTCGCTTGTTTCTGTATCTTTCAATCCTTTCTTTCTTCTCTTCGGGACTGTATCTGCAAGCTTTATTCATTCCTTCAATTATGCTGTTACTCTCACTGGATAAACTGCTTTCTGACCGGTGATTATGTTGCAATAGGTGCATTACCTGTTTACATATATATGTAATGGCAAGTTAAGAGAAACAATTTTCATAGGTGTTTAATTTACGCTGCCATGTATATAACTAAAGACTTTTTAATATTTTATACATTTACAGTGTAAAAGGATGCATGTTTACATTTTAAGGTGACCTAAATTAAAAGATAACTATAGGTGACCGTCAAGAAAAGTATAATTAGTAATATGAAAAATAAGGTAGATTAGTTGTTACAATATTTAAACACTAAAAGTGTAAGAAATTTTTTACTAAATTATATTAACAACAACAACAACTCAGTATAATCTCACAAGTGGGGTCTGGTGAGGTAATATGTGCGCAGACATTACCCCTACCCCGAGCGGCAGAAAGGCTGTTTCCAGGAGACCCTCAACTCAAGAAAGCAACAAGAGACAATATATTAGTACTATCAATAGACTCATAATAAAATAACATAAAATACATAACATAACATGAAATACCAAAATAACATCAATATAAGAAATATGGGAAATACGAAAAAGAAGAAGAAAAAGAAGAAGAAAGAGAAAAAGAAAAGGATAAGGATGGAAGGTATACTAATATCCAACAGAACCCTACATCAATAGCTGCTCAGTAGCATTTTAAGACTACTCCTAATTGGCTAGTCTCACTCTAGTGCACTGTAGAAATATCCACAACTTCCCCCTAACCTACAACATTAATGCTTGATCTCCACAATTCCCTATCAAGGGTCATGCCCTCAGTAATTCTAAGTCGCGCCATGTCCTGTCCGATCACCTCTCCCCAATACTTGTTTAGTGTCCCTCTGCCTCTCCTTGTGCCCACCACAGCCATTTGCTCACACCTTCTCATCGGTTCATCAGTGCTCCTCCTCTGAATGTGCCCGAACCATCTGAGTCTTGCTTCCCGCATCTTGTCCTCCATGAGGGACACGCCCACCTTCTCTCGAATATCTTCATCCATAATCTTATCCATCCTTGTATGCCCGCACATTCACCTCTACGTCCTCATCTCTGCTACTTTCATCTTCTGGAAGTGTGGCCAACCCATACAACATAGCTTGCCTAACCACTGCTCTATAAAACTTACCTTTTAGTAACGGTGACACTTTCTTGTTACATAGGATTTCCGTCGCTAACCTCCACTTCATCCACCCCATCCCTATACGGTGTATATAAATTATATCGATAAATAAAATTCCTAATAAGATATATAAATGTGTTTAGATTATGTATTGTAAAAGTTTGAATTCTGTACATTAACAATGTACTTATAATATTTGTACACCATCTTAAATTATGATCTACCACAACAAATAACTATCTATAGTAATCCTTATTTGTCAACCTAAAAAATACACGACTGCTAGTGTATGATATTTTACGCTGTTAAGTACTGTAGTTCACCTGCAAATCGCCGGTGCTTAAAACCTTTCTCACAGAACTAGTTTCCGAGTCAAGAAAACCAGTTGGGGAAGAAACCAGTGGACAAAAACCCTCCATATTATTCCTGAGAAATGAGTGACTGCTTATGCTTCTTTGAATCAAATTACTTGGATCATGTGCTCCATAACTCGTGACTGAACTAGGAGAACCATAGCTACTGCAACTACTACTGTTATAACCAACCTCTGACTTCAATGGGGACAGTGAGTCATATTCAATATTATTCACAGAGTGAATGGCCAAAGGTGGTGGTAAAGAAACCAGTGGCCAATGTGTATACACATAACTAGAATTGTTTTCCATATGATTGTTGTATCCGTACATGGTGTAGATATTTTTTTTTTGGTATAGGGTTTTTGAGATTTTGAAGGAAGAAAGTAAATAAAAGAGTGGAAGTGAGTGAAGATTAAGTTGAGATTGAGAATGTATGAGAAGACAATTGGTGTGTGCATACCTTCTTAAAAGGAAATGGACTATTTGGAGAGTGACGTGGAAGCTGATGTCATCTTCCCTAAGAGTCGTTGACTTGCTAATTTCTTTTAAAATCCCATATATATATATGTATAGAGAAGATACATTGGTCTACATGCGTCTGCATTAACACTATCCCTCAAAGACATGTATTAATGTTATATTGTAGGATGTAGAGCCAAGAAAACGAAGAGAAAGAGACTTCTCTAAGTGTGGTCATTACAATCTTGATTTGATCATGTTGCGTTTAGCCAAATGGTGCGTGGATCAATGTCAATGAGATGGGGTAGAATATTAATAAAGTATAGTGTACTGATTGTATAAATATTTTTTATACTGCTACTATTTATAACTTAAAACTCTATTTTATGAAGTTGAATTATGTAAACGGACATCATAACAAATTAAAATCTTATACTATCAGCATAATTTACCGGCTATGGTATTTACTATATTTTACAAGTTACCAAATCAAACTTTATATACAAAATTATTACCACCAAAGTTTATTTTTTAGTGGTATCAGTTGAAATATTTGATAGATTAACTGTTGGTTTGAATCTGTCACCATCTTTCGCCTTCCCTTTCCGCAATCTCCCATGTAATATATATGCACACACACCATTATCTATGGATTTAGGGGTGGAAGGTAATTCGCCTAAATCTTGTTCGTCGGAAAATTATAATACATAAAATACAATATGTTTTGTATCTCTATATATTAGTATATTTTAAATCGCATTAACCATGAGCCAAGCTCTTTCAAAGTATAATTTAACGTAAGTTGGTTATGATTAATTATAGTTAGTGCTCTATTAACAATATGGTCAAATTATGAAACTCTAGCTTGATGAATGCACTTTTTTCTTTGCTTTTGTCAATTTCTTTTGGGGTAGGGTTTGTTAGTTGTGATACTGTGGTCCTATGAATCTCTTTGCAGTACTTCTCAACAATCAAGAGGGGAGCTACAATGTTGGTTACAGGTTCGGTCGAATTCAATAATTTTTATTCAAATTTTATAATTGTATAAAAAAATTCAACGAATATGTATAAATTATTAATTTAGAATTTAATTACTTGAAAGAATTATAGTTCTAAACTCATAACATTTAAATCCTAGCTCCGTCTCGATAAACAATTATTTGCCTTCAAGAGACATCAATTCCTACCCAACTTGCATCTTGAAAATAGATGCAATAAGACCCCACCACTTCAGTCCTAAGCTTAAAAAAAAGGATAATTTTTTTGTAAAGGATAAATCAAATAACATTATTTGAACTCTAGCCATGTGACGGGCAATATACGATCTTAATCATTTTTTTCTTAATGTAATAGGTTAGGGATGATAGCATCTAGGCTATTAGTCATCATTAGAGAGACATCATATGGTTCAAACTTCCAAATTGGATGTTTAATCTCTTATTTAGTGTCATTAATAAAGGACTTTCCACATGCAACCCGTTTCCCAAAAATGGCTGAATTGACTAGTGACATGGTTAGATGTCTTATTCTTTCAATTCAAACTCATGACCTTTTTTGCCTTTAGTAAAACTGCAATAACAAATTTCCCTCAATTTTAATTTAAGTGAACCTCTTGACTGAATATAAATTTTAAGAAAAAAATAAAAATATTTAAAATTTATGGTCCTAAACAAGTCAAAAAGAGGCTAGAGTATTTGTGTGGTCATAAAAACTTCTTATTAACGATAAAATTGTTAGTTTAAGCTAAATTGTTTCCAATTTTAAAAAGGGTCATTCTTTTTGGAACAGTCAAAAAAGAAAACATGCTCTCATAAATTGGAACAGATGGAGTGTATTTCCGTCTTGAATTTGGATGTCAATATATATTTGAAGAAAAACTTGAATTGTAAACTAGAACCATATTAAATATATGTATTCGGCATTTTACTGAACTTATTATGGTACTCACATCTTGAGTTAATTCTAAGATTACTGTTGTTTGAAGGCTCTTAAAGGCATCATATATGCTTTAATTAATTACAATACAAGAATTCAAATATAGGAGCAGATCATATTGTTGCACACTGTTTTTCTTCCTTTAGCGCACATATAATTTCAGATAGAATGTTATAGTTATGAGTTGTATGCCTACTTTAATAGAGGAGATACAATTTTATTAATAGATTTTAGGTCTGTTAATGTCCTTTCACAAATGTGAGTTTGGCTGAATTAGCTAGGACTTTTAGTTATCTACTTTGATACTGTATTTGGGTGACTATCCCGTGTAACACTAAGTTTAAGCTGTTAAAAAGGAAACATTATGTAACAGTTGCAATGTACAACCCTTGTGCTAATTATTCTACATTTTAGATATTATTATATCCTGACAATTTTCAATACCTCAATTTCTTTGTGTAGTTGAATTTTGCATTTGGGGGTCATGTCAAGGCTTCTAAATGGTTCTATAAACTATTACAAGGGCAAAGCTAGAATATAGTTCACGTGATTCGACCAAATTCAATAATGTTGGTTTAGATTTTGTATTTGTTTAAAAAATTCATTAAATAATGAGCAGTCCAATTCGCAAAGTATTTTGGTGTTTATACGGTCTCCGGGGAAGGGCCGGACACTAAGAGGTGTGTTGTAAACAACTTACCCTAATGCAAGCGTTAGTGGCTGCTTCCACGGCACAAACTTGTGACCTATATGTCACACCGAAATAATTTAACCGTTGCTCCAAAGTTTCCCTTCAAGAAATCTATTAAATATACAAAAATTATTAGAATCTCGAATTCATAAACTTAAAATTCTGACTCCACTTCTAACAAAGAATATTTCATTGACTCAATATCATGGATATGATGATGCTCCAATTGACATTCCCTGAATTCTTGAAAGACTTAGTTGAATATTCATATATAGGCATATCACCATGGGAATGAGACTGGGGACCTCTAAAGCATCTTTATTTGTTGCTCTGTGTACGGTTGGGGTGGGGGGTGGGGTGGGGGGTTGGTGGTCATGTAGGTCCTTAAGAATCATGTGCATCACTTCTTATGAAATGTATCTTTCTGCCTGCAAAATATATGATGGTATTTTGGACTTGAAGAATTTTTCTGCATGTTAATGTACAAAAGAAACTAGCGAGATGGTTAATATCTAAAAATAACTTTTGACGTTTCGTTCGTTAGTTGGTTGCTATCTAACTCTATATGTATGAAAACCAATCAAAAACCAAAGCATTTTAGTATGAGTTCTGTTGCAATTGCAAGTTATTACGATACTATTGCGTACTCGTGTCAACCGCATTGTAACTGAGTAGTGAAAGTTGGCACCACCACTTGTCAATAACAAGTAACTCTTTTCAACTATGCTAGCACTAACCGAAACGATAATGATAACAAATTTAGTAAAATTTCATAAATAGAACTTAGAAAACATAATGTGTATACAAACCTTATCTCTATTTTATAAAAATAGAGATATTATTTTTGAAAACCCCTCGATCTGAGAAGATGTTTCCGATCAATCATGGTAGTGGGATGATCAGAATTCTTCGCTCTATAATATTAGCGTCAAATTTAGCTCATGAAAATATAACTTAGAGCTAAACACCTCTATTGAGATAAATTTGGAGATAACCCAACAATTAACACCATTTAAATGTTGGAATTTTTACGCTTCTATATATAAGATTGATATTTCATTTATATTAAATAATTATTATTTTAAAAAATTATATTTTATAATTATCTTTTTATTTTTATAGTCAAATATTTATTTATGATCATTTACAATCCTTAAGCCGTAAAATACATTTTGTATTATTTTTCTTTCTTATTTTCTCAGATTTTCTCTACTTTCTCTTTACGCCAATTTTTTTCATGAATTCTCTTTCATTAATTCCTCCGTTAATGATAATTTCTTGAGTTGAATTTGGCGATTTCGAGGACATTATGTTTGCGGTGCCAAAGTTGATTTTCTATTTGCTTACCTTATTGATTCTGTTTCCTCATGATGCGGCTAATTATTTGTTAAAAGAAAAGCAAAAATGGCGAAGTTTGGTTTGGCATTCGTTGGTTTTTGACGGCGAAAATTAGGTTACTGCCAAACATTGGATATCAAGTTTTATTTTGTTTGGGCTTTGGTTATTTGAAGACGATGAAATATTATTTGTGCTGCAAAGATGGTTCGTTAGGGCTAAGAGGATATTAGGGTTGTTCTTGAACAAAGACGATGAAGTTTAGGGCGGAGCAACTTAAAAAATTTTGTTACCTTTTTTTAAGTGTATAAGTGTATTTTAGTATATCTCGCTGTATTTCATATATTTTATTGTATTCATCGCCTTTTTTACATTGTATCTTGTTGTATTCCATGTATTTCATTATATTCACTGTTTCGCTATATTCCATGAATGTATTCATATAATTTTTTTAATTAATATAATTTATGTATTAAGATGTATATATGTATTCAAATGTATATGCATTATCTATTCATATGTTTTTGCACTATAGACAATGATATACTTCATATATTCAATATATTTTTATGTATTTAACTATATTCAATGTATTTCTATAATCTCTCTGAAGAACGTTATATTTTGGAGTATTTTTCGGTTGAGAATATTTTTTATAACTGGAAATACAAAATTTGTGTGATATAATTGAGTTTGTTGAGTTATATTAAGAGTCTATTATGTTAATTGAATCACTTTCCGAAAAATAATTGTAATCCCCTGTTTCACGCCTAGAAAAACTATTGTATTTATGAATACAGTAGCTTAAATACATTAAATACACTTTAAAAACTTGAAAACATAACTATAGGAAGTAATATAGTAAATGATAGCTACAACTAACTAATAACTACTAAAACATAGTGATTTTTGAAAGTTTCTCTTAAATATTTGGCTAATATAAGTTGTATATATAGCCCAAATTAACCATTAAAAAGTTAATAAACATATAAGAAGACAAATTTTGGGATTTGATTTGTTTGATAGTCATCATAACAATAAAAGGAAAAGCTTACTAGTTTCATTTGATAATTAGACAAATTACAAAAGAACAAAAACAAACAAATAAAGATTATTTTGAATTGAGGGACTTGAATTACGATCCATTGTGTAATTCAAATTTATTCACACATCTTTCACCCAAGAACTTTGAGTATGTTATAACCCAAACCATTTATTTGTGTATCCATTTTAGCCACCCAAATATAATAGTCCGTCTATTTGACACCCTTACTCTTAATCAAAGATCTAAATTAGAAGCTTGAAAATATTTTATCTTCCAATAGAGAGAGTGATATTTAAGTAGACTTGCACAATTTTATCTTCTATTTCTCTCTTTCTCTTTTCTTACTGAAGGAGGCTGATAGGTAACGGGGTATGACCCCTTTTTTTTTCGTAATTAAAAGTCAACTATAGGAAGAAAAAAAAGGAGTTAAAAGTCAACCAAAAAGCTGACCAAGATCATTAACTGAACAGCATTTTATTCCTCTGGGGTTTGGTCGGCAAATAAGTATTCGATGATTAATTATTTCGGACTTATATTTATGAGAATAAAAAAATACTACAACTCCGGAATAACTAATTTCGAAATTAGTTATATTATAATTTTATCCAATCAAACATGAGATAAACTCATTTCAAATTTAATTGCAGGATTACTTATCTCTTATCCCTCGTACCAAACGAGCCCTTGGGATATTAGGTATTGGAAAAATAGTATATGGGGTTATAATACCACAATCACGTACAAGTTTTTCTATTACATAGACAACATAAGTTCATACTAGAAGTGTAATTTACCCCTTACTCTAGCTGTTCTTCTATAATTTAATCAAATCATTTTTTCGAGATTATTTCAAAACAAATCCATGATTAATAGGAATAGCTTATTTCTTAATTTTACGTGATCAACAATCGAAACTAACATGTTCCTTTTTTGTCTCTCAAAGAATATTAAATAATTAGAACTGACCCGTTTGACTTATGGTTTTCATAATCAAAACACCTTATTAAGCCGTGTGATTGGTGTTAGTTCTAATTGATGAATAGCGATATGGTACCGTCAACCATGCTGTCGGAAATTTTATCAAGGGAATTCAAGAAAAAGTTAAGAACGTCACATTTGAGATTTATACCTACTATCTAAAAATAATTTCAAATCGCTTTTGCTGCTACATTAGAAACCACTCTTATATTAATGAGATTTAACAATTATTCTTCCAAAAAAAAAAAGTATTTTATCATATTTCCATAATATAATTTTCCAACAAAGGCAATTCACTAGCTAAACGTCCTTCGGACCATGTAGCTCTGCTCCACTTCCTCTTCTATTCCTCTTTCACTATTTACACATTCTTAAAAAACAACAGAAACAATGAAGAAACTGAGGAGAAGAGCATCCTATGTGTTCCAAGGGGCAGGGCACCCAGGAATAATGCAAACCTATAAGTTAATGATAAATCCTACTATGTGAAAGGCAATGCTGTCTTTTTATTATGTGGAATATAGAAGAAAGAATAGACAAGGTGCGATTATTTTCTTCTAGATGAAGTGGGCGTTTGGATATAAGAATTGTTAAATTTCAAAAAAGAGTAAAAGAAATTTTCAAGTGAAAAAATGGTATTTGAAATTTAAGAGTTGTGTTTGGACACGGATATAATTTTGATTGTTTTTAAAGTTTTGCGAGTGATTTGAATGAAAATTTTGAGAAACAACATTTGAAGTTTTTCAAATTGTTTTAAATTTTTAAAATGAATCTTCAAGCGAAAATTAAATTTTTTATGAACAAACGCTGATTTTAAAAAATAATAAATATTTTTGTTGGAAAAAAGAAAAAAATTTCTTATGTCCAAACGTGCTTGGAAAGGCTGACAAATGCAATAAAATGATAAGTGAAATTTATGGCCATGGCCCATCTTTACTCTAGGTTTCTGATTTTGTCAAAAGGGGTCAACCATGAAAACAGTTTCCTCCACTTGAATTATTGCATTTTGATTTTGGCTTAGGCGTTCAAATGTCATTTTCTGATAAATGATCGAGAAATGACAATAGATAAGTAGTTAATAACACTGTTTCATAATATTATGGTCTTTATTGTTTGCCCAAAAAGTAGGAGATCTTTTGTTAAATTAATTAAATAAGAAGATAAAGAATAAATTTTAGTTAAGAATACTTAATTCTAAATCTAAAATATATAACATGAATAGAAAAATATAGTTGAGTTCAAATATTGGCAGTAGTTATGGTCGGATCTAATAGTACGAAAAAGACCATACATTAATAACATTAATTGCAATAAAACGTAAATAAAGGAGAAGATTCATTCAATCTTGAGTAAGGCGGATCCTCTTTCATTTGGTAACGATGAATGATAGATAACTTGTTGATAATCACTGCTCGACCTCAGCCTTATTAATTAATGCTCGACCTCGGCTTTATTGATCACTGTTCGACCTCGGTCAGATAACTCAATTCGATTCACATATTACTCAAGACAATTGTTTTCGCATATCGAATTTTTCTGATTTGATTTTGACCCATACAACTATTAGAGCTGATTACATATGTAAAAGGCCAAAATACTCAAAGTCATTATAATAATGCCACGATTTGCAACTAAAATTATAACTATATTCTGTCTTGAACAAAATCTATTTTGTCCACAACAAAATAATGTCCAAAGCTATCCTTGAACTTCTACGGAACTTGAATCATGTTCCATTGAAGTCTTCTGATATATGGAAGGTACAAAATGTTGTTATAACTAACAATTATTATAGACTTTTGCTTTTTTGAAGTTTAAGTACTGGACTAAAATTTGGGCTTCATTTAGCAGAAACGTACTCATCATGCTTAATTATACCTTATAAAAAGTGGTCGTTGCAAATATTATTAGGTTTATAATCGGGAATCAAATCTCACAGAGAACTAAGGCGTAGCTATAGTTATTCAATATCGCTAAGAAATACAAGTTCAAATAATTTTTTAATTATAAAGATTATAATATTCATTTTTATATAGTTAACTAACAAATCTAGAAAGCCGTAAAACTATCAATTAACAAGGATAAGGATTGGAGTCAAGATTAAGGAGGTCTAGAGTTATGATTTTCCCAATTGTCGGAATCTTTCCCACTATGTCTTCTATAATTTCGCCTAAGTATTCGCTACTGATTATGAGCGGTTTGCATGTTGTAATTCTCTCTCGAGTAACTACGACAATTTACTAGACATACTCTCCCATATTACGCTAGCTGGATTTAATTACACCTCACTTAGATCGCCTAAGATTTCGTTATCCCTAATCCCAACTTTAAACCCTTGGTTATTGATTCCTCACATACATCGAAAGTGATGTTGTTTAACATCTACCTAAATATGCACTCTCTCCCGAGTAATACACATTAAATAGGAACAATCAATTGAGAGCCATTCACCAACTACAATATAAACGTAGTTGAACAAATAGAGAGAAGCTTTGGCTCAATTATATAAAGACATAACAAAAATTTATCCTACAAAATGTTTTATTAACTCTAGATAACAAATTATCTATTCATAATAGTACGCAAAACTACAATACTAACATTCATAACTAAAAATGAAAAATAGGAAAAGGAAGGAAAAACTTGTAGAAGAATTTCCCGCCTTGCTCCTATTGTATCTCTGCCTCCTTAGGTCGAATATGTGTCAAAAGTATGTCCAACCTCCTCAAAATATCGTTTTCTATGTATATATACCAAGTAGGGTTGGACCAAAATAATTATACCTTCTCCAATATGAAAAAGGACACTTTTTCCGTGTTTGACTAACACGACCGCGCTAGTGGCCGCACATATTGCCAAGTAGGGTGCCTGACGAGCGCGACCATGCTATTGACATGCACTTTTAATCCTATTCTGTTTAGAATTTAGAAAAACATAAAACATGAAAGTTGTAGCAATTTGAGCTAGCTTCCTAACAACATATTGTAAAGCCTAAATGGAATTTTGAGTAAAAAGTTATATCCATTTTAATAGATAGTGCACTATATGCCTACTCGATTCTTCGTTCGCTCTAACTATCATCCTTCGACCCCCAAACATGATCCCGGATTAATTACTTGAGCTTTTACTCAAACTTCAAAGCTTTAAATTATTTGAATTCATTCCATAGTATCTACATAGCTCAAAATCACTCCTACGAGGCATAAAACACACCATTAGTACAAAACACTAGCGATTAAAGCTCAAACTCAATTAAAGTGCAGTAAATTAGAGTGCAATAAGCAACCAAAAAATACGTAATTATATTCTATCATCAACACCCCATGCCTAAATCATTGCTTGTCTTTTGAGCAATTAAACTACACCTTTTTTTTATAGACACGACCTTTTTAAAAAATTCTCCTAACTCATCACACCAAAAGTATTTAAAATAGACTAAGCACAAAAGCGTAACATCTTCACCTCAAGATTTGACTCACAAGTATCGCGCATTATTCACAACTCAACCACTTACTCTAACATAGAGATCACTGACATTATCTTTCCTTCATGAATTAAGTGCCTTCGTACAATAAAAGAGAGTAGCTCCATACAATAAAATTTAAGAACACTTAGGAACTCAAGATAGAAAGAATTCATTCACTCTCAGAAGTAACATTCATATGCCACAAAAGATGCACCATAAGCTTGCCCGTAGTGTATTACTCTACTAATCGAGCTAATTCTGTCTACGATCAAGTAGGACTTTATTTGGTTGTGATGTAAGCTGCGGGACATGTAGGATATATTTAGATATTAGAGTGACTACACCTCTCTAAGCACTTTAATACATATACTTTAACATTCAAACCCATACTTATGTCAAACCAAAAATCCACCTTCACATCAATGTATATTACCCCATTTTTTTAAGCACACTTACATAGAGAGTCACCACTTATCAAGGAATTTTCTTTTTACCCAACAATCCAACTATTTTTTTCTTTTTCAATTCAAGTGGCTCTACTTTTTCAAAATAGTGCACATTTCTCCTTATTTATTTAGTTCCACTTAAAAGCGCAACCAACCATTTCACACTTTAACTTTTACAAAGTTCATAACAATTCAAGTGCTCATGAGAGGTAAAAAGGTTCAAATAGCTGGTTAATTCAAACAAATGGGTAAGGCTTGTAATGTGGTATCCAAAGAAACATGATTATATTCTCAAAGAGTTAACTAGGATATAACAATTAGGGGGTAACATATACATATCTGGCTCAACAAAGAAATACCTATATCACTTCCAAGGATGAAAAAACTACTATTTCAGTTCGCAAACATTCAGGGCAAGTTCTGGACATCAAATGCAATGCACAGAATACAACAAACCTCACAGACACACGACACATGACTCACTCAAGAGTGGATCATTAAGACACTCTAGTTAAAGAAATTGAGCAAAGTTAAGACCATACAATTTAAGTACTTATACAAGAGCCATAAACTGAGCGTAAGCGTCACAACCAAAGTACTCACTATTCTCAAGGCATAATATAATAAGAGAAAACAAAATAAATAAATAAAAGAAAGCAATAAAGCTGGGTTTCCTCCCAACAAGCGCTGATTTAATGTCGTGGCACGATGTGAATCACTTTTTGCCTCCACCTCGAGCTTATGAATTGAACCCCAAATTTTGATTCTGTCTATGATCATGCTCCTGGGGTGGTGGAACGAATTTGACAGCCTAATAAAATAATGTAGTATTCTGCACTCCTTAGCCTTTAGATGAGGTGTGTAATCCCGAATTTCTGTCAAGAAGTATTCCAGAATGTAAGCACTTTGCTCCTCATTCCTTGACTCCTCAAGTGGCTCGGACGACTCTATTTCCATATCATCATCTAAACACAATATGGAAAAATGCTTGGAGTGATGACCAATGTGCTCAACTACATGAACACTGGGACTGTCTACATTCTCAACACAAATGAAATTAGACTCAACTAAGTATGTATCCTCAATATTCTTGGTTGACTCTAGTATCTCTTCTACAACATCGACATCCTCGAAATCTAGTGTGATTGATTGTTGGTGTTCTATTCAAGCCTCATCCTCTAGTTCATCCTCATATTTTTTTAAATCCTCCAGTAGAATGGCAATTTCTACTGTCAATTGATGCTAATGTTGGCTACTATCCATAATGTCAACTTGTTGCACTTTACAAGGTTCAATTAATTTATTCGCTTGAGCCTCTAAGTTGTGAATAGTTACGTTGCCTTGGTACCCGCAGTTGTGTCTCATAATTTTGTTTCGTAAGGCACTTTATCATATCCTCGATCTCTTTAAGAACCATTAAAGTAAGGGGTTGGGGGAAGATAAGAACTATAAGCACAACCATGAAAGTGACCATCTTAACCACACATATCACACGCATTTCACACATAAATTGCGTTGGTGCACAAAACTTGCTCTCGGTAATACTTTGATAATTTTGCCCCGGGTGGTTTCCTTCACAATATGCATATAGAGGATTAAAAGTAGAATTATCAACATCAAAATTCTCATAATTCCACGATGCCATGTTTCTCAAATAAACAAATAACATTAAAAATAAAAAAATCAAATCATAAAATAAAAGTTTAAAATTGAAACCTAGCAATATGTACACCTACAACTACACCGTTAGTTCTCTGGCAATGGCGCCAAAATTTGATCACTCCCAGCTATGCCTTATAAAAATAACTAAACGACCGTTACAAATATAATCATATTTACAAGTTCAGGGTCGAATCCTACAGAGAACTAAGCCTTAGCTATAGTTGTTCAATATCGCTAAGAAACACAAGTCCAAATAATTGTCTAATTATAAAGATTATAATATTTATTTTTATCTAACTAACTAACAAATCTAGAAAGCCGTACAACTATCAATTAACAAGGATAAGGATTGTAGAAGTCAAGATAAAGGAGGTCTAGAGTTATGATTTCCCCAATTATCGGAATCTTTTCCGCTATTTCTTTTATAATTTCGCCTAAGTATTCTCTACCGATCATGAGTGTTTTGCGTGTTGTAATTCTCTCTCGAGTAACAACGACAATTTACTAGACATAGTCTCCTGAGTTACGCTAGCTGACTTTAATTACAACTCAGTTAGATCGCACCCAAGGTTTTGTTATCCCTAACCCTACCTTTAAACCCTTGGTAATTGATTCCTCACATACGTCGGGAATGATGTTGTTCAACAACTACTAAATATATACTCTCTCCCTAGTAATACACACTAAATAGGCATTGTTAGTTGAGATCTCTTCAACCAACCACAATATAAACTTAGTTAAACAAATAGAGGGAAGCTATGGCTCAATTATATAAAGACATAACAAGAATTTATCCTACAAAAGGTTATATCAAAACTCTAGATAATAAATTAGCTATTCATAATAGTACGTAAAACTACAATACTAAAATTCATAGCCAACAATGATGAATAGGAAGATGAAGGAAAAACTCGTAGAAGAATTTCCCGCCTTGCTCTTATTGTGTCTCTGCCTCCTTAGGTCGAATCTGTGTCAAAAGTATGTCCAACCTCCTCAAAATATCGTTATATATATATATATATATATATATATATATATATATATATATATATATATATATATATATATATATATATATATATATATATATGTTGGGCCCAAATAATTATACCTTCTCTAATGTGAAAAAAAAAACACTTTTTCTGCGTTTGCGCGGCCGCGCATATTGCCCAGTATTCTGCCTGACGAGCGCGGCCTGAGTGCAACCATGCTATTAACATGCACTTTGCCCCTATTCCGCTTAGAATTTGTAAAAAACTAAAAGATGAAAGTTGTAGATCTTTGAATTAGATTTCCAAAATTATATTGTAAAATCCAAATGGAGTTCTGAGAAAAAAGCTATAGCTATTTTATTATATAGTACATAATATGCCTATTCGATTCTTCGTTCGCTTTAACTATTATCAGTTGACCCCCAAACACGATCCCAGCTTAATTCCTTGAGCTTTTACCTAGAATTCAAAGCTCCAAATCACTTGAATTCATTCTATATCATCTACATAGCTTGGAATCACTCCTACGAGGCATAAAACACGCCATTAATACGAAACACTAGCGATTAAAGCTCAAACTCAATTAAAGTGCAGTAAATTAGAGTGTAATAAGCGAATACAATACACAATTATAGTTTATCATCAACACCCACACTTAAATCATTACCCGTCCTCGAGAAATTAAACTACACTTTTTTATAGACATGACCTTTTTAAATAATTCTCCTAACTCATCACACCAAGAGTATTTAAAATAAATTAAGCACAAAAACATAACATCTTCACCTCAAGATTTGATCACAAGTACCGCGCATTATTCACAACTCACCTACTTACTCTAACATAGAGATCACCGATATTACCGTTCCTTCATGAATTAAATGTCCTCAGACAACAAAAGAGAATAGTTCCACGCAATACAATTTAAGAGCACTTAGAAACTCAAGATAGAAAGAATTTACTCACTCTCAGAAATAGCATTCATATGCCACAAAAGATGCACCATAGGCTTGCCCGTAGTGTATTACTCTGCTAATCGAGCTCATTTAGTCTAGGATCAAGTAGGACTTTATTTGGTTGTAATGTAAGCTGCGAGACATGTAGGATATATTTAGATACTACACCTCCCTAAGCTCTTTAATACATATACTTTAACATTCAAACCCCGTATTTATGTCAAACTAAAACTCCACCTTCACATCAATATATACCCCATTCTTCTTTAAGCTACTTACTTCAAGAGTCACCACTTATCAAGGAATTTTCTTTTTTCACAACAATCCAACTATCTTTTTTTTCTTTTTGAATTCAAGTGCTATTACTTATATAAAATAGTGCACCTTTCTCCTTATTAAATTAGTTCCACTCAAAAGCCAAACCAACCACCCCACACTTTAGCTTTTACAAAATTCATAACAATTCAAGTGCTTATGAGAGATGAAAAGGTTCGAATAGATGGTTAATTCAAACAAATGGATAAGACTTATCATGTGGTTGCCAAAGAAACATGATTATAGGCTCAAAGAGGTTAACTATGATATATAACAATTAGGAGGTAATATTTACATATCTGGCTCAACAAAGAAACACCTATATCACTTCCAACACTGAACAAAACTACTATTTCAGTTTGCAAACATACGGGGCAAGTTATAGTCATCAAATGCAATGCACATAATACAATAAACCTCTCACATACACAGCACATGACTCACTTAAGAGTGGATCATCAAGACACTCTAGTTAAAGAAGTAGAGCAAAGTTAAGACCATACAATTTAAGTACTTACACAAGAGTCAAAAATTGAGCCTAAGCATCACAACCAAAGTACTCACTATCTCAAGGCATAACAAAGTCAAGAGAATTGCTTTAATTCAAAACACAACACAATGCTCTTGCTCCCAAAAAAAACTAACTAGACCAGGTTCAAATAAAACTATTGGAAAAGAATCGTGGCACAAAGAAAAACCAAGAGGTAATTGCTATACTACCTAACAAAAAAAATCTTTTTATTTTCTTTTTTTCTTTAAACTTGAATCCCTTAGAAAATTATCTAATAGCAAACTTTTCTATTTAAAAAAATAACTCAATTAAACTAACACAACTAAAATAGCATAGAAAGCCACCCAAACAATCTCCTCACCCCCACATTTAAAATTTTGCACTGTCCCCAATGCACACCCATACATACAAGAAGGTAAAAGAAACTCCCTGGTAGGCCTAAGGCCGAAGCACTAGCATCTCATGGGGTACTCAGACTTCTCCCCGGCCTGGTCCTTCATGTGGGTACTTAGTTTCAACCATCTGGTTTGCTGTTGCATTCTTCCAATAGCTTTGCTTTCCATCCTCATGGAAAATAAAAACTCGACACTACAAACATAATACAGTTAGAGAAATAGAAAAAAAATTAAAAAAGCAATAAAGCTGGGTTGCCTCCCAACAAGCGCTTGATTTAATATTGCGATACAATGTGAATCACTTTTTGCCTCAACCTCGAGCTTATGAATTGAACTCCTTTGATTATGCTCTATGATCATGCTCCTGGGGTGGTGGAACGAATCTGATTGTATTCTGCACTCCTTGGTCTTTAATTGAGGTGTGTAATCCCGAATTTCTGGCAAGAAGAATTCTAGAATGTAAGCACTTTGTTCCTCATTCCTTGACTCCTCAAGTGGCTCGGACGACTTTATTTCCATATCATCATCTAAACACAATGTGAAAAAATGCTTGGAGTGAGGATCAATACGCTCAACTATATGAACAATGGGATTGTCTACATTTCCAATACTAATGACAATAAAGTCAACTAAATATGTATCCTCAATATTCTTGGTTGACTCTAGTATCTCTTCTACAACATCGACATCCTTGAAATCTAGTGTGATTGATTGTTGGTGTTCTATTCCAACCTCATTCTCTAGCTCATACTCGTATTTTTTTAAATCCTCCAGTAGAATGGTAATTTCTACAATCAATTCATGCTTATATTGGCTACTATCCACAATGTCAACTTGTTGCGCTTTACAGGGTTCAATTAATTTATTCGCTTGAGCCTCCAAGTTGTGCATAGTTGCCCCTTACCTTTTTACCCGCAGTTGTATCTCATCATATTGTTTCGTAAGGCATTTTATCATATCCTCGATCTCTTTCAGGTCCTCGTACTTGAGATCTTTGTTCATATTAACTTTACAAGAAAAAGAAGAACCATCAAAGTAAGGGGTCGGGGGAAGATAAGAACTATAAGAAAAATCATGAAAGTGACCATCTTTACCACCACACATATCACACACATTCCACACAAGATTGAGTTGGGAGATAAAACTCGCTCTCGAAAATATTTTGATAATTTTGTCCTGGGTGGTTTCCTTTACAATATACATAAGGAGGACTAAAAGTAGAATTACCAACATCAAAATTCTCATAGTTCCATGATGCCATATTTCTAATTAAACAAATAACACTAAACTAAAAAAATTAAATAATGTCATAAAAGTTCAAACTTGAAACCTAGCAATATGTACACCTACAACTACACTGTTAGTTCCCCGGCAACGACGCTAAAATTTGATCATGCCCAACTTTACCTTATAAAAAGGACTAAGCGGTCATTGCAAATATAATCCGGTTTACAAGTCTGGAGTCGAATCCTATAGAGAACTAAGGCTTAAATATAGTTTTTCAATATCGATAAGAAACACAAGTCTAAATAAGTTTCTAATTATAAAGATTATAATATTTATTTTTATCTATTTAACTAACAAATCTAGAAAGCTGTAAAACTATCAATTAACAAGAATAAGGATTGGAGTCAAGATTAAGGAAGTCTAGAGTTATGATTTCCCTAATTGTAGGAATCTTTCCTGCTATGTCTTCTATAATTTCGCCTACGTATTCTCCACCGATCATGAGCTCTTTGTGTGTTGTAATTCTCTCCCGAGTAACTACGACAATTTAATATACATACTCTCCAAAGTTATGCTAGCTGGCTTTAATTACAGCTCATTTAGATCGCACCCAAGGTTTCGTTATCCTAATCTTACCTTTAACCCTTTGGTTATTGATTCCTCTCATACGTCCAGAGTGATGTAGTTCAACAACTACCTAAATATATACTTTCACCCGAGTAATACACGCTAAATAGGCACAGTCAATTAAGAGCTCTTTAACTAACCACAATATAAACGTAGTTGAACAAATAGAGAGAAGCTATGGCTCAATTATATAAAGATATAATAAGAATTTATCCTACAGAAGGTTCTATCAAAACTCTAGATAACAAATTAGCTATTCATAATAGTATATAAAATTACAATACTAAAATTCATAACCAACAATGAAAAATAGGAAAAGGAAGGAAAAACTCGTAGAAGAATTCCCCGCCTTGCTCCTATTGTGTCTTTGCCTCCTTAGGTCGAATCTGTGCCAAAAGTATATCCAACCTCATCAATACCGTTTTCTATGTATATATACTACGTAGGGTTGGGCACACACAATTATGCCTTCTCAAATATGAAAAAGGATACTTTTCCCGGGTTTGACTAGCGATGCCGCGATCGTGACCGCGCTAGTGGCCGTGCATATTGCCTAGCATTCTGCTTGACGAGCGCGGCCTGAGCGCGACCGTGCTATTGACATGTACTTTTCACCATGTTCCGCTTATAATTTGAAAAAATATAAAACATGAAAGTTGTAGCTCTTTGAGTTAGCTTTCCAACAACATATTATGGAGCCCAAATAGAGTCTGAGCAAAAAGGTATATCCTTTTTACTAGATAGTGCACAATATACCTACTTGATCCTTCGTTCGCTCTAACTATCATCCTTTGACCCCAAACACGATCCCGGCTTAATTCCTTGAGCTTTTACTCAGACTTCAAAGCTCTATATCTCTTGAATTCATTCCATAACATCTACGTAGCTCGGAATCACTCCTACGAGGCATAAAATATACCATTGGTATAAAACACTAACGATTAAAACTCAAACTCAGTTAAAATACTATAAATTAGTGTATAGTAAGCGACTACAATACACCGTTATAGCTTATCACGTACTATAGTGAATTTTCTTCAGTAGGAAACAATTAAATCTACTGTCTTTCTCTTTTTATTCTATATGTTTCCCTTGTTTGTCATATTTTATGGGTGCGACCTAACAGCACCTTGCTTTTCTCCACAATCTCGGCAAGTTGCGGTTAATATATTCTCTACAGTCCAATCAATAAATGGTTTAAAACACGTCTAGGTAAATTAGGTTAATAACACGTGTACTGTTATAAATAGAACTCTAAATAGAGTGAATGTCTATCTTATAGAAGAGTTTTACTTTGAGGCTAAGTCTTTTCTATGCCTATAAATAGAGGGGTCTTACCCCATTGTAAATCATCCCTAAGTATCAATAAGAATACTCCTCTCTCTACTTCTCTCTATATTGTTCTTGTTCTTGCATTATTGTTCTTGTTCTTATATTATTTTATAACATGTTATCAACACGAGTCTCTAACCAATTGAATTTGATTTCTTCCTTCTTCCAAAATTAGAGATGCCCTAAAGTAATTCATGGCGGTGAGAGATTGAAAGGTTCATGCCAGATTAGTTTTTGGAATAGTTGTTAACAGATAGGAAAATCTACTGGAGGAGCCCCCAGTGATTCCAATTGAGTAACTCCGTTTTCAACGATGAACGCCATTGCCAGACCCCAACCAATGTGAACATCCAAGTGACCATGCATTATCCACACTCCTGTTTACGTGAACATTAATTTCTATACGGAAAAATAAAAGAGATGGTATCATAATGCAACGGGATGGAAACTCAAGAGGTATATTCGATATCACAACATTTATTGGTATACCTTAAAGGTAAGTAATTTATTTTTCCCTTTCAAATTCTTGAAATTCTACGATTTGATTTCATATACAAACAAAGACTAAATCTGTCCAATTGAATTTGCTCCATTCCCTTTAGAGAATGTGGTAGCAGTATGTGATAAGTCTGAAAGAAGACAAAATCCGTCCAATTGAATTTGCTACATTCCCTTTAGAGAATGTGGTAGCAGTATGTGATAAGTCTGAAAGAAGACAAAATTATTACCATGAAGGTATCAATGAATGTGGACGAGGCAATAGATGAAATTATAATCGTCATTATTGTGGTAATGAGAACAATAAGGATTCTCAAAATAATCTTTCACTTTATGAAAGTAATATTTGACATGAGATTGTGTATAGCACATACAGATGATTATGATCCATTCCCTGAAGTGAAATTGTAATAAAGCCCGTAAGTATGGACACGCTCTTGATGTAATTTTGTTTATGTCTAAGAAAGTTCATTGCCCTTGAAATTTCGGGCAAGAACTATATAACATGGGTGTTGGATGCTGAAATCCATTTGGATGCAATGGGTCTTGGAGACGCCATTAAAGACAGAAATAATGCATCCACCCAAGACTATGCTAAGGCCTTGATTTTCTTGCGCCATCACCTTGATGAAGGTTTGAAACTGTGCTAAGGCCCTGATTTTCTTGCGCCATCACCTTAATGAAGGTTTGAAAATTGAATATATCACAGTTAAAGATCCACCTATCTTGTGGAATGGCTTAAAGGAGAGATATGACAACCTGAAGTTGGTCACTCTGCCACAAGCACGATATGATGAGAATCCAAAAGCAAATAGTTCATAAACTATATGTTATCGTTGCGGTGGAAAAGGGCACTAGGCGAAAATTTGCCGTGTACCAAGACATTTGGTTGAGCCTTGTCAAGCATCTCTAAAGAGTAAATGCCCTGAAACAAATTTTGTCTCTGACGACAATTTTGACATCACCCACTTGGATGTGGCAGACTTCTTTGAGCACCCTGAGGGGAAAATAGACCACCTAATCGGTGATGGATCTGTGATGAAAGAAGATGGAATTGTTTGATTTTATTTCACTTATTTGTAATAGTTAGTGAATAAACTAATAGTCATTAGTATCAGCTCGTATTAGTTAGTTTATGATATAATGTTAGTATTAGTTCTTTAGAATGTTTCAATATGCTCAAATTTCAATAATATTTTTATTTTCCAGTAGAGGCAATCGACTAACCTAACAATTAGTCGATTATCTAATATTTCACATTAAAACTGCATAACAATCGATTATATTAAGATACAATCGATTGTGTATGTTTAACAATCGATTATATTAAGACAGTGTGATCTGAAGTTTTTTCAAAATAGCAAATAATCGATTATGTATGTTTAACAATCGATTGTATTAAGACACAATCGATTGTGTATGTTTAACAATCGATTATATTAAGACAGTGTGATCTGAAGTTTTTCAAAATAGCAAATAATCGATTATGTATGTTTAACAATCGATTGTATTAAGACACAATCGATTGTGTATGTTTAACAATCGATTATATTAAGACAATGCGATCTGAAGTTTTTCAAAATAGCAAATAATCGATTATGTATGTTTAACAATCGATTGTATTAAGACACAATCGATTGTGTATGTTTAACAATCGATTATATTAAGACAGTGTGATCTGAAGTTTTTCAAAATAGCAAATAATCGATTATGTATGTTTAACAATCGATTGTATTAAGACACAATCGATTGTGTATGTTTAACAATCGATTATATTAAGACAGTGTGATCTGATGTTTTTCAAATTAGCAAATAATCGATTATGTATGTTTAACAATCGATTACAGTGAAACAAACGAATTGAATTTGTTTATTCTCATGTTCGTGTATTTTCTTTTGTATGTCAAACCATGGGAAAGCAAATATGGATATCTCACAAAGCAAGCTTGAATCAAATATTTGTTTAGTTGATTCATGTACTACACATACGATACTCAAAGAAAAGAAATATTTCTCTCAACTAAGTATGTGTAAGGCAGATATTACTACAATCTCTGGTAGTAGTAAATTGATTGAAGGCTCCGGAAGAGCAACTGTAACTTTGCCCAAAGGCACGGTGTTTATCATAGAGAATGCAATGTTCTCCTCCAAGTTTAAGAGGAACTTGTTGAGTTTTTAGGATATCATTCAAAATGGATATCATGTTGAGACAATAGATGAGAATAATCTTGAATACCTCATTTACTCATGAAAACGAGGCTGCCCACTTCGGTTTAGGGTCACGCCATTCTGCATGCAGCAATGCTAGTTCGTCGGCTGCCCACTTCGGTTTGGGGTCACGCCATTTTGGATGCAGCAATGCTAGTTCGTCTCTGACTGACGAATTGTCACAAATATTCCCCGTAGCAATGAGTTTTGGGTCATGAACCTAATATATCCCACTTAAGAATTTGTGGATGTGCAGTATATGTGCATGTAGCACCGCCATATTGCACCAAAATGGGTTTGCAAAGAAGGTTAGGAATATATCTTGAGTTTGAAACGCCCTCCATTATTCGCTACCTCAAAACATTGACAGGGGATTTGTTCACTGCACGATTTTCAGACTGTCAATTCGATAAGACACTTTTTCCAAAATTAGGGGGAGAAGTTGGTGAAACCAAACGGGAAATTTTATGGAAAAATGCATCATTATCTCATCTTGATCCACATACCTCCATTTGTGAAAATGAGGTGCAAAAGATTATCCATTTGCAAAGAATAACAAATCAAATGCCAGACACATTTACAGATTTGAAAAGGATAACAAAATCACATATCCCCGCAGTGAATGTGACAACATCTGATTCACGAATACATATTCATTATTGGAAGAATATGAACATGAAATTGGTATAGAATATACCACACTCACCCTTAGAAGGAGGTTTGAGATGATACCACACTCACCCCTAGAAGGAGGTTTGAGATGATATATGGCATGAATGATCGTTGGTCACGTACCTATTGTACGCCAAAGTATTTTGGAAATATGACTATTAAAGGACAACGATAATGCAAGAAACCTATCTTGCATATAAGTTTGACATGACCATAATGGTATAACTTTCTCTTTAAGAAAGATATTCACCACATGGATGTTGATGAATTTGTGGTAGTACAAAATTAATTGAGAGCTCTAGAAGAACCAATTATTACTATGTTGGAGAAACACAATTGATTACCAATAAGATACTGTGTTGTAGTAAGTCTCAAAGAAACTTATTCAGTTTCCAAAGTATATGCGAAAGCGATTGATTATTTTGAGACTATAAATAAAGGAAAGATTTGATATCTTCTATTACTACAACTTGTAGCGGGATAATTTGTATATGAAAAGCTACCCGCTTTATTCTCCAGTTTGTACTACACAAACAAAAGAATGCCACAATAAAGTAGATATTTATTGGTATAAAAACCCATACCACAATAAACCTGAAGTTTATTGAGAATTGCACATGTCATGGTGTAAACATGAACTTATCAATATTGATAATTTATTCAGTAGGCATTCGGGTTAGCCATCTCATTTTAAGTATGATGTGCAAATTCACATGGGTGAATATTAAAGAACTAGAAAGTTCTTTACGAATTTTCTTGTATTACTTGTTCTCATTAATGAACTGACCAACTAAAGAGTTCGGGTTGAAGCTCATAAATTCTGGAAATACCAAAGGTGAATATGGGCCCATTCACCTGCCATGTATACCAAATATGATGCATCTATGATATGGTTACATGTGCGATTGTTATTAACCCGCAGCCTGGCCGGTGCTTGCGAGGTAAATTGCTCAGTAGTATAGCTTCGAGCATAATTTCCAGATTTTCTATTTAAGATAGTTCATCTTGATAAGTTGGTTTATATCATAGTTGGTTTAGCAAGATAATTATTGAGTGCCTACACTTAATAGCTAAACTGTTTCTTATGAGAACAAAGTTATACATATCAGTTTGATATACGAGAGTATATTATATTCTCCCCTCACAAGTGGTTCAGGGTCAGGAACCAAATAACACCATCTTATTATTGATGTACGGTGTATATTTTCATTAACACCATAATGCACAAAGATGGACTCTCAAAGTTGAGGAAACAAGTTAGCTTTTCTAACATGAGGGGGAGACATGATAAACACTCTAGAAAAGGTTACATGGGATGAATTATCATTTGTATATATAGATCCTCGAATATCATAATATAAACCTGAAGTTCATAAAAGAATAATTCAATTGCAACATATTGCAAAGCATGCTATACGCATTTGCTGACCCAAAGAAAGTAACTATATTCTCACTGCAAATGCTCATATTAAGTCCCAGAAGGACAAAGTCTTTGATACGCTTAAAGCGTATAGACAAATCGGTTTCAAAATAACTTCTTAATAAAGAAGATGAGCAAATGATCAAAGTGATCATAATAAAGTCAATGGTATGTGTAATCAGTTTTCGATATCTTATTTGTTTAGCATGACATGAAAACTTGATATGCATCTAAAGTCTATTATATGGCGTATATGGCTTAACTTATATGTCAATCCAAGAAAGATTGAAGTTGCTTGAAGCATATACAATTCTTGGTCCTGAAGTACCACATCCTAAGTGCAACTTATGTACATATGTATCTTGCTATAACTATAAGCATGATGGCATCGAGAATATCTCTATGGAGATATGGAAGAGTCATTCCACGACATTATATGAAAATGTTCATATCTATCAAGAATGATAATTTCAAGGTGCGGAATATTTATTCAAATCAATATGGCTGATTTATTTATCAAATCTCTACAAAAGATCGTTTTGAAGATGGTGCACAAGAATGGAATGCAAATGCTCAAGGATGTGAATTGATGCTCTTTTCAGGGGGAGTTAATGCGCGTTGCACTCTTTTTCCCTTACAAGGTTTTGTCCCACTGGGTTTTCCTTGCAAGGTTTTTAACGAGGCAACCAATAGGCGCATATTCAAACATGTGTACTCTTTTTCCTTTTCTATAATTTTTTCCCATTGGGTTTTGTTTTAGTTAAGGTTTTAACGAGGCACATTATTGAATAGACATTCAAGGGGGAGTGTTATAAATAGAACTCTAAATAGAGTGAATGTCTATCTTATAGAAGAGTTTTACTTTGAGGCTAAGTCTTTTCTATGCCTATAAATAGATGGGTCTTACCCCATTGTAAATCATCCCTAAGTATCAATAAGAATACTCCTCTCTCTACTTCTCTCTATATTGTTCTTGTTCTTATATTATTTTATAACATGTATATATATATATATATATATATATATATATATATATAGAAAAGTTAATTATCTGAAGAGACATAAAGTTGAAAATAGTAGAAAGAAAAGATGGAAAACTAAAAGATATGAAAGAAGAATGAACTAAGATGATATGGTGCGATATGGTGTGTTATGGAATGTCATAAGATAGGTGCAATAATATAAGGAAATAACAAATAATGAAGAATTTTTTTTAAAAGCCACGTGGACGATGGGGCCTAGTGAAATATCAGGCAAGCACATATATACATATAAAAAAGTTTGATTAGAGTCGATCATGTGTAGATATTTTATGTTGTCAATGAAATGAAATTCGTACAGTATGCTATTTTGACTTTTGGGTAACTTCTTCAACCCCCTTACCTTTCACTTTCTTGCACTACACTATTTTGACTTTTGTGCTGTGACTTCAAGCTCCCCAACTTTCATTTGCTTGCACGCCTAAAGCAAGCACATGCAACTATTGGCATGGGCAAATACAACAACAACAACCCAGTATAATCTCATTTAGTAGGATCTGGGGAGGGTCGTGTGTACGCAGACCTTACCCCTACCCTTCGATAGAGAGGCTGTTTCCAAATAGACCCCCGGCATCCTTCCCTCCAAGAACTTCCCACCTTGCTCTTGGGGAGACTCGAACTCAGAACCTCTCGGTTGGAAGTGGGGGTTGCTTACCATCAGAGCAACCCCTTTTTGGCAAAATTAATTTAATATTTAAAAGAATTAAAATTACAAATTTATAAACTTTAAATTAATTATTAATTTTGCATCAGCTCTAAGCAAAAACATACGGGAGAAAATTTTGTTGCTAAATGACGAAGTGAACCTAAATATTGCTAGATTGAAACGCTATTGAATCTTGTCTTTCCCAATGATTTTCGCCTAAATGAGAAACTGTCATCCTTTAATTTGCTTATTTATGATAAAAACAATTATTTTAGCAGTCGTGATATTTAGACCAGCTTGGCATGCTCATCAAATGTTATGTTCTAGTTCTTTTGTTCCAATTTATTATGTGATTCTAACTTTTCAAATAATTTGCTAAACTACGAATACTATGTTTTATATTTAAAAGCAAAATAACTTTAAACTTCTGATTTTATATTTGATGATGAGATTTTATAGCTACCCAACCAATATATTTTAAAAATCTTCCTTGCTTTCTTAAATTAATGCAAATCAAATTAAATCATATTTGACCTATGGTAGTGAACCTATTTTTCGCGGCTCCTTTTCTGAGTAGATTAGGCTGCTGTTCTCTTATTCCAAGCATGAGCTGTTGACTTGGTGTGTCGCAAACTGAACAATAATCACTTCTATTTGAGTTCGATCGGTTTCTTCTTTTTGAACCACTAGACTTTAGAAAAATGTTACTCCCACGAGATAGAGAAATATTAGAAAAAGCAAATCCAAAAGATCCCTTGATTGAGTGCTTCTTTTAGCCACACAAATAATGTTACATCATATTTAAGATATGCATTTCAGAAATCTTTCTCTTTTTATTAACTTTGTGCCAAGTCAAATAAGAAAATGATATGAAACTTCAATAGGGTCTCAAGAATCAATAATATTTTTCTATAACATAAGAAAGGGCAATCGAAAAGGGTCAAATCTTAAAAGATAATATAACTAGTGGTTCTGGTAATGTCGTCTTCATTGTTATAATCTGTGTTGCTTGTGGGGTGGGGAGGATTTGTATTTGACCTAAAAAGAGTTGGTTGATATTCTCACCATGATATCAAATATTGACTCCCGTAGCCCTTCCCACATCAATGGTCACATTAGTGAAATAAATGAAGCTATGAATTAAACAACTTCCATCTTTTAAATTTGATGGGAGTTGAGACAAAGTGATAGGGAAAGAAGCAATATTATTAAGAGGGCACTTGAGTATAAGATAAAGGTAAACTAAGGTCATTTTCGTTTAGGCATGTTCGCCAGCTTAAAATAGGAGTACACTGTGGCCCGGGCCTGAACCAGACCGGGCCAGCGGTCCTGGCGGGCCTAACGGGCCTAACGGTCCTGGTGATCCTGGACCTGATGTTACCTTTAGGCCCGTGACGGGCTGGTCCAATACCATTAGCTCGTAAGCCCGGGACCGCTAGTCCCGTGACCGTCACCCGAGCCTGGGCCGGTCCTGGCGGGTCTAAACGGGCTCAATGGCTATTTTTTTAATTTGTTTTTGTTTTAAAAATCAGCAACGCCCATATTTAAAATATAGCCGTTTGGGCTGACAATATGGCCGTTTGAAAGTTTACAAAATGACTATTTGGCCCCCAAACTTTAATTTAACCTCAAACTTTATATAATTACACTTTTTTCTATTTCTCAACTATAAATACCCCCTCATTCTTTCATTTTTATTCACCAATTCATCAATATCTCTCAATCTTTCTACTACACTTGCTTAATTTATTGTTGAAAATTTGTGAAAAATTGTGAAGTTGTTGAATTGAAGTTTTCAAGTGTTCAACGATTTTCAATTTTTAAGAAGTTGTTCGGCAATCCGGTAAACGCGTTTCAACTCTTACGTTTTAATAATATATTTTTGTGTGGTTTAGTTTGCATAATTATAATTAATATGGCATTTTCTTTGAAAAAAATATTTGGTAAAGGAAAAAGTAAAATCGGTGAAAGTAGTGGCCATAATACTACCCTTCCCCCGGCTCCTCGACCTACAAAAGATAAGCAAGTTGAAAGTAGTCGCCAACCTGGACGTCCTCCTCCTCCTCCTGTAATGCTTGATAGTGATCACCCTTGTTTTCAATTTACCGATAGTGAATTTCTACATGATGTTGCAGTAGGTGATAGATTAGATGATGAAATTATGAATGCTCTTTATCATAATGAACCTATCTTAGAGGAAAATGAGGATGATGATGATAATGATGATGAAACCCAAGCACCAAATTTAGATGATACATCTACTAGTCCTGTTCATAACTCAAGTAATGCACCGGCCGATCCACCTGTAGAAACTCCAACTTTTAATAGACAACCTGCTAAACGTCAAGAAACATCATTAGTTTGGAACTTTTTTACTCAAGTAAGAGAACTAAATAAGGCTAAGTGTAAAACTTTTGGGAAATTACTAGTTCATAAATTTACTGGAGACTGTAGCGGCACGGGTAGTTTGACTAGGCACATAAAAACACACCCTAGAGATAAGGCTAGATTTTTTCAAATGCAGGCGCAGCAAGAGGGGACAAGTGTAGATTCTGCGGTGAACCCTAGTACAGGTTCAAATCTAGTTCAACCAGGAATTAACACTATCACCGGAGGTATTTTATATTACGATCCAAATAGAGATCGTGAAGAATTAGCAAAGATGATTACTGTTATGTGTACTTTTGCTTATAATCCTAAATGGGTTCATTATATTAGAAGAGTTTTTAATCATACTTACAAAGGTTGGCCTCGCGCAACAGTTACGGCCGATGTTTATAAATTCAAACATGATTATGAACAATATTTGCGCTATTTATGTACTCATATACCTAATCGGATTTCTATTACTACTTATATTGGTAAAAGTGGTAATGATTGTGATTATCTAACTGTTACAAGTCATTGGATAGATGAGGACTGGACAATGAAAAAACGTATAATTGCGTATAGAATAATTAATTCACATCACACATGTAAGTTTATAGCTAACACTGTTTCAGATATTTGTAGATATTTTTGCTTTAGCGATAAAATAATGGCAATTTCTTGGATATTGCTTCTAGTAACACTAGTGCTATAGGCATGCTTACAAAAACACTAAATCCTCATTTACTAATAGTTTCCATGTTAGATGTATTTGTCATATTTATCATTTAATTTTCGGTGATGGTATGCGAATTTTAAACGTAGAAATTGAAAAGGTTCGAATGACTCTTAATTGGATTTTTTATTCAAACCGTAGAACTAGACTTAAGGAGTATCTTAAATAATGTGATGAATATGACCTTAGAGAAAGAAAGGTTCCTAAACCTTACCCGACTAGATGGAATTGTATATACGAAAGTCTAGTAGTTGCATATGAATATAAAAACCCAGTTAATGCAACGTTTAATTCTCGGGTAGGTGGTGAGGATGATGATGAAATGCTTACTACCCAAGATTGGACACATGTTAAATTCTTTTAGATTTTTTAGAACATTTTCAAGTTGCTACAAATGTATTTTCTGGGCAATATTATCCTACTATTTCAAACTGTTTAATTTATATTGTCACACTAGCTGATTTGTTTGTTGAATTTGGCGAGGGTGGGGATATTTATGAACTTGCTATAAATGAATAACAACAATTTAAAAAATATTTTTTCCCTATCCCTCCTATTTTTGGTGTTGCTGCAATGTTAAATCCTACGATGAAATTGGGAGGTCCTCATATTTGGTATTCAAATATTTATAAGGGTTTAGATCTTTCAAACGAGGAAGTTGCTACACTTGCAGATGCAAAAGCATCAATTAATATTAATGCTCAAACAGTTTATAATGCTTATCAACTTGCCTTAGAGCATGCTAGGCCAAATATTCCAACCCCTACTTCGTCTAGCTCACAATCGTCTAAAAGAGTTGCGGGCTTAACAACTCTTAAATCTTGGACGGAGTTCCGCGGTTCTAAAGGTGATAATTATGATGAAACTTCACATCTAAATGAGCTTCAAGTTTACTTGTCTTAGGGACTTGAAAAGGAGAATCCAGACGGCTCTTTCGATCTTTTGGAATGGTGAAAGTCAAGGGAAAAATATTTTCCGGTTCTTGCAAGGATGGCTCGGGATATTTTATCAATTCAAGCTTCAATTGTTGCATCGGAGAGCGCTTCAGTCAAGCAAGACTGCAAATAGGTGATCAATAGAGCGGCGATGAAGGATAGCTTGGAAAAATCGGTACTTTTTAGAGATTGGATCCGCGCGGAAAGAAGAAACTTTTGAATTGCAGAATCACAACCGGCGATGGATGAAGCTTATGAAGAAATGATAGCGGAACTTGCGGAGAATTCGGCTTCGCCCGGAAGTGGTGATGAACAAGATTCTTTTTCACCACCGCCAACAAAACCTCCTCCCAACCTTGACGGATTTATGAGATTTGTTAGAGATACAATGTAGATTATGATGTAACATGTACTTTGGCACATCTTCTTTTAGTTTTTTTTCTTTTAATGGTGGTATTAGTACTTTGTTGTGCTCATTCCATTGGGGCAAGTAAGACTAAGAAAGTTATGCCATTTTAGGTAATAAAAATTATAAGACATACCGTTGAATATCTTTTTTCTCAATATTTCTTTGTCTTTACTTCGAATTTTTATAAGCTACAATATATATATATATATATATATATATATATATAGATATATATAGATAAATATATATATATATATATAAAACATACAATATATACTACAAAAAAATATATACGAGAATATATATACAGAACATACAACCTAAACTACAAGAAAATATATAAGTAATAACATCTATACATAAGATACAATATATATAAGAGAAGAAATATACATTATACATAAGAGATACAATATATATACTACAACAAAAAATATATATATAAGTTATAATATATATACATAAGATACAATATATATATATATATATATATATATATATATATATATATATATATATATATATATATATATATATATATATATATATATATATACTACAAGAAAATATATAATAGAATATATATACATAACATACAAGAAAATATATAAGGATATATATAATATACAATATATACTAATTACTACAATACAATATACAATGAAATACATATATATATATATATATATATATATATATATATATATATATATATATATATATATATATATATATATATATATATATATATATATATACACTAATAACTAGTATACTATATAAATATACTCTATACTAGTATATTATATGCAATACTAATAACTACTATACAAGATATTGCCTTAAAAAAATTACAAAAAAGCCCGCCAGGCCAGCCAGGCCCAACCCGCTAAGCTCAGGACCACATGGGCTTAGGCCCGGTGCGGGCTGGTCTCACCCATTGAGCCCACGAATACCGGGACCGCCAAAGACCGATACTGCGAAGCCCGGGACCGCGAAGCCCGGCCCGCGAAGCCCGTTTAGGCCCGGGCCCGGGACAAAATACACCATTAGCTTAAAAGAGAAAAAGAAGTTTACCCGTTTAAAAAAAGAATGAACCGCTTGATGATTTTTTAAGAGTTTATTTGCTTGTGAAGTATTTCTCGTTTATATAAAATTTGGGAAAGGATCACACCTCAACCGATATAATGTAGGCAACTTATACTGATGCAAGTATTAATGGCTAGCTAATATCATTTCTACTTAGTTCTTGGCCTAAGTTTTTGGCATCTCACTTTCGGCTTAATTATATTGGACTTTTGGCTATCCCAGTCCCATTGACTCCTTTGAAATCTTATAGATCCTCTCGAGAGAGTGGAAATGACATCAAGTATCCTCTCTAAATGCTTGATATTTAGAAAGTAGCCGATGCGATCTAGATTTTAATTTTTAATTCAATTTTTTACAATAAATATGTCTTGAATTATTTAAATTTAAAATTTTTAGTTTGAAATTTTAGGACAAAATAAATCTGACTAAACTCTAAATAGCGTCCCTTAAAATGACTATCATTGCAATTGTCACTTTCCACCAAATACTCTAACAATATTCACGTTAAAAGAATCAATTGATCCCGACTCTGTAAGAGTTGACCACACTTTAAACTCATGACGTTATCTAATTATTTATTATCATCAGTATAAAAGGTGAAAAATGCATATTTTGAGTGTGTTTATGTGTTATTTCTTCTGTGAGTTACAGGAGTTCACATTGCTTTGAAGTGAAAATATGCTCATTACGTGTTTCTTATGTGTAGGAATAAACTTGTGCGAAAAAAGATCAAATGAAAAAAAAATTTGTGAAAAAAGAGCCAAAGAGAAAAGTCTCGGATGAAGCGAGGTTCACTTTGCCAGAACGAGACCGGAGTAGAAGAAACCAGAAAAGTCTCGGACAACGTAGCGAGGTTCACTTCGCGAGAACGGGACCGGAGAAGAAAAAAATCAGCTTTTCCAATTTGAATTAGGAGAAACCAAATTTGCCCCAAATTGAACCCTACACCATATAAATATGAGAGTTAACCACTTTTTGAAAGAAGAGAAGACTTTGGAGAGGCAAAAATACTCTTGGAGAAAGGAGAAGGATTCAACTTCACATTTCCCCCTCTTTATTCCTATTTTCAATTGCTATGAATTATAGTCTTGTATTTGCAAATAACTATGAGTAGCTAAATTCTCATCTAGGGTTGATGGAACCTATTGAAGGATGATTTTTCCACCGCATTTAATATAATTTGTTATTTACTTTTATCTACTTGTTGAACTATATTATTATTGTTGTTCGTTGAAGGAACCTCAATTGATTGCACTTATTTAGTGTGTACTGCTTGAGCGAGTGTAGGCATTCAGATAGCTATTTAAAGATACCACTCCTAACGTATTTGAGAGATTAATACTAAGGGTTTAAAGGCGAGATTAGAGATAACAAAACCTTGGTTCAATATAATTGACCGATAAATTAGTGCCATCTAACATAGATTGAGAGAATACGTCTAGTAAATTATGGTAGTTGCTTGAGAGAAAGATACGACACTCAAAGTACTCACGATCGGTAGAGAATATTTAACGACCCGACCGGTCATTTCATGTTTTATTGCTCCGTTTCTCCCATTTCTGCTTTTTATTATCGTATTCAGCAGTATTATGTGTTATTGGGTTGGTTGGCTCAGTTTCGGAGAGGTTGTGGTAAGATTTGATATACTTAGTCTCTTTTGAGTAAGCTTAAGTTGGAAAAGTCAATTGGATATTGATTTACGTGAAAAAAGGCTTGGACATGTGATTGGAGCATTATCGAAATGTGCTTTAGAGGTACGGAGTAGATTTAGGCTTGAATTGACGATAATGAAATTTTGGCATTTTTCGATTGTTAGGTGAGATTTTGATATAAGGGTCAGAATGGAGTTCCGGGAGTTGCAGTAGGTCTGTTGTGTCATTTGGAACGTGTGTGCAAAATTGTAGTCATTCGGACGTAGTTTGATAGACAGTTTTATCAAAAGCGGAATTCGAAAGATTTTTGGAACCTTAGGCTTGAATCCGATGTGTTTTGGTTGATTCGATATTGTTTGAGGTATTTTGAAGATTGGTATAAATTTGGATAGTGGTATAGGACTTGTTTGGTGCTTTTGCTGAGGTCCTAAGGGCCTCGGCATAATTTCAGATGGTTGGCGGAAGATTTGAGTTGGGTTTTGGCAGCAGAAGTTTTTTCCAATTGATGTCATAACTGCATCTACGGCTAAGGTACCGCAGGTGTGGTCACGCAGAAGCGAGTTTGGAGTCGCAGATGCGGCCAAAGGCATAACTAAGTGAAAACTGCAGATGCGGGATGTGAACCGCACCTGCAGGCCCGTAGATGCGAAGGTAGGTCACAGGTGCGAAAGGTGACTTAAGTGGTGACCGCAGAAGTGGTGCTTAGGACCGCAGAAGTGGTGCTTAGGACCGCAAAAGTGGATGCGTAGGAGTGAGAAATGGACCGCATGTGCGAAAAGCTTGTGCTGGAAGGTATAAAAGATTTCCTTCGCGATTTTGTGTTATTTCTTCATAATTTCCGTATGGGTTTGAGCTTGAGGGAGCTATTTGAAGAGGGATTTCATGGGGATTTCATTGAGGTAAGGAATTTGGAGCCTAAACTTGTTTGTATAGTGTTATTTCACTGATTTGGCTTAAAAACTAATAGAAATTAAGGGTTAAAAATTGGGAAAACTAGGGCTTGATATTGGAGACCTTTGAGCAAGGGTTTGAGGGCTAATTTGTGATTGTATTTTAGTACTTTTGATATGTATGAACTCGTGGGGAGATAAGGAGTCTATTGATGTAAATTTTATTGAATTTCGAGACGTGGGACTGGGGGTCGGGTTTGGTTAATTTCGGGATTTGCATGGTATTTTGATTACTTTTGAGTGGGCTTTGTTCTCTTAGCATATTTTGATGGTCATGTACTGATTTTGGCTAGATTTAGAGTATCCGGAGGCCGATTCGAGGGGAAAAGGCATGACGAGCTAGGGTTCAGACCAGATAGAGGTGAGTAATGATTGTAAATATTGTCTTGAGGGTATGAAACCCTGGATCACATATTGTTGCGCTATGTTGAGGTGATGCACACACTAGATGACGAGCGTAAAGTCCTGCACCATTGGGGATTGTGACTTAGTCCATTCGGAATGACTGTTTTACTGCGTATTTAATTGAAAATTATTTGCAATCATCATAATTTAGGCTGAATCGTTTTGGACTGTTAAGGAATTTTTACTGCTATTTCCTCACTATTTTGAATTTATATCTATACACAGTCATGCTATATTCTACTGTTTTTGTAACTCAACCATGTTTGCTTTGTTATAATACTTTAAATAATATTTTGGGCTGAGCAACATGTTTTACTGTGCCCAAGTGGCTTTTAGATATTTTTGAATGATTAGGGCCGATGGCCTGTGTTGTGAGGATTATTATGGGATTGGGCTGCACGCCGCAACAATGTTGAATTGGTTATGATTATGAGGCCAGGGGCCTGAGTTGTACACTACAAGGTGGCTTGATATGAGGCTGACAACCTATTTTATTATTCCACGAGATGACTTGATATTGCGCTTGAGCCGTAAGGGGTCCCCCCGGAGTTTGTACACCCCTAGCGAGCGCGAGTACCCAGTGTGATATGTGATATATCCTGAGGAGTTGATGTTGTTCCATGTTTTTGCCCGAGGGGCTGATTCTGTTGATATTTTGCATGAGGGGCTGATTTTTATGTGTTTATCTATTATCACTACTTTATCATTTACTTGTTTAACTGTTAAAAGAGGCTTTGAAGAGCTTTTCACTATTTTATTGCATTCTATTGATTTTATACCACCTGTTGTAGCATTATGGTGTGTTTTACGTGATTTCTTATTGCTCAACCATCATTTTTTCTTATTACTCATCGAGTGGTCATACTCACATTACTCCCTACAGTATGTGTGCACATTCTGGAGCTTTGGGTCCTGCTAGCGAGGGTTAATAGCTTCCAGCAGATTGTTCGGAGTCCACTAGGTAGCTGCTCGACGTTTGCAGCCAAGTGTTTCTCCTTCCTGTCGTTATTTTCATTTGTACTGGATTTCTTTGTTGTAGACTATGAAGACTTTTCCTACTTTTAGACAGTTGTTTAGATGCTCATGATTGGTCACACCCTAATATCGAGCTGTGTTGGTTTTTCCGCAAAATTGTACTATTTCACTTTTATTTTGGGATTATTAGCATGTTAATGACTTAAATTGTGTATTATAAATGTTTTGTATGAACTGGGAGTTGTGTCGGCAAGCTTTGTTTCACGATAGGCTCCATCATGAACCGGTCTTAATTTAGGGTCGTGACAAATTGGTATTAGATCCTAGGTTACATAGGTCTCACGAGTCATGAGCATGTTTTGTAGAGTCTCACAGAACGGTACAGACGTCTATATTCATCCTTGGGAGGCTGTATAACCTTTAGGAAAAACTTCATATTCTTGAAACTGTTGTCGTGCAGATATGTTGATCAGCGTATTAAACTTCTGTTATCCTATTCTCTCATAGACGGTGAGGACACGTGCTACCAGTTTAGATGGACGACCACCAGTACCACTAGCTACGGCCGTTAGAGGTCGAGGACACGGACGAGGCCGTGGTAGGGGCAGGGATGTTCTTGCACAACATCTAAGGTAGCACCTGCAGATCCACCAGCCGCCCCAGTTCAGGATCAAGTCCCAGTTGTGGACGCTCCAGCAGCACCAGCTCAGGCGCCAGCGGTGCCCATTGCGATTCGAGGTCTTCAGGAGGCCTTGGCTCAGATTCTATTAGTATGCACATGTCTAGCTCAGGCGGTCTTAGTTACTATAGTTGCAGCTACGTTTCAGGCTGGGGGAGGCACTCAGACTCCCGCCGCTCGCACACCTGAGCAGGTCGTGCAGGGACTTCAAACACCGGGGGCACATCCAGCCCAGCCGGTTGCACATGTTTAGGACTATATAGCTCCTGCTATGCTAGAGGATGAGCAATGTCAATTGGAGAGGTTTGGTAGACTTCGGCCTCTGACTTTCAGTGGTGTAGATGGTGAGGATGCTAGGGTTTCTTGGACAAATGTTAGTGGATTCTTCGTAAAATGGGTATTCTGGAGACCAGCGGGGTCGCTTTCACTATTTTTCTATTTTATGGATCCGCCTTCACTTGGTGGGAGGCTTATGAGAGGCATAGGCCTGTTGGTGCAACATCCCTTACTTGGAAGTAGTTCTTCTTTGTCATTTTAGAGAAACATGTGCCATAGTCTCGCAGAGAGGAGCTGCATAGGCAGTTTGAGTGGTTGTATTCGGGAGAGACGACTATGCCATAATATGAGATGAGGTTCTCAGAGTTAGCTCGTCATGCTGTTTGGTTGGTTCCTATGGAGAGAGAGAGAGAGAGAGAGAGAGAGAGAGAGAGAGAGATAGAGAGAGGATTAGGAGGTTTGTTGATGGCCCCAAATATCAACTTCGTATTCTCATGACCAAGGAGAGGGTGTCTGGTGCTACTTTTGAGGAGGTTGTTTACATTGCGCGTGAGATTGAGTCAGTTCGTTGCCAGGATCGAGATGAGAGAGAGGCCAAGAGGCCTCAAGGATCTGGTAGTTATGGTGGTGCTCCTTTGAGAGGTTAATTTTAGCACGAAAGAGGCCGTCCATTCAGGAATGCTCAGCCAGCTTGGTTAGGTTATCATGGGGCATCATTGTTTCATGGTTCTCACAGTTCTCATCAGGGCCAGTCATCACTCAGTGTTCTTCCAGCTCAGAGTTCATTCTGTGCTCCATTAGTTCAGGGCTCTTCTATACTAGGTGCATCTACTAGTCATTCCGGTGCTAGGGGTTCCCTTCAGTCCCCGTCTCCAGCACCCGGGAGTTGTATGAGTGTGGAGAGTTGGACCATATATGGAGGCAATGTCCTTATCGTCTTGGGGATTCATCTCAGCAGAGGGGTTAGCCATCGGCTTAAGTTCCAGTTAGTTCACCACCACCCACCCACCCAACTAGGGGTAGAGGTCAGTCAGCTAGGGGTCGTCCTAGAAGGGAAGGTCTATCAGGTGGCGGCCAGGCCTATTTCTATGCACTTCCAGCTAGACCCGATGTTATTGCTTCAGCTGTTATTACAGGTATTGTCTTAGTCTGCCACAGAGATGCTTCTGTGTTGTTTGATCTCGGTTCCACTTATTCTTATATGTCAACATACTTTGCTCGTTATTCGGATATGCATCGTGAGTCTCTTATTTTATCTGTTCGTGTATCTACTCTGGTGGTAGATACTGTTATTGTAGAGTGTGTGTACCGGTCATGTGTGGTGACTATTGGGGGTCTGGAGACCTGAGTTGATCTTTTGTTGTTTTGTATGGTAGACTTTGATGTTATATTGGTCATGGATTGGCTACCTCTGTGTCGAGCTATTTTTGACTGTCATGATAAATATTGACTTTGGCTATGTCGGGTATGCCACGGATTGAGTGACAAAGTTCGACCGATTATGGTCCTCGTAGGGTGATTTCTTTCTTGAAAGCCTAGCGTATGGTTGAGAAGGGTTTTCTTTCATAGTAGCATTTGTGAGGAATATCTGTGTAGAGACTCCCAGTATTGATTATGTCATAGTTGTGAGGGATTTTCCTCATGTGTTTCCTGCAGACCTGCTGGGCATGCCACTCGACAGGGATATTAGTTTGGTGCCGGGCACTCAACCCATCTTATTCCACCGTATCGTATGGAACCAATGGAGTTGAGGGAGTTAAATGAGTAGCTTCAGGAACTCCTTGATAAGGGGTTTATTCAGACTAATGTGTCGCCTTGGGGTGCGCTGGTTCTACTTGTGAAGAAGAAGGATGACACGATGAGGAGTGAATTGATTACATGCAGTTGAACAAAGTAATAATCGAGAACAAGTATCCTTTGACTCGTATCAATGATTTGTTTGACCAGCATCAGGTGGCGAGAGTGTTCTCCAAGATGGATCTCCATTCAGATTATCACCAGTAAAAAATTAGGGACTCGGATATTCTTAAGACAACTTTCAGGAACATATATTGTCAGTATGAGTTCCTTGTGATGTTATTTTGGCTGAGCAATGCTCCAGCAACGTTCATGCATTTGATGAGCAGCGTGTTCCGACCGTATCTCGACTCGTTTGGCATAGTTTTCATTGATGATATTCTGGTGTATTCGCGTAGTCAGGAGGAGCACGCGGAGCATTTGAGAGATATGTTGCAGAGATTGAGGGAGGAAATTCTTTATGCAAAGTTCTCCAAGTGTGAGTTTTGCCACGGTTCAATGGTTTTCTTGTACATGTCTTGTCTAGTGAGGGTATTCAGGTTGATCCGAATAAGATAGAGGCGGTTCAGAGTTGGCCCAGACCATCCTCAGCCATAAAGATTCGCAGTTTTCTTGGTTTGGCAGGTTATTATTGTCGGTTTGTTCAGGGATTATCATCTATTGCATCGTTCTTGACCAAGTTGACTCAGAAGGGTGCTCCATTTATGTGGTCGGATGAGTGTGAGGAGAGCTTTCATGAGCTCAAGACTGCCTTGACCACAGCTCTAGTGTTAGTCTTTCCATCAGCTTCAGGTTCATATACCGTGTATTGTGATGCTTCGAGAGTTAGTATTGTGTGTATTGATTCAGGGGGTAGAGTTATTGTTATGCTTCTCGTCAGTTAAAGCTCCATGAGAAGAACTACCCTGTTCATAATTTGGAGTAGGCTACCATTGTTCTCGCATTAAAGATTGGAGGCATTATTTTGTATGGTGTGTCTTGTGAGGTGTTTACCGATCATCGTAGCCTCCAACACTTGTTCAAGCAGAAGGATCTCAATTTGAGGCAGCGGAGATGGTTGGAGTTGCTAAAGGACTATGATATTACTAAGTTGTACCATCCAGGAGAGGCCAATGTGATGGTAAATGCCTTGAGTAGGAAGGTGGTGAGTATTGGGAGTTTGGCTTATATTCCTGTTAGGGAAAGACCTCTTGCAGTTGATGTTAAGGCCTTGGAAAATCGGTTTGTGAGGTTGGAAATTTCGGATCCCAGTCGGGTATTAGCTTGTGTGATTTCTCGATCTTTATTATTTGACCGCATCAGAGAGTGCCAGTATGATGATCCTCATTTGCTTGTCCTTAAGGACAAAGTTCAGCACGATGATGCCAAAGATGTGACCATTGGTGATGATGAGTTGTTGAGGATGTATGGCCAGATATTTGTGCCATATGTAAATGGGCTTGGGAAGTTGATTTTGGAGGAGGCCTATAGCTCGCGGTATTCCATTCATCCGATTGCTGCAAGGATGTATCAGGATCTAAGAGAGCATTATTTGTGGAGGAGGATGAAGAAGGACATTGTGGGATTTGTAGCTCGGTGTCTCAATTGTCAGCAAGGAAAATATGATCATCAAAGACAGGGTGGCTTGCTTAAGCAGATGGATTATTGAGGGGAAGTGGGAGAGAATCACCATGGACTTTGTAGTTGGACTCCCACAGACTTTGAAGAAGTTCAATGCTATTTGGGCGATTGTGGATTGGCTGACCAAATCTGCTCTTCATTCCTGTGTGTACTACATATTCTTCAGAGAGGTTGGCATAGATCTATATCTGGGAGATTGTTCATTTGCATGGTGTCCAAGTTTCCATCATTTCAGATAGGGGCACTAAGTTTACTTCATAATTTTAGAGGGATGTGCCGCGAGAGTTTGGTACTTAGGTTAAGTTGAGCATGTCTTTTCACCCTCAGATGGACGGGCAGTCTGAGCGCACTATTCAGATATTGGAGGGCATGTTGCGCGCTTGTGTCATTAATTTTGGAGGGTCATGGGATCAGTTTCTACCGCTCGTAGAGTTTGCTTATAACAACAGTTACCAGTCGAGTATTTAGATGGCTTTATATGAGGCTTTGTATGGGATGCAATGTAGATCTCTAGTTGGTTGGTTTGAGCAAGGTGAGGCTCAGCTATTGGGTACAGATCTAGTACTGGATGCTTTGGACAAGGTGAAGATGATTCAAGAGAGGCTTTATACAGTGCAATCGAGACAAAAGAGTTATGCTGACAGAAAGGTTCGAGATGCGTCCTACATGGTTAGTAAGAAGGTTTTGTTAAAGGTTTCACCCATAAAGGGTGTTATGAGATTTTAGAAGAAGTGTAAATTGAGTCCTCGGCCCATTGGGCCTTTTGAGGTACTTCGAAGGATTAGGGTGGTGATGTATGTGCTTACTTTGCCACCCAGTTTGTCGAGTGTGCATCAGGTATTTCATGTTTCTATACTCCGGAAGTATATTAGGGATCCGTCTCGTGTTCAGGATTTCAGCATAGTTCAGTTAAACGGTGATTTGACTTATGATGTGGAGCTAATAGCTATTTTAGATTGCCAGGTTCAAAAGTTGAGATCAGAGGATATAGCTTCAGTAAAGTGCAGTGGAGAGGTCGGCCCGTGGAGGTGGCTACTTGGGAGACCGAGCAGGAGATGCGGAGCAGATATCCTCACCTATTTGAGGCTTCAGGTATGTTTCTTAACCCGTTCGAGGATGAACATTTATTTAACACGGGGAGGATGCAACGAACCGGCCGGTCATTTTATGTGTTACCGCTATGTTTCCCCCATTTCTGCATCTTATTGTCTTATTCTGCGGTATTATGTGTTATTTGGTTGGTTGGCTCGAGTTCGAAGAGCTTTTGGTAAGGTTTGAGACACTTAGTCTCTTTTGAGTAAGCATAAGTTAGAAAATTCAACAAGATGTTGGCTTATGTGAGAAAGGGCTCGGATGTGAATTTCGATGGTTTAGAAAACTTCGGGAGATGATTAGGTACTTAGAACCATGATCGGAATGTCTTTTAGAGGTACAGAGTAGATTTTATCTGAGGACCAGGAGAAAACCTCATCTATCACTAAGTTTGGAACGTATTGTTACAATGTAATGCCATTCGGGCTAAAAAATGATAGAGCTACATACCAACGCTTAGTTAACAGAATGTTTGAGAAACAGATAGGTAAATCAATGAAAGTTTACATTGACGATATGTTGGTTAAGTGTCTGCGTGCAAAGGACCATTTAACTCATTTGCAGGAAACAACCAAAATCTTGAGGAAGTATAACATGAAGCTTAACCCAGAGAAAATTGCCTACGGGGTCGGTTCGGGAAAGTTCCTAAACTTCATAGTATCAAATCGAGGGATCGAAATTAACGCTGACCAGATCAAGGCCACCGAAGATATCACTATCATAGATAATGTGAAATCCGTAGAAAGGTTAACATAACAGATAGTCGCCTAATCACATCCGTGCGCTTGTAAATGGAGTAGATATTGTACTCGACGCCTCCACGTTGGGTAAAATTCTCAGAATTCCATGTGAAGGTTTTTCCTCAGTTAAGGATGTCTGTGGAATAAACTTTTGGACAGCCATCACAGAAGAGAAAGCTATTCAACATGGGGAACATGTCAATAAGAAGGTATCAAAAATGAAAATTTGGCATTTTCCGGTTGTTAGGTGAGATTTTGATATAAGGGTTGGAATAAATTCTGGGAGTTCCACCAGGTCCGTTGTGTCACTTGGGATGTGTGTGCAAAATTGCAGTTCACTTGGACGTGGTTTGATAGACTTTTTTTTTTTATCAAAAGCGTAATTCGGAAGATTTTTGGAAACTTAGGCTTGAATTCGATGTGTTTTGGTTGATTCGATATTGCTTGAGGTGTTTTGAAGATTGGTATAAGTTTGGATAGTGGTATAGGACTTGTTGGTGCTTTTGATTGAGGTCCTGAGAGCCTCGGGTTGATTTCGCATGGTTGGCGGAATATTTGAGTTGGGTTTTGGCAGCTGAAACTTTTTCCCCTTACTGTCATAACTGCACCTGCGGCTAAGGGACCGTAGGTGCGGTCACGCAAAGGTGAGATAGGAGCCACAGATGCAGCCAAAGACAACTACAGATGTAGGAGGTGAACCACAACTGTAGGCCCGTAGATGCGGAGGTAGGTCACAGGTGCGAAAGGTGACTTAAGTGTTGACCGTAGAAGCGGTGCTTGGGACCGCAGAAGCGGATGCATAGGAGCGAAAAATGGACCGCAAGTGCAAAAAGCTTGGGCCAGAAGGTATAAAAGATTTCCTGCGCGATTTTGAGTTATTTCTACATCATTTTCATAGGGGTTGGAGCTTGACGGAACTACTTGAAGAGGGATTTCAAGGGTATTTCATTAAGGTAAGGATTTTGGACCCTAAATTCGTTTCTATAGTGTTATTTCACCGATTTGGCTTGAAAATTAATGGAAATTAATGGTTAAAATTGGGAAAACTAGGGCTTGAGATTGGAGACCTTTGAGCAAGGGATTGAGGGGTCATTTGTGGTCGGATTTTAGTACTTTGATATATATGAACCCGTGGGGAGATAAGAAGTCTATTGATGTAAATTTTATCAAATTCTAAGACGTGGGCTTGGGGGGTCGGGTTTGGTTAATATTGGGATTTGCGCGGTAGTTTGATTTCTTTTGAGTGAGCTTCGTTCCGTTAGCATATTTTGATGGTTATGTACTGATTGTTTTTTGATTTGGATTATTTGGAGGCCGATTCGAGGGCAAAGGCATCACGAGCTAGGGTTCGGACTGGATAAAGGTGACTAATGATTGTAAATGTTGTCCTGTGGGTATGAAACCCTAGATCACATATTGTTGCACTATGTTACAATAACGCCCACACTAGATCACGATCGTGGTCGTGAACTGTTGGGGATTTTGACTTTGTCCATCCTAAATGACTATTTTTCAACATACTTGATTGAAAACTATTTGCTTTCATCATGTTTTGGGTTGAATTCCATATTTGGGCCTCGTGCTAATATTTTTGGACCCTTAGGGGATTTTACTACTGTTTCCTCACTATTTTGATTTTATATATATACACAGTATGCTAACTATTGGGGATTGTGACTTAGTCCATCCTAAATGACTGTTTTACAATGTATTTGATTGAAAACTATTTGCTACCATCATGTTTTGGGTTGAATGTCATATTTGGGCCTCGTGCCAACAATTTTGGACCCTTAGGGGATTTTACTGTTTTTTCCTCACTGTTTTGATTTTATATGTGTAAGCAATCATGCTATATTCTACTGTTTTCATAACTCAACCATTGTTACTTTGTTTTAACACTTTAATGATATTTTGGGCTAAGCATCATGTTTTACTGTGTCCTAGTGCTTTTAGTGATTTCTGACTGAGTAGGGCCGATGGCCTATGTTGTGAGGATTATTATGGGATCGGCCTGCACACTGAAGCAGTGTTGTACTGGTTATAATTATGAGGCCATGGGCCTAAGTTGTACGCCACAAGGTGGCTTGATATGAGGCTGCGAGACTATTTGATTACGCCACGAGATGTCTTGATATTGCGCTTGGGCCATAAGGGGCCCCTCCCAAAGTCTGCACACCCCCAGTGAGTCGCGGGTACCCAGTGTGATATGTGATATAGCTAGAGGGGCTGATATTATTCCATGTTATTGTCCGAGGGGCTGATTTTGTTGATATTGTGCCCGAGGGGATGATTTTTCTGTGTTTATCTATTTTCGATGCTTTATCCTTTACTTGTTTAACTCTTAATAGAGGCTTTATAGAGATTTTCACTATTTTATTGCATTGTATTGATTATATATTGCCTCTTGTAGCATGATGTTGTGTTTTACATATTTTATTATCGCTCAGACTTAATTTATTCTTATTACTCATTGAGTTGGCGTACTCACATTACTCCCTGAACCATGTGTATAGTCTGGAGCTTCGGGTCCTAGATGGTATATAGCTTCCAGTAGACGGTGTAGAGTCCACTACGTAGCTTCTCGGTGCTCACAACCTACTATTTCTGCTTCCTATCTTTATTTTCATTTGTATTGAATTTTTTTGTAGTAGACTATGTAGACTCTTCCTTCTTTTAGATAGTTTCTTAGATACTCACGACTGATGATACCCCGATGTCGGACAGTATTGGTTTTTCTGCAAAATTATACTATTTTACTTTTATTTTGGGATTATTAGCATGTTAATGACTTAAATTGTGCATTATAATTGTTTAAAATAAATTGGGAGTTGTGTCGGCTGGCCTTGTTTTGACGACTGGTTCCGGATTTAGGGTTGTGAAAGAACTTGGGCGAATTTATAGGTAATGTAGCGGGGGAGATTCCGACTATAGGGGAAATCAAAACCCTAGACTTTTCCAATCTTGTCTACAACATTTGCTGTTAGTAACAAAATTACTACTTTCTAAATACTGTGCTCTTATTTAGTAAATACTCAAACCATTATTTAATATGTTTGAAGGTTGATTACTTGAATTCTTGCAAAATTACTGGTTGTGGTTAATAGGTTAATTCATTTTGAGATTTAATTTCGGACTTATAAATCAGATTATATTGCAGCAACCGCAAGACCTCTTAGCAGGAATAGTTGGGTGTGATCAAATTTTGGCATTGTTGACGGGAAACTAATAGTGTTATTAATTAAGACTAGAAAAATTTCTAGAATTCTTAGTTTAGTCAGCTTTCTCTACCTGAAATTAATTATATTGAAAATCTAACGTTTGAAGTTTTGTGTATTACAGGTGCAACCCAGAAATATTTCAAGAATTGGTGAATTGTACGAAGCTTTACCAGACCTTGAGAAAGATTTCAAGACACTAAATCGAGCAAACAAGATACAAATGACAATTGAACTAGACATAGGGGACGCTATAGATAATAAAAACAACTGAAAGAATGCGAATCACCCGAATAATTAGGGTGTGGTACCTATTGTTCCAGGAGTATCCTTGTATGATTAGCCACAACTGGCCGCTGAAATTCTAGCAACTGCAATTATAGTGCCTCAGATACAAGCAGAATCATTTCAAATCACAAACAACATGTACATTTGTTGAAAAACAAGGGACTATTCTCAAGGTCTTACATTGAAGATCCTCAGCAACATTTGAAAAACGTCATGTCGATTTGTGTAATGCAAAGGCAACCAAATGTGACACCGGAAAAAATAAGTTTGTTGTTGTTTCTGTTCTCAATAACGGGAGAGGCTGAGACTTGGCTTAATTCGCTCTCCATAAACTCCATCACTACTTTGGAGGAGTTAGTCAAACATTTTTTGAAGAAAATTCTACCCACCCAATAAGCCTGCTAAGCAAGTTGATGAGATATTGAGCTATAGACAAAAACCAGCTGAAACATTGCAAGAGAAGTGGGAGAGATTCAAAGAGATGCTTGTTAAGTGTCCACACTATGGCATTTCGGATCAGATATTGTGACAAAGATTGTATATGGGATTGGTAGGCAACTTGGAATACGACATTGATGCTTTAGCAAGTGGGGCATTTTAGAGAAAATCATTCAGACAATGTAAGGTTCTGCTAGGTAAATTGGATCAAAACTCAGGATGGATGATAAGAGATCCTGTAATCATCACCCCTATAGTTCACTCAGTAGCATTGGACCCAAGCAACTCCATAGCTGAGAATATGGCCACTCTAATAACTCAAATTAGTATCCTCACCAAGAATATTGATGAATCGATTCAGAAGCATGTACATATAGTTGATATACTTAATGGAGGATTATGCACACCATGCATTAACCAATCATATGTGTGCTCGTGAAGCGGTGAAAGTGACAGCCAGAACTACCAAGAAAATTATAAAATATGTGAGGATCTTTGGGGGATAAAGACAAGGTGGGCAGAACTGGAGCCAACAGAATCAACAGTATAGACCATCACAACAACAGTACAACAGTAACAATAATAATCCTGGAGCTATATGACCATAAGGTTAAGTTGTACCTTATCAAAGGCAACATGAATACAATAAGTAAAATCAACATTTAGGTTATCAACAACCTCAATAACAATAGATAGAGAGATAATATGATGGGTTATTCGAAACTAAAGGAGTGCTGCAACATCTCATTGGGTCCGGCGGGAAGATGGAGAAAAGGGATCATCCGCTGCAAGAAAGGGTAGTCATTTTCCCTTCCAAATCATTTCTTAAATTTTCTTTAAAGTATTGCAAAAAAAATCTTCTCATTAGTTTTTGGTTCAAACTTGCTTTGCTTTTATTTTTTTATTTTTATTGTTCTTTAAAAACATTACTTTGACATGAGTTTGAGTGATTTCCATATTTACTAATCATCTTTATTATTAATCTTTACTTTTCAATAAAAGAAAGTGATTTAAGGTTACATTCTTGAAAATGCCATGTTTAGAGTCTAATGGGAATTCCTTAAGTGTCCTTTGGTCCAAATCCTTGTTCTATAATTAACTACTTCATTTCCTCTATAATAGTATCCATGTCTCATGGCCTTGCAATAATCTCAAAGAGTTTAGGAAAATAATTCAGGAACAATCGTAATTTATTTTAGGCACGATTAAATAAATTATTGTGGCCATAGGTACGGTTTTCGTGGCATGGTTGCAATACATAATTCTCAATTCAGGTGTGTCACTATTCAGATGTGCATTTCATGCTACTCAACCTTACAACTTCAAAATGATAATAAAATCTACATGTTGTGGATGTGCGTTTCAAATGACGCGATTTGCGATATGTACAAAAATAAACGAGTGCGCGACATCACAACTTGTTCAAATTAAATCCCATAAATATTAAAAGTGGTTAAATTTTTGATTAAAAGTGGTTAGGAAGTTAAAAATGCATAATAAGTTCTAAACATGCAAAAATTCAGATAATTAGGCCAATTATTAATAGTACAGTAACCGTGCTAAAATCACAAAACTCGGAAGTGCCCACACCTTTTTCCGGATTAACAAAATTCCTTACCAGGTCTTCTAATTTTCACAGACCTTAAACGGAGTCAAATTTCCTCGATTTGCGATTTTAAAATAAAGACTTTGGATACCATAAATATCTCAAGTAGAGACTCTAAATAAATAAATAATCCCATTTCACTTAATGTCACTTTAATTGAAAAAACTCCCTATCCCTCGGGAAAAAGGAGGTGTGGCAACATGATCAGCTATCTAGGGCATTGAAGTTCAATTAGGGTAGATATCCATGGCTATTAATAATCGTCCTTCAGGGACATTACCTGTGGACACTGTTCAAGTCCAATCCTGCACTACTACAAAGTAGCAAGAGTCGTCAAAGCAGCTTTTACCCGAGAAGGTTGGGATTGATTTTCACAGGGAGCTAGAATTGGAAATTGAGTTTCTATATAAATGGGAGTTGCGTAGTTGTTCCTACTTACACTTCTCAACATAGTTGGTTTTGATATTACTTCTAATTTTATACTAACATGATGCCAAATTGAGCTAAGTTAAGCTAAGAGTAACCTACTGAAGGTTGTCTAAATAGTTAAAAGGCACTAGGAAAGTGACTTTCTCCTATGTGGATACTTGACGTGTTCTCGAGTCTAAGGCTAGGTTGTCATATTGTAAATATTTTAAAATGGTAAAAGGTTACTGCTCATGAGCGCAACTTTGCCTAAAATTACAACTGATAACCTAAAAATTACAAAAGAAACTATTTATATTAGGTCAAAATTTTTGGACAAAAATACACCTACGGGGCTAGTGAGGACCGCAAAAAATCGAGTGCAGCCACACTAAGGTTCTTGGCTTGAAACTTCTGTTCTCTGAACTTGGCCACCGCGGGCCGCACAAAATGCACCGTGACCGCGGTGGCTTCCATTGCGGTCTGCATAAAAAGGACCTCGGACCGCATTGGTAATGTTTCTCCAACTTGGAAACTCTATGAACTCTAGCTTTGCGGACCACACAAAATCGAGTGCTGCCGCATTGGTCATGTTGCACTATTCTTGGACTTTGTTTTGGTACTTGTGCATGTTTCACTCCTTTTTGAGCTGGTTTTGACAAATTGTCACCTTGTTGACCAAACCTTGCAATCAAGTACGTCTTTGGGACTATTTTATATACATTTCCAATCAAAACTCAAGTAAGAAGGAATGTAAAATGTATCACAATTTTAAGTTATCAACTCCCCCAAACTTAAGCTTTTGCTTGTCCTCAAGCTAACAAAATAAGACTCACCCCTTAAGAGTAAATCCAAGAAAATTTAGCTGACCTAAAGTGACCTCATCTAGCATCAATTGGGACTAATAATTTCCCTAAGTTCAAATAAATATTAACAAAATTCAGTCTTTTTAAGCACCATGGATTTATTGCGACACAAGAGCATCGAGAGTTGACTTAACACATAAAAGAAACTCTTTATATTACTTTGGTTGTTGTGGAACCCAAAATCATACATCCTCAACTCTACATAAGCAAACCTCGCCTTTAGGATAGTAGCACTCAGAACTAGGTTAATGGAAATACACTCATCTCTTTCAAGGAAAAGTCACAAGTCCGGCTCTAAGTACCATATGCTTACCCCTTATGTGAGTCACTACTAATATAAGCTTCATTCAACTCAAGATCATATAGGGCTTTTGTGGAGATAAAATGAAGGCTTTTTGGTTCAGGGTAGGAAATCTTTGGTCTTAGTAGGTTCCATCTTCCCCTTAGCACCTCTTTTGCTTCATTTTGGCACGCATCACTTGACTTTTTAAGCCATTTCACTTCTTTCAAAGGGGTTAGAGAGACAAACTGTCACTGTTTTCTTTTTCTCCTTTCTCAACTTTCGCAACTTTTCATACCTTTCATTCTTTACTTTTATTGAATCCCCTCATTCTTTTCTACATTGATAATTCTTTTTTTTTCTTATTGATTTTCTTCCTTTCTATTGCCTTTACTTTTCTTCATTTTATACCTTTATACCACTTTGTTATAATACTCGTCTCTCCCCCAAACTTATGCTTATTCCATGTGCTAAGGAATGATCGGGTGCCAAGAGAGGGTATTTTTAGAAAGGGTACATGCTTATATCGTGGTTCTTGAAAGAAAAAGGTATGGATCAAAAGGGTTGACTAGGGATTTTATTATTGGTGGGCTATGGAAGTGTTAGAGATATCATTCGGATCAAGGAGAGCCTATAATCACGTCTCAAGTCAAATTACACTTAGGATTTTGCCTAGGCAAACATTTAGGGAAAGTTCTAGACAAATGGCTCGGGACTTGGACTTTGAATTCAAATTCTCACCACACAAGCTATGAGATTGCTAAAGAAACAGAGTCGGGGGCCCACAACAACCTTAGTGAGATTTGAGCAACACAATGGTTCCGAAAAATCACTTGATGATTATCGGCCAACACAAGAGTCTCAAGGTCACAACTTTTACCATCCTCTACACAAAGATTTGTTTTTGACCACAGGATCAAAGGCAAATATGTTAGGCTAAGTGAAGCGTTGCTTGAGGCACCCTTACCAACTAACCACTAAAAACAAAAAAGAAAATAGACTCAAACCCTTAAGAAGGTTGCCATGCCATCCATCATAGGAAAGAACCATGGCATTAAGCAAACCAAAGGCTTATTGCAAAAACTCAAAACAAGAAGCTACGGACATAAAATAAGAAGCTAAGAATTGAAAAATCCAGAAAGTAAAAGGAATATGTACAAGGGCAGATTCATATACTATAGGGAGAATGAATTTATACATAAGAATGTAACTTTATATACAGACCCAACGTAAAATGTACAAAAAGTGCAATAAAATGATAAAATCATATACATACCAAAGATAAAAAGAAAGGAAGCTTAAAATACTGTCATATCTACAGTCATCCATATATACAAATAGGAATACCCCTTCAAATGAAAGCTGGCATTGTTGAAAAAGAGACTCCCTACGGGCCCTCTGTCTGCATCGAATCTTGAGTCTGGGTCTTTGGGTCCTCTGTCTGCTCGGGAACCTGTGACTGGCTCCCTGTGATTTGTGGCGCTGCTGGGACCTGGGCCTGAACCTGGACTGAGTCCTGGGGATGGCTGGAGGAACCTTCCTGTGGGTCCTCCAGTTGTATGACTGCATCGTCAGAACATGCAATCACCCTCTTCCTCTTGGGTGGCCTCTCGGACTTCTGCTCTGGCTGGGGCTGGGCTGCTGGCACTAGGTCATGCAATAACAAATCTAAAGGCAGGTGATCCGCCTTCAACCTCTCTACCTCGATCCTTAGCTCCTTCACCAACTATTTTAAGGCCCGATTCTTCCTTATTTTCTTTGCCTCCATAGCAAGTCTTTCAATGCCTTTCCATGAGAGTCAACGGCATCAATGATCTTTTTCTGGTTGTCTAGAATTTCCTTCAGACTTTCCTCAACGAACTGTTGGATATGTGGCGGAGGGGGTGCTGACTGGGCTGTCACCGTAGAAGATAGTACAGACGACTTAGAAGTTGCCGTCTGCATCCAATTGTTGATCCAATGGGTATGCACTGGAGGAAGGGATCTCTGGACCGGGGGACATGTCTGCTGAGGTGGAAGGAGGCTGAGTAGGAGCCACTACCACTAATGGCTCTTCAGATTGGCCAGTTGAAGTAGTGGCTTTGCCTTTATATTGCTTGCTTTTAGGGTTGTCATCACCATGTAGGCTGTACCATGAGAATGTTGCCTCCGCCTTTACTTTCATATCAAATTTCCACTTCTCTATATTTAAGTCCTCCAGGTACATGGTCAGGAAGTTGGGGAAATGATAAAATCTTTCACCTTCGTTCACCACCTGGGTAATAACCCGGGACATCATGTTCCCGATATTAATCGGGTACCCTACCATGATCGATGCCACCAATATATCCCGGTGAATAGAGAGTGATTTGTCGTGGGTGGTGGGGTCTAGCCTGCTACACACAAATATTTCCCACCCCTTAGCCTCAAAGTTTAACGTTCTCCTCAAGATTTTTACTCCCCAAGTCAACCAATTTGGGGTGGTACCTAGGATTTCCTGGTACTCTACCAACCAAGGACGAGCTTTCTCACCCAATGCCATCTTCTCCAAATGCAATGACTCATTCACCTTCGTAACGCCCTGGTAATCATTTATGGTCTTTCCATCAAATGTCACCTTCAAGTTTCACACTTTGGTAACTGCGGTACCCTTTTTGATGTGAGCCACATTTGTGTAGAACTCCTTCACCAAGTGCTCATTGTCCTTCTCCACGTTGCCTATGAAATATTCCCATCTAGCTCTCTCTGAACTGCCTCAACACATTAGGGTTGTGAGGCAAAAGGTCATGGGTGATGAATTTACGCCCAGGTATCAATTTCATCTTGGACCACCATTCTCTGAACTTGTGGTAGGTGAGCTCACTCATAAACTGGCCCTTCCATGCCTCCGGATTTCTGGTCCTCTCTACCCCTCATACTTGGGGCTCACCCCCTTCTACTTCTTTCCCTTCTTTTGTTGTGGGACCCTTTCTGGATAGTGAAGCTGTAGGAGAGGTGGAATATTCATTGCCACTGCCTTAATCTGAGCCCTTAGCTGAATCAGAAGATATATGTACTAATGCTTGGGTAGTGGGTGATCCTGGAGGTGTATCCCACAATCTATTTCTCTACAGCTAGTCAGGAACATAATCTGGCACGGAGTCTGATGATGCCTCCAAGGAAGGCTCATATTAACTCCCAGATCTGTCAATAGCTCTATCAGAATCTTTGATGATCCGCCTAGTTTTTTGATGTTTTTCGAGATTTCAGGGTCAATCTTATCATGCCCCATCCACTATACTGGGAGGACTCTCCTTTGCCTTTTTGTTTATCACTTCTTCCGCGTGATTTGACCTTTATTTGCAAGAGAATACAATCTATGCATGTTCGTATCAATAGAACTAATGAAATTTAGAATTGTAGTAATATTATTGTAGATAGTCAAATGTTGCAGAATTCGGACCGCACAAAATGAGGTGTGACTGCAAAGAGGCTATTGCAGACCGCATAAAATACATTACGGTCCACATAGTGCTAGGGTTCAGATTACCCACTCTCTGAATCCATGCACCGCGGACTATACAAAACACATTGATGTCTGTATTGAGGCACAACATATCGCATAAAATCCATTATCGGCTTTGTCATGTCTATTGTGTGTTCCCTAGACGGGTTGTTTCCACCTTGGCATCTTGAATATCAATCCTCACTTCTTCATTCACATTCTCATCAATCAAAGGAATCTCGTCTTCTTGCAACTCAACTTTATCATTCAAAATCGCCTTTTGCTCGGAGGCATTCACATCACCTCCTCTCCTACTTTTTGTAGTTACCGCCATAACAATATTGTTCCCACCCTTCGGCTTAACTACCGTATCACTTGGTAGAGCTTCCTTAGAACGAGTATTCAAGGATTGATATATTTGGCCTAATTGAATCTCCAAGTTTCTGATTGAGGCATTGTGGGAAGCCAACTGAGCATCAGAGTCTGCATTCTTTTTGATCATTTGTTCAAACATCATTTCAATTCTCCTCATATCATTGTTGGAAGAACTAGGACCTTGGGATGAAAATAGGGGTGTATTATTCGGTTGTTGATACATTAGGGGCCTTTGAAAGCCTTGCCCTCGTTTTTCTTAAATTACATTGTTCTAACCACCCCGATTGTTGTTACCACCCAATTGTTGTTGTTGCTATTTCGATTATCCTGATTGTTCTGATTATTGTTCTAATTGTCCCAATTATAATTTTGGTTGTTGTTCCCCCAATTACCATTGCCTTATTGTTGTTGATTGCCCCAATTGCCTTGGGGTCTTCATTGTTGTTGGTTGGAAGAATTGCCCCTTTGGCCTTGATAACTGTTTACGTATTGAACTTCTTCATTCTTCTCATCATAACCATCATCTTGGAATCCATCACAATCATTGTCAAATTGATCTGAACTCCCTTGGATGTATTGACCTATTTGTCTTCTTTTGTTCACTAGCAAGTTGACACCCTCCATGACATTTACTTGGAGAGGATTTTGAACTTGTTGCAAATGTGCCTTTGTGAGCTGGTTTATTGTAGTTGTCAACTCTATATAGCCTATCCATGATCATGTAGCTCTTTGTGCAAATGAGTGACCATGAAGTCACCCTGGGGCACATTGTCTCTACTTTGCCAAACGGAGGAAGGGTCAACCATCTCGTTAGGAATGTCACAAGCCTTATCATAGGTCAGTTTCATAAAATTACCCAAAGAAGTTGGTTCACTATGCATTGGTTTGTTGTGTTAATACCCCGGTACAAAGTTTGTTGGGTCATCACCTCAGTCATATCATTGTTGGGGCATTCCTTGACCATTGTTCTATATCGTTTCCAAATCTCATGTAATGGTTCAGTGGACTCCTTCTTGAAAGCTAAGATCTCATCCCTCAATGCTGCCATGTACCCCGGTGAGAAAAACTTTGCAATGAACTTGTCCCCCAACTCATCCCAAGTAGTGATGGAATGGTTGGAAAGTCACTCAAGCCAATCAAATGCCTTCCCTCTAAGTGAAAATGGGAAGAGTCTCAACCGAAGTACATCCTCAGATACATTAGTTTGCTTGCTCCCATAACAGGTATCCACGAAACCCTGGAGATGTTTGTAAGAATTTTGATTGATAATGCCCGTGAAATACCCACACTGCTCCAGTAATGTCAGCGTCACATTGGTAATTTGAAAATTGCCCGCCCAGATCCGGGGTGGGATTATTGCACTTGCATAGCCTTGGTTGGGGAGCACTCGAGGAGCCACTCTTGGAGGTGGCGAAGGAAGGTATAGAATATTATCATTCGCATTGGCCTGTCGGCCTCTCCGTTATCCTTGAGGTACAAGAGGCACCTCATCATCTCTGTTATCACGTACCTTGTCCCCCTCAATCACATTTCCAAGAGGGTCATTGTTGTTTGCTGCCATTTTGTACATAAAGATGTGACACATACAAATTAGTAATGTAGAACTAAAGAAGAACAATAAACAAAACTATTTAGATAGATAGCCAAAACTGTTAGATACCACTAAATGGTGCCAACAAGTGATCGAGTCCAGCCCTACACTACTACAAAGTAGCAAGAGTGGTCGAAGCAGCTTTTACCCAATAAGGTCAGGATCGATTTCCATATAGAAGTTGGGACGGCAGGATGCCTGAAGACTTAAACATAAGAAGACTTCCAATGAGAAATGCAAAACAAAGACAGGTCACTCAAACAATTATTACAAAGGCCAATCGATCGAGGAACAAAGCATGATTTTTGAAGTCATATTGAGAATAATTGTGGACCTTAATCTACCAACTAAAATTGTTTCAAAATTGGAGAAAAGAGAGCACCAAGATGGTTTCTTTAACTTTTTATATTTCCATCTCATTAGTAATTTTCAATGTAATATCATCACAGAGCGTGTTATAAATTCTAGGATGATCATATTGTTCTTAATTCTTGCTACTTCTTTCTTTTTACATGCTTGTTAGTTCTAGAGGTTTTTATTGACCTCCATAGGATTAATAAGGTAAGGTTTTCGCCGGTTATTGTTATATGGGTAAAAATAACGGTGTTATCCCCCCTTATTTTATTTTTTCCTATTTGCCGTAATTTTATTTTATTTATATTATTGAAAACTAGCCCTAGGCGATTGTCTAGTGGCTTGCCAAAAAAATAATATTTGGGAATTGAGTTTCTATCTAAACTGGAGTTGTGTAGTTATTCCTAATTGCACTTCTCAACAAAGTTGGTTTTGATATTACTTATAATTTATACTAATAGGATGCTAAATTGAGCTAAATTTCTAAGAGTAAACTACTAAAGGTGTCTAAATGGTTAAAAGGCACTAGGAAAGTGACTTTCTCCTAGGTGGATACTTGACGAGTTCTCGAGTCTAAGGCTAGGTTGTCATATTTGGGGATTATGATATAACTATTGCTCTATACTTTTCGCTCTATACTTCTCGGTAGTTTGAGTGATTTTGCCGTAATTGACTTTTTCAAGACCAATTGGGTATGATAATTTGTGCAAGCAATTGAGGTTCAAGTCGGGTATTACTATATCTAGGTTTAAACCTTAAATTGGGGCTATCAATCTCTTGAATATGCCCCAATTCCTTGTTGGACTAATTTTCCTAGAATTAGGCTCTCTTTCTCAAGAAGAGCCCAAGTCAAATAGGCATAAACTAGTGTTTGCAACAATTAATTCAACATTAAAACCATTAGCCCAAATATCATACACCCATAGATATTCAAGCCTTAAAATACAAGACATATCAAATACCCACAATAGGGTTGAGCCACGACCCTAGCTAATGGGTCTAGGTACTCATGATAATAGAAGAAAGCAAAGAAATAGATGAAGAAAAATCCATAATATTTAATTACTAGCTAAAACTTGAAGATTCAATGATAAAACTATTGTAAAATTACTCAAAATGGTAAATATTACTGTTCACGAGTGCAACTCTTCCTATATATATATATATATATATATATATATACACACACATATATACTAGGTTAAATTTTCTTGATAAAAATACCCCTGCAGGGCTAGTGCGGACTGCACAAAAATTGAGTGCGGACGCACTAAGGCTATTGGCTTGAAACTTCTAATCTATGAACTTGGCCACCGCGGTCCGCATAAAATGCACCGCGACCGCGGTGGCTTCTATTGCGGTCCGCACAAAAAGGATAGTTGACCGTATTGGCGATGTTTCCCCAACTTGGAAACTCTCTGAACTCCAACTTTTGCGGACTGCATAAAATCGAGTTCGGTTGCATTAGTCCGGTTACACTGTGCTTGGACCTGTTCTTTGTACTTGTGCATGTTTTACTCCTTTTTGAGCTTGTTTTGATAAATTATCACCTTGTTGACCAAACCATGCAATCAAGTACAACATGTAAGCATTTGAGACTATTTTATATACATTTCTAATTAAAACTCAAGTAAGAAGGAGTGTAAAATGCATCATAATCCCTAGTTATCAGACACACATATCAATTCAAAGGAGCAAGATGGCTTTTGAGTTTGAGAAATGGTAGAGATCTTGATCTAGAGCAAGAAATTGCTCCAGAAAGCCGACCAACTGAAAGACTTGTGCCTGTACCACTTGAGATAGATGAGTCAATTGATTCAACAGAGGTAATAGTTCAACAGGCCTAAGAGGAAACAAGCAAATAAAAATAGGTGGCAAAAGAGATGAGCAAGTGCAAGAGAAGGTATCACAAAAAATACCTGAGCAGGATTCAACTCAAGTCACATGAAGTATGCGACCTCTAGTACCCTTCCCCCAGAGGTTGGATAAATATAAAAATGATGAGCTATACAAATATTTGCATGTTTCACTTGTTTTTGAGCTGGTTTTGACGAATTTTCACCTTGTTGACCAAACCCCACAACCAAGTACAACATGTAAGCCTTTGAGACTATTTTGTATACATTTCTAATTAAAAATCAAGTAAGAAAGAGTGTTACATGCATGAATAATACCTAGTTATTAGTCACACATATCAATTCAAAGGAGCAAGACAACCTTTGAGCTTCAGAAATGGTAGAGATCTTGATCTAGAGCAAGAAATTGCTCGAGAAAGCCGACCAACTGAAACACTTGTGCCTGTACAACTTAATAGATGAGTCAATTGATTCAATAGAGGTAATAGTTCAATAGGCCTAAGAGGAAACAAGTAAAGAAAAAGAGGTGGCAAAAGAGACTGAGCAAGTGCAAGAGAAGGTATTAGAAAAAAATACTCGAGTAGGATTCAACTCAAGTCACATGAAGGAAGCGACCTGTAGCACCCTTCCCACAGAGGTTGGCTAAATATAAAAAGGATGTGCAATAAAAAATATTCATGGTGAGGTTGAAGTAGGTTTAGGTGAATATTACTCTGATGGATGCCTTGCGAGAGATGCTAGGTTATGCAAAAATGATGAAGGACTAGATGACTCGCATGTTTCATTTTTAAGACCTGGACACTGTGACATTACCAGACTTATAGTGTTGTGGTGACAAGAACAGTAGTTGAAAATTACTATCCCACCTTGGAAGTTTCATAATTCCATGTACCATAGGCAGTTATGCTTTTGCTAAAGAATTGTGTGATTTGGGACGAGACTAAATTTGATGTCCATTGTCGATATATAAAAGATTAAGCATTGAAAAATCAAGGCTCACATCCATATTACTACAATAGCCGACCAAATGGTGAAGAGGCCATCATGTTAGATGATGTACTTCTGCAGGTTGAAAAGTTTGTGTTCCCGATAGTTTTTGTCATTCTGGACTTCTAGGTTGACGAAGAGATTTCCATAATTTTGGGAAGGCCTTTCTTGGCCATAGGGAGATATCTAATTGATTGTAAAATAGGGGAGCTAAAGATGAGACTAAGTGATGAAGAAATAACGTTCAATGTGCAGAAGTCTATGCGGAGACCCACTGAGTTTGCTAATTGCTCTATGATTAAAATTATGGATGTGATTCAGGAGGAAGAAGTTGAGTCACTGAGTGCAAAAGATCCCTAAGCACCCGCCCTCATAAACATAGAAGAGGTAGATGGTGAGGACTTGGCGGAGTGTGTTTTGTTGAATGCCAATGGTACTGGAAAAGAGAGCTCAATTTCGAGCCTTTAAACATAAAAGAAAGAAATACCCTTTCAGCTAAGCCATCAATTGAAGAACCACCATAGTTGGAGATAAAATCGTTACCGTCTCACCTTATGTCTGCTTTCTTAGGATCGAACTCGACTTTACCGGTTATTATCTCATATGGTTTGTTAGATATGAAGGTAGAACAACTTTTGTATTTTGAAGGACCACAAAATTGCAATTGGTTGGACTATTGCAGACATAAAGGGTATCATCCCAACTTTTTGTTTGCATAATATTCTACTTGAAGAAGGGCACAAACCTTCTAGAGAACATAAAAGAAGGCTTAACCCCTACATGAAAGAAGTGGTAAGGAAAGAAATGATCAAGGGGTTGGATGCAGGAATAATCATCCCTATTTCTGACAGCAATAGGGTCAAACCAAATTAGTGTGTGTCAAAGAAGGGTGGAATGACTGTAGTGCAAAACGAGAGCAACGAGTTGATATCAACAACAACATTCATGTGATGGTGAATCTATATGGATTTCAAAAGTTTGAACAAGGCCACACAAAAAGACCATTTTGCACTATCATTCATTGGCGAGATGTTAGATAGATTGGTGGTGAGGTCCCACTTTTGCTTCCTGGATGGATACTTAGGGTATAACTAGATCTTTATTTCCTGGAGGATAGAGAGAAAACTTCATTCACCTATCCATATGGCATTTATGACTTTTCGAGAATGTCTTTTAGGTTATGCAATACACTTGCCGTATTGCAAAGGTGCATGATGGCCATGTTCACAGATATAGTAGAGGACATAATGGAGGTTTTATGGATGACTTCTCAGTGGTGGGGAACTCATTCGATGTCTGCATTATAAATTTGAAAAGAGTATTGAATAGGTGTAGGGAGACTAATCTAGTAGTGAACTGGAAAAACACCATTCATGGTACATGAAGGTATAGTCTTGAGACACTTAATATCAAGTAAGGGCATTGAGGTGGAGCGTGATAAGGTTGACGTAGTTGAGAAGTTGCCTCCATCCACTTTTGTCAAGGATATAAGAAGTTTCATTGGTCATGTCGGCTTCTATAGGAGGTTTATAAAAGTTTTTGCTAAAATTGCTAACCTTTTGTATAAATTTCTTGAAAAGGATTACCGCTTTGTGTTTTCTGATGTTTGCAGGTAGCTTTTGAGGAGTTGAAGAAGAGGTTGGTGACTGCACCAATCATAGTGACACCTGACTGGGAGCAAGCTTTTGAGATGATGTATGATGCAAATGACTATGATGTGGGACTTGTTCTTGGGCAGCAAAAAGATAAAGTCATGCATCCTATCTACTATGCAAGTAGAACCTTGAGTGGTGCCCAACAAAATTACACAGTGACCGAGAAAGAGATACTAGCAGTGGTGTTCATATTTGACAAATTCAGGTCATACCTGGTACGCTCAAAGGTAATTATTTATACTAACCATGCTGCTCTCAGGTACCTAATTAAGAAGGAGTCAAATTGGAGCCTGATTCGATGGGTTCTACTGTAATAATTTGACTTGGAAATCTGTGATCGAAAGGCAACGGAGAACCAAGTGGTTGATGATCACTTGTCTAGGGTGGAGGAAGCAGAGAAGAAGGTTGAGGTGGAAGAGATTGTGGCGACTTTCCGAGATGAACAACTGTTGGACACGAGCCTTGAGGTAGCGCCATGATATATAGACATTGCAAACTATTTGGCGAGAAATATTGCCCCTATGACCTTTTCTTTATTCAAAAGAAAAAAGTTCTTTCGTGACAGTCACACGTTTTATTGGGATAAGCCTTATCTGTTCAGGATTTGTGTTGATAACATGATCTGAAGATATATCCCTAGACAGACCAATGTGCTATTTTGCATGCTTATCACACTTCCCCAATGGTGGCCATTTCAAGGGAGTAAGGACAACTACGAAACTATTGGAGTTGGGCTTATGCTAGCCAATATTGTTCAAAGATGCACACCTCTGGGGTGAAGGGTTGTGATGAATTTCAATGGGTGGAAGTTGTGGCACTCCCTACAAATGATGCAAAAGGAAGTCATTGGTTTTTTTAGAATGAATATATTCACTCGGTTGGCACCCCAAAGGAAATAATTAGTGATGGAGGCACTCACTTCTGCAACCGAGCATTTGCAAAGTTGTTAGGAAAATATGGTGTTAACCACAAGGTTGCCACCCCATATCATCCAGAAATAAGCGGGAAAGTTGAGATGTCAAATAGAGAAATAAAATTGTGTTAACAAATATCATGAATGCTATAATCACAGATTGGACGAAAAAGCTAGATGATGCAATATGGGCCAATCGTACTGCTTTTAAAACTCCAATTGGAATGTATCCATATAAACTAGTGTTTAGGAAAGTGTGTCACTTGCCCGTGAAGTTGGAGCATAGAGCTTTTTGGGCATTGAGGTAGTTAAATCTCGAAATGGAAATAGCGAGTAAAACTACAGTCACAGAGTTGCACGTGCTTGATGAGTTTCGTTACCAGGCTTTGAGAGAACAAGGCTATATAAGAAGATAATGAAGATGATGCATGATAAAAATATTGTTGAGCGAAATTTTAAACATGGAGACGTGGTATTACTATATAACTCAAGATTGAAATTATTTTTGGGTAAACTAAAATCTAGATGGTCAGGACCGTTCAGCATAGTAAAAGTGCTATCAAATGGATCTGCAAAAATTGAGTCCCAGGATGGGACAGACAATTTTAGACTGAATGAGCAAAGGTTGAAATACTACCTTGGAATGAGTGACGAAAAGTGAGAGAAATACGTGATATAATTGAGCAAACTTTAATATGCAAGTGAAGTACAGTCTGAAAAATCTGCCTCATGCCGCGATATTAAATCAGGCACTTCGTGAGAGGCAACCCATTGTAATGTTATAATTTGTTGTATTGTAGCGTTAAATCAAGCACTTGTTTTGCAGCCAACTTAGGCACGACTATGGTGTTGCCTAACTCACATGTTGTTGAATTGTGCTAACTATATGTGTTACACCTCCTTTTTACTACCCCTGGAAGGGTATAAGAGAGTTTTTTCCAATTAAAGTGGCAATCGAAACAAGATTATTTATTTAAAATTCAGAGTCATCACTTGGGGATAATTTATAGTGTCCCAAGTCACCTTTAAATTCTGAATCAAGAGAAGTTGACTCTGGTATACAGTCTGCAAACACAAAAATTCAGGTAAGAAATTCTGTTAACCTGGGAGAAGGTGTTAGGTATTCTTGAGTTCCGTGGTTCTAGCACGGTCGCTTTGATCATACTTGGCTTATTGAACTGTTTAATTACTCATTTTTAGAACCTATGTATTTACCTCTATTAATTAGGAAATTATCTTGAAACAGGTCACGCATACGTGTACCCATTTGTTTCGCGCGTCAAAAATCATGTCACGCGAAAATTTGGCCGAAGTTGCGCGGACGCATACTCTGATTTTGATTTTAGAAACCGTAATCATGTCATACGAACATGTCCACAACCACGATAGTATATTAAATGTGCTTAAAGCAAACTGCGAGCGTTCGTCATTTTTATATCTAAATTATGAAATTAATACGAGCTCCATGGATGATTAAATTGTGAATGGCACACCTCAGCCTAGAGAACTACATTTAATTAGAGAGGACTATACTAATAAAAAAGTTATTATTATTGAGTAAGGTTGTTCGAAGTTTCACGAACGCATAATCCGAATTTGTTTTTAAAATCGTAATCGTGTCGCGCGAACGTGTACATAATTATAATTGCATTTTAAACGACCGTAAAGGCTTTTCTACGAAAATTCATCACTAATGCTCAATTAAAGCATGTGAAGGTCATAGAATCAATTTTGATGGCACAACTCAATCTAACTAAAGGAGATTAATTAATTAAAAAGACTAAGGGAGATTGAATTTATTTTAGGCAGATTGTTCAAGCTAAATTGATAATTAAAGGATTGGTATTAAAAGAAATCTAGGTATTTGGTTGTTTAATGGGGCCTAAACCGACAACATGCCCAAATTGAAACTACCAATTTAACGCAAAGCATTGAATAAATGGCATTGTAACTAACTTAATCAATCACATAAAGAAACGCCTTGGGCAGTTGGCGAGCCCAATACTACTTGAAAGATTTTTTTTTGAAAAAGGGAAAACCAACGAGAAATGGGCTTGAAGCCAAACCCTATGTTGTGCCACAAATTGCCTGACTCCCTGGCAGTCCAAAGAGTCCAATAAGGGACATGAGTTCGAATCTCAACATAGGGAGGAATTCCCATTATGCAACTCGACACTCTGATAAAGCTGGATAGAGCTTCAACTGAGATTATACCTTTTGACCAAAACACCATTTGAACACACTAAGGAGATAAAACTGTAGGATCAAAAGCTAGCATTTAAAGGAAAATATTAACCAAAGGACCTGTAAATGTGAACAAACCATCATGATTCAAACAAAATAGGCTACATCCTACAGCTTGTCCCAACAAGGATATAGAAAGGAATCCTACATACATCCCATACGTGAAACAACATGAACAAAGATAAACATCCTGTTCCATATACTGATACTTAACAAATCAAGCAAAGTTCCCAAATACCATGTTGATTTCGACAGACTTAAACAAATATAAAAATTACTTAATCCGACATAAACCTATGCTGCAGTAGATTCAATAGTCTTAAATGACAAACAACACTTTAATAGCTTTACAAACAAAATCCACTAAATTTAAACAACTATCCTAACTTACAAACCAAATATAATCTAACAACATAAATGATTAGGTAAATACATGAAAATGAACTAAACTACTACAGAATTGAGTGAGTTTAAGAACACAAGAAGGGCATTTGATGAACATATATGCCATAAGTTTCCAACTTAATCAACAGTTGCAAATCCTTTAATTTCAACATGTCAAATGAGGTTTAGTAAGTACCTGAATACAACAAAATAAACAAGAATAATAGCTTGGGATTAGGAGGAAACAACAGAAGAATATCAGCAGCACCAAAACAGCCAAACAAACAACATTACTCAGTCTTTTTAACCATTTTTGAACCCAGAATGACCAGAAATTCTTAAGGAAGTTTCAAAATACGAAGATAAGAGTAAAACTCAACCAATTTCTATCAAACATGCAAGAGATTTTATGTGTTTTTTCAGCTCAACTGTTTTCTCAGTTTTTTTAAATTAGTATTTTCAGCTCTCTCATCTGAAGAAAGAAATAGGCCTTTTATAGAGACCTCTAGGGCAGCAGAATTGGTTTCTGATTTTACCAATTACCCCTTCTTTGAATTTTTATTTTTGCATTTTAAACCCTTATGTTGAGTTCTGTTTGTTAGAATTAACCCAAAGTCCACCTTCCTAACAATTTCCTAGGCAACTACACAAGATTCCCCTTATCCCTTTCCCTAAACTACCCTTCAAATGTTTGTTATTACCCTCATGAACTATATATGGGTCAAGTTGACCCAATAATCAACCCAAAACCCCTAGGCTTGCAAACTCGGATGAACCCTTCCCTCATTGGGCTTTTGATTAACAGAACCCAACTCTAATTCCAAAACCAACATAAAACCAATCAAGAAATTGGGCCAACGGAGTTATAGAAAACTCTTGAAGCCACGAATCCAAAGAAAACACAATAAAAAGAAATTTGAGCAAATCAAACAACAAAATCAAAGAAACTGAAATAATGTTGACTAAGAAAAACCCAACGTTATCATGTATACATAACGATTTGAGAAACAACAAAAAAAAGAAACAGAAGAAGATGATGAGAATAAAACAAGAGATGAAGGAAAGAACAACGGCCAGAAAAATACCTAGACTAGGCGGATGGACAATGGACTTGAACTAACTTCAACACCTTTAATTTTGAGCAACAACTAGTATTAATTGTGTGTCCTCCTTGAGAATAGATGAGTAACACCAATTCTAATCCTAATCGTTCAAAGAAAATTCAATGTTTTTTTGGAAGATTTTCTTTTTCTTCTACTTTTTTAGATCCAAAATTGGTTCCATTTGGTTAGGATTTGAGGGGATATGGTGGTAGGTTGAGAATAAGGTGAAAGTGGTAGTTGTGTGGTTAAATTTTGAGAGGATTTGGGGGCCTATTGCCGGTGGAAATTGTGGAATTTGAAGGTGGTGTTAGGGTTCAAACGAAGGAGATGAGAGAGACTGAATAGAAGAGTTCTAGGTTAAACTGATCAATTAGACAATTTTAATCATAATAGGATAGTTTCACAGTCCTTGGATGAGGATAAATGAAGGGCCTAGATCTAATTTTAATCCTGGAACTCAAAACGACATAATTTTGGTTCCAAACTACGTCGTTTGAAACATCTCAATGCCTGAATGTTTTTGACAGGGTTTGGACTTAATTTTGGGCCTGGATTGGGAAATAAAAATGGCCCAATTTTACAAGATCAATTTCTTATTTTATTTTCTCATTTTACCTTTTCTTTTAATTCAAATCCTACAAATTAAAAATCCTAAACTATTCAAAAGTGTGAAATTAAGCTGATCATCTAATTATAAAAATTATAAAAAAATACTTATTTCTAAATTAAAAGAGAAAAATAAATAAGCTAAAAATTAAAAGAGAAAAATGTAGAAATACGCTATTTTTTTTTGTGATTTTCTAAATTTATAAAATAAATAATTACTGATTAATTCTAAAAATGAAAAATAAATCCTAAATGCGATGTAGAGTATTTTTGTATTTCATGATAAAAATTGAACATGCATAAAAAATGCAAATAATTAAGAAAATTCCACAAAAATTTTTAAAATGGCAAATAATTAATAGAAAAATCTATTTCCATGGGATTCTGTAGGAGTATTTCATATAGGACAAAAACCATTTTCTCACATCTACCCCTCTTTGCTTGGAAACACGAATAATTTTTGTACAAAGATAAAGTGAGCGGATACGAGCGATTTTTGCCCGTTTGAACACTCCGTGTGAAGCATTATTGAAAGATTTGACCGCACCCTGCTTCTAAGGTTACCTACATATCCTTGGCTATAAAGAAATTAGGTCAGTGTAGTTCGGAAAGTTTCAGTAGCTGAGACTACTAGGAAACTACGATTTCACTGTTTCTATTGCTGCTACTGCTTACTGAACTCCTTATTATATGGAGACCAAATAAAAGAAGCTAGACTAACCTATGATCTATGAATTACAAGAATCCTATCTGCACTTCTTCAAACTTGATATTGCAATTTCTGTTGCTCTGTTGACTTGTACTCTCCAGGTAAACTTCCTTTGTTGCTGCCTTGAATTGTATTCTGAGGTGCTCTACCTTTTTTCTCTAGGTGGGCGTCTGATTGCTGAACTTGAACCGTCTTCCTTTGAACATTGCTGCTTTCCCTTTGTTCTCCAAGTGGATGCCTGATTACCAATATTTGAATTATCTTCCTTTCCTCTGAAACTTGACTTTTCTCCCTTTGTTCTCCAGGTGGGCGTTGTTGATGCCCCCTTTTTCTACAGGCAAAATCGTGTTCGGTGACACTCGGGAGGACAACTCATTCCCTTTTTGGAATTGAATTTTGGATTTAGAGAGTCGCCACCTAACGATTAACTGTATTAGGACAAATATAAAGGTTTTGAGTTTGAGGAAACCAGAGTTTGAGTAATTGTTAGAAATTATCTCGAGCGGAAGGTGTTAGGTATCCCCCAAGATCCACTAGTATGGTTCCCGCCCGTGTTATAATTGTGACTTCATGTAAATAAATAAGCAATTAAGACTCAAATAGGGACTTGCACACAACATTGCAAATAAGTCGGAACTTTGAGAAAAATAAAGAAGGCATTCTTTGTGGAAAAGATTTAAGCCTTTTTAAGGAAAACAAATAAAGAGCGAGTAAAGGGGAGGGAGTCATAGTTTTATGATTTTATATGGATCACGTCAATGTAATATACAGCAATCACTCCTCGAAAGAAGGGCTACATGAGAGATTAGCGCATCAGTCATCATCTCCATATCTACCCTTCCTACCCGTTGGGTATTAAAATGCGAGATGGTATCATTGCTTATTGCATGCTATTACCAGTCCTAATCCTATCAGTCTCGGAGGAATTGATACTACTAATCCTAAAGGGAAGGGAGTTGGGGCTTTTTTCAGAGTTTTCAAAAGGATAAAATCTAGGCGATAAGCAAAAAGAAAGGGTAGCAGTTAAAGAGGGAAACAAATATCAAATTGGGCTCAGACAAGCCTCCTTATTCAGAATAACAAATCAATTAGCATGTCTTATAAGTACTGGTTTGGGTATGAATTAATTTAAGGTGTAAGAAAGGATGATTCATCATATATTTCTTAGATAAGGAGTCTGAGTTAGCCTTGTCTGGATGTAGTTGCCAAAGACTGGCACAACTGATTAATTACCTAGTGGTTTGCCTAGGTGAAGCCTACGAGCATGACATCTAAAAAACTACTGATTTTAGAAAAAGGGATCGGCGTGTTTTAAGACTGATTTTAGATTCAGAACGAGGCTGGTTCATTTAATTGAGTCCTATAGGCATGGTCCCTAAGTGTCATTGATTTTAACAGTTGTAAGAGTCATATAGACATGATTTCTAAACGAACTGATTACTATTAGACCTAAAGTTGTTTACCTAGTGGTGTATATATGCAAGAGTACCGAAAGACTTATATGCATGCTTTCTAGATGTTAAATGCAGAATTATGAAGGTCCTATAGGTAGGTTTTCTAAGCGTCATTCATTTTAAAAAACAATTATATAAATGCAAGAGTCGCATAGGCATGGCATCTAGAATGAATTGGTTATAATTAAGCCTAAGATTGTTTGCCTAATGGGGTGTATATGCAGAGGTGCAGAAAAATCTAAGATCATGATTCCTATATGAAGAACCTATAGGCATAATCTCTAAAAATACCGAACCGCAGAAATTATAAGCATGAGTTCTAAAGCGCAGAAATGCAGAAGTCAACTATAGGCAATTTTTCTAAATGCAGAAGCACAGAAATTATAAATAACCTATAGGCAAGTTTTCTAAATGCAGAAGCGTAGAAGTGCATAAAGAATTATATGCATTTCTAAAATGCAGAAATGCAAAATTATAAAGGTCCTATAGGCATATTTTCTACCCTTCACATGCATTCATTCCCCCATCCCATTTCACTATCCACCCTAATAGTAATTATAAAAATGATTACAGACCGAATGAATCATAAAGGAAGAAAAGTAAAAAATTATATCAGAAGCTCCAGCTACATCCAAACAGCCTAAGTCAGACTAAGTCCAACAATATGAGACGAACCAACTTCCAAGATCTGATTTCCAAAAGATCTTCTCATATTTGGAGTGTGTCAAAGTTCCCAAGAGTCTCAAAGGGACTCCAGGCATTGCCTACACACCAAACATTTTAGAGTCAAGATATAGTGGAGTGTGGAAAGCCAGCTCTCAGATATCCAATTTTAAGAGAGGGGTAGAACTTAAGATTCTAGGAATAGGTGTGAGTGCACAAGGAAAAGGAATCAGAGAGAGATAGGGCAAGCTAGTGGTCATGCCCAGCAATTGGGATGCTGGCACACCCCTGACCAGCCTACTGGTCAAGCGTTAAGAGTTAGGATCCATTGTGGATCAGGTTATGGTCTGGACAATAATTAGGATACTGTCAGGCAAAACCTTAACACATAGGAGGGATGTGGGTAGAGGATTCATAATAGAAACAAAAGCAAAGAGAAGAGACATGAAGTACAAGTTACAACAGATAAGTAGGAAAGTAAATAAGAAACACGAAGCTATGAAGTAAACACATAGGGGTGTGGCGGAATATTTAATCAAAAGACATACCAGTTTCAAAGAAAATAATAAACAACAGTAGCCTTGAAAGAGTCCAGTTGTAGTTCCAAAAGATCTCAAGCAAATTAAAGTGTTGAAAATAGTATTGCAAGTATGTAATTAGAAGAGTTTTATTCGTGTGTCTTTCGGTATTTTTTCGTGTGTGTTTGTAAAGAGATTGTTGAGAATACACTGATGGTAGAAAGAGGGAGGACTATGTCCTTATATAGTTTTTTTTGAAAGCAAGGCAGGCAATGAGTGCACAAATATGGAAATAATAATCAATTAGTATCAATTAAGACATCTTGACTCCCTTGATTAAGGAGTATAGTTCAAACGGCTAGCCAAGACAGAATAAGTAAATTAGTTTAACAAGGCTGATTAGGGTAAGGAAACCATATGGTGCATAAATAAGGTCAAATACATAGTGGGCAATTATTGAAAGAGTCATATAAGTATAGAAATAACTCAATCATTGGTACAGAATCACAGAAAGAATACACAAGATCATGTATTTAAGGAAAATACCACAAGCATGCGATTTTTACACAAAAAGACCAAGCAAACAACTAGTAGGGTAAAGGAGGTTCAATCGAAAAAAATCAGTGACAAATCACTAGCCTTATTAAATGGATTTCAGAACCAATTACTTGGTTGGTGAAACCTTTTGTAAGAGGAATTCCCTCATATATAAAGCATACAATTCAAACAAAAGAAAGAGTCTAACAGTGAAAGTTTCAGAGTCACCAACAAATAGGATCTCGATTACAATCATAAACTCACAGTGAGTCTTGAATGCTAGGGTCCTAGAGTGGAACCCTAACTTGCACACAAGCATCGAAATGGCCAAAAGAAACCCTAAATACTTGGGTTTCAGACAATAAAGGTGAGAATGCAAGCCACTCGATAGAGGTCTTTTTCCAAGACTTATGAGAAACAAACAGACACGACACACAGTTAAAGGCATGGAGAACACGTTTTGAGAAAGACTCAGGACTCGAACAAGTCCAGAAGAAAAAGTGACACAGACTTAAGAAAAAACAGATGAATCAGTCTTAGTAAGAACATAAACATGTCTAGTAAAGCAAACAACATTAGTAAACAAATATAGTAAACGAGTAATGAGAAAAAACACGGATTAGCATGTGAGTACATGAATGACATATAAAGTAGCAAAGAAATTAGAAGAACCATACATGTATAGTAAAGGAAGTTAGACAAACACACAAAAAGAAAGAACACAAAGAACCAGAGAAATGCCTTTGAAAATCTCTCAGAAACCCTAAATCAAAATTAAACAATTTTGAAAAGAGAGTTTTGGAAAAACCTATTAAAAGTTCAATAGAACACAGACACGTTCCAGATCTATGAAATTAAGCAAGTAAAGAAACTCGAATAGCTTAGGATTTGAGAGAAAACCCTAGAAATGAGAAGGTCTTTGAGGAAAGTTGGATCCTGAGTCGAAGAGACTCATATTGACTTGAACATGCCAAAAAATGGCCGGAGAAGCCATCGGTCTGAAGATTTGAAAGAAAACCATCAGAGTCGGGCTTCAAATCACCGAACAACTTGGGTTTGATGCTGAGAGAGGGCGAGCATAAGTCGTCCATGGCCTGGAACGCCATGGGTTCCGGTGGAAACATGTGGGAATTGGTTAGGGTTTCGGAGTGGGCTAGATAGAGTTTGAGAGATGAAGAGTTTAGAGGTAGCTGTCTCTGATAGAATGGATTAGGGTTAAGAGGGTTGGGAAATTAAAATAGGAAATGGAAAATCCGTACCGTTGATCAAAATAATCAACGGCCAGGATTAAAAGGGAAACTGGGTGGGTCTGAAAATGGGCCAAAGGATTGGGTCGATTAATTAGGGTGTAGTTGGGGGTTTATTGAGGCTAGAATTGAAATAGAAATGGCCATGTGTTAAATAGCTAATTTTCCTTTTTTATTTTTATAAAAAATAGTTTAAAAGATTTTTAAGTTTTTGGAAATAATTTTATAATTGTAAAATGCTGTCAATGGTAAAATAGGTTGTAATTGCAATTATATGCAATTTAGCTTTAAAAATACCAAATAAATTTGTAAAAATGTGTAAACATCACCTTAATTATATTTTGGTGTAAATATGATAATGGAAATAAATTATTCACCAAAATGGTAATTTTGAGAATAATTAAAAGCCTTAAAAATTAGGAAAAAATACCAAAACACTTGGGTATTATTATATATGCATACACATGCTATTGTGAAAGTATTTTGAGCATAAAAATACATAGAAAAAAATTGGGTATCAACAGGTATTTGTTTGCCGAACTTGAACCGTCTTCTTTTGAACACTACTGTCTTCCCTTTGTTCTCCAGGTGAGTTCCTGACTGCTGTTTGCCTTTGAACACTTTTTGTATTCCCTTTTTTCCCCAGGCCGGCTCCTGATTACCAATACTTGAATTTATTCTCCCTTTGTTCTTTAGGTGTGCTCCTAATTGCCAACACTTGAATTGCTTCTCCCTTTATTCTCTTGGTGGGCTCCTGATTTCCAATACATGAATTGCTTTCCCTTGATCGTTTTCCCTTCGTTCTCAAGGAGGGCTCATGATTGATGAACTTGAACCGTTTCCTTGAAACTTGAACTGCTTCCCTTTTTCTCCAGGTGGGCTCCCGATTTCCAACACTTCAATTGCTTTTCCCTTTGTTCTCCAAGTGGGCTCATGATTTACAAAATTTTTACTACTTTTCTTCGAAACTTGATTTGTTTTTCTTTTGTTCTCCAGGTGGGCTCCTGATTAGTGTACTTGAACTACTTCCTCTTGCGACTGTTTTTCCTTTGAACCGTTGTGACGACCCAGCCTGTCGTCTTAAGAATTAAAGGCCTTGATCCCCTATGCTGCTTTCCCCGAGTTTGTTTCTGCTATTTTGATTTACTGGGATGTTTGTATTAAGTTTCTGAGAGTTTTGGGACACCTAGTACCGAAATGAAAGCTTAATATGTTGGAAAGTTGGCCGTAGTTGGAACAGTATGAAGATGGCCTCGGAATGGAAATCCAATGTTTTTGTTTGCTCTGTTGCGTGATTTCAAGGTTAGGAGTGTGTTTGGATTGTGTTATGGAGGTCTGTAGCTAATTTAGGCTTGAAATGCCGAAAGTTGAATTTTTGAAGTTTTCGGTTCGATAGCGAGATTTTGATCCGAGGGTCGGAATGAAATTCATGAAGTTGGAGTAGCTCCATTGTGTTTAATGTGAAGTGTAGCACAATTTTAGGTCATTCGGACGAGGTTTTATGGATATTTTGATCGAAAGCTTGTTTTTAGAGTTTTTGGAATTCTTAGGTTTGAATCCGATGAAAAATAGGCGTTTTGATGTTGTTTTGTGTGTTTTATAGGTTGGAACAAGTTTGAATGAGATTATGGGATATGTTGGTATGTTTGGTTGAGGTCCCTGGGGCCTCTATTGAGTTTCAGGTGGTCATTTAGACCATTTCATGATGTTTGGAGTTGCAAAAAACTACTGTTAGGTTTTGCAGAAAGATGGCCTTCGCGTTCGTGAAGGGGCTGCATGGTTGGTCATCGCGTTCATGTGAGGTGGACTGCGTTCTCATAGAGGAAAAAATGACCAGCGGAGTTGGAGGTATTTTATTCATCGCGTTTGTGAAAGGGTAAACGGGAACGCGAAAGGTGGTTTGAGTAAAGCATAGCGTTCACGATTAGAAGGCCGCGATCGCGAAAGAGGAAATTGGCCAGTAGGGATTTTGTGTATTGTATTCGTGATAGTAGTCCCAGTTCGCGAATAAAGAATTAGCTGGGTAGAATGTTTAAGTTCAAAATCGAGGGTTTAGCCATTTTTGACAAAACCTACTCTTGGGAGCTTGGATTTGAGCGAGAATTTGGGGGATTATATGAAAATTTGGGGAAAAGTTTTTAGACCAAGAAATTGAGTTTTGATTGGAGATTTGACATCGGATTTAGATAATTTTGGTATGGTTGGACTCGTGAGAGTACGAGGTTTCTGAAAATATAAATTTTACCCGATTTCGGGATGTGGGCCTGAGGGGAATTTTGGTTATTTTACCTAATTTTGCGTATTAGCTTAGAATTTAATTGTAGAATCAATTATTTGACGTGTTATTTACAATATGCAATTTAATTAAATAGATTTGGGCCATTTGAGTCGAATACTCATGGCAAGAGTGTGGTTTCGGGTTGATTTGAGCTTGTTCGAGCTAAGTGGCTTGTCTAACCTTGTGTGGGGGATCTTCCCCTTAGTATTGGTGTATTTGGTAATTTAAATACCTTGTACGTGAGGTGACGAGTGCATACTTGTGCAAATTATTGGAAATCCGGTTTTCATTAAGTATTTACTAGTATGTTTCATTTCCTGTTTTTATTACTTGTACTATAAAGCCTGTTGTTAGCTTAGGAAAGCATGTCTAAGCGATTTAATTGCTTTATTTGTTCAACCTGCTTTACCTGAATTCCTTGCAGCATGCTAGGCTAGAATTACTTGTTGCTAATATGAAATTTCTACTTCTGAATATTTTCCTCATGCTGCTGTGTATTTACTTTGGGACAGCGGATGAGGGATTCCGGTAGCTCCCCCTTGTCTGTTTATTTGGGATTACGGATGTGGGATTCTGGTATATCCACCTTGTCTGTTTATTGAGAACTATAGAGGTGGGATTCTGGTATATCCCCCTGCACAGTTATATGGAGCTACAGGATTGCACCTGGTAGATTCCCCCAGTACCAGGTATTTATATTTGGGGACTACGGATAGGGATTTCCGATAGATCCCCGCGCGCTAATAATTGGACTATGGGAAGGGATCTCGGGAGATCCTTTATATATATAGATCCTTTATATATATATATATATATATATATATATATATATATATATATATATATATATATATATATATATATATATATATATATATAACGGACTACGGGATAGTATCTTAGAAAATGCTCGAACGTTACCTCTGTGTTGAGCTTTATCTCTTATCCGTGATTTATTTTGTCTCTGTTCTAGTTGTTTTTTTTGTTGTTATTTCAATCCTATGTTATTTCTTGTCGTTGCACTTATTTATACTATTTTATTCCACACTGCTAACCCTTATGTCTTATTTAATCTCAGTAGGTCTCTTACCTTTCTCATCACTACTTAACCGAGGTTAGGCTTGGAACTTACTGAGTACTGCTGTGGTATACTCATGCCCTTTCTGCTTTTCATGTGTAGATCCGGGTACTTCTACCTAGTCCTATCATCCCTGAGGTGAGGTGACTACTCTAGCAACTTCGAGATATATCTTCCGCGTTCGCAGACCGAGGAGTCTCTTTCTTATCCTGCATTTAGTATTTAGCCCTTCTTTACTTTCGGTTCTTATTAGACATTCCAGAGTTAGAGCTATGTAGTATTTCTTAGCTTGTGATTCATGGTTTTCGGGTTTTGGGTGTATGTATTGGTTTTGAGAGGTTAAGTATTGTGCATTCTGAGCGGCATTTTAAATATTATTTTATTCAGTTATTTTTGGCTTTTGATGATTTCTTCCGGAAGTTTTGTTCATGTTCCGCATTGTTAAGCTTACCTGGTCATAAAGACTAGGTTCCGTCATGACAGTTTACGGAAGGCGAACTGGGATCGTGACAATTGTCTTCTCTTGTTCCCTAGGTGGGTTCTAGTAACTTCTTGAACCTAAAATACTTTTTGTCATTGAAACTTGTGTTGTTCTCCCTTGCTCTCCAGGTGGGCGCCTGATTACATCAAAATAGATAAAACAAAGAAAATTTCCTACCCCAGTTTGGTAGCTGGGCACATCAGTGAGTGTTAATTGAATCATGTTACCAAATATCTCTTAGAATTTGTAAGCTAGATCCCAATGATAGTTTTAAAGCTGAATTATATTTTTTAAAGGTATGACTTCCACTAAATCTGGTTATCTATGAAGGTCTTAAAACTACAACCTATTATTTTGGAGGGTCTTGAAAATCAAAAGCACATCTCATCGTAAGAGTGAAAACTTTAAGACTAAATTATACTTCATTACAATAGAACTTACGCTAAATCTTGTTATCTAATAGAGGTCTTAAAGCTACGTCCCATTATTCAGGAGGGTCCTGAAAATTTCGAACTGAATCCTATCCTAAGAATGAAAACTTCAAAGCCAACTTATATTTCCTCAAGGTAAAACTTATGATTAGATCTTGTTACTTATGAATGTTTTGAATTCTAAATTACGTCTCATTGTCCAGAAGGGTCCTGAGAATATATGGTCGAACCTGTCCGGTACTTGCTTTTCCTTACGGAAGGTTTCTCTAAAGCAAACTAAATTTTCTGCCCCTGTTTCAATTAAAGAAAAATCTTGTCAGTTTAAAAATGTGGTGGTTAGTTTGTGGCATTCTTGCTGAAGGTGACTCTTCCACTATCGTACTTTTTGGATGCCTTGAACTAGCAAGAATTGTTTGACTTTTTGACTGATCCTCAATCGCAAGACCCTGGATGACCTGAGTGCTCAACACCCAAACCATTGTTTTACTTTTCTGACCCTTCTATCTGAACCACTGCATCTCCCACAAAATTACTAAACCATTCAACCAATGGAACTTTCGCTGATACTTTATGTCCCACTTTATATCATGCTATCTCTGGTATGTTCTGGCCACATTTTGCTATGTGCAATTTGGAAGTTGGTACTAAGCTTTGAAGTCCTTTCTTACTCTCTTAAACATGGTTGACATAGGAAAAACCTTAGAGGAATAACCCAAAAGAAATGAAATGCAATGAATTCGAGAGTTAGGAATAAAGAAGAAAATCCAAAACTGGATGAATGTTTGACGGAGAAAAGGAAAAGAGACTTATTTGAGTGGAGCAGCTAGTACCAATTATCATGACATGCATTTTGGATTGATCAGCCCGGTCTATTCAACCAATCAACTTTCAGTTGTCATACTTTGTACCCCAGGTTCTCCATAACCCAATTTCTTTTTCCAATCACTGACCTTGTTTGGCTTGCTGTGCACTGAAGGGTTTTCACTGACAAACCTCTCTCATTTGTTCTTCTCTCAACTCACTATCACCTTACGGTACTCGTGAGGGTTTTCACCATTAAGACTCTCTCATTTTAATTTCTCTCATCTTTCATTTCCTTACGGTGTCCATGAGAGTTTTTACCAATAAGACTATCATTTTTCATTTTCCTGCTTAGACCGAAGTGTTGCCCTTGATATGAATCACCTCTATTTTCTTGACTCGGCATCTCTCAAAGACTAATCAGAAGGTCTTTGGACCGTAATGTGGGCTTTTGGATATGGTTAGAAAGAAAGGAAGGATATAAAAAGGCTCAAAACAATTGATTGGGTTCAAAATTACAACTCTAGGAATAAGATTTCATACAACAACCACAACTTTCTGCCTCAGTTTCTTTACCTGGGGACTTTTGAATTTTTATTTTGATAGGACCAAACCGTGAGGCTGCCTACGTATCCTTAAAAGGAATCAGGTCAAATGTTGTTCATGTCACATGAATTGCTTTGTTGTTGTTACTTCTCTCATTCTGCTTCTTTCTTCTTTTTTTCTTTTTCTCTTTTTTTCTTTCCTTTTCTTTTTTTCTCTTTTCTCTCTTTTTCTTTCTTTTCATTCCTTTCCATTATTTCCTCTTCTTTTCTCGTCTCTCCTCTTCTTTACTTCTTTACTTAATTTTGCTACTGATTCCAAAAAAGGTTATGGAAGGAAATAAATAAGTCTCAAAAGGGTAACAAAGGGTAAAGTTTTTAGATAGCAGAATAAAATTTCTTCGTCATTCCAATCTTCAAGACATGCCAAGTACAAACAAACACAATTTAAACGAAAGAAATCACACATAATATCTTTTGACTGCATTAGAATTGATAGCCATGTCTATACATTTGCCTTCTATATCTGTTAAATACAATGCACCATCCGATAAAACCCTCGTTACAATGAATGACCCCTGCCAATTTGGGGCGAACTTACCTTTTGCTTCATCTTGATATGGATGATGCGTTTCAATACTTGCCGATCCACTTCAAATTTCTTGTTGTATGCTCTTGCCATTCTCTTTTGATACAACTGGTCATGACACACTGCCGCCAAATTCTTCATTGCTGCCAGTGCTTCATCTTCTTCTGACCCATAGGTAACATCAACCGGCTGGAAGATCTGTTCCAAGTGTCATATTGATTGCTATAACAGATATTAGGGATCGCGCCATGGTGGCGGCCAGTGGTTGAATTCCGCCCAGGTATAACCATATCCCAAACCGAAAATGATGCCAAGTTTCTTGAGCTTTATGGGCTTAGTAATTCCTTGGATGTTTTTGTCAAGCCCCTTGCCAGGTTCGTATCCGCTCCAGCTCAATATGCTCTTAATTGTGTTGTCCACCATTTATCTTTTTCAACAACATTGACTCGCTTGATGTGGTAATAGGTCTCCCCACCTAACTTTCTTCTGCCTCCAATTGTATATGGAATGATTATCTTCTGGTGATTCCACTTAAACTTCACAGCCTGATGTAGTGTTAACTCTACGTCCCCATCAGCATGAATCCATGGTCGTCCCAACAATAGATTGTAAGATGCAGACACGTTTATCACTTGAAAATCAACGTCAAACCAAGTAGACCCCATTTGCAAAACAAACTAATTTCCCTAATGGTGGACCTTTGGGAGCTGTCAAAATCTTTCACATCGATGGCTCCGTCCTTTATCTCGTGCAGTCCCTTACCCAACATCCTGAGTACTACCAACGAACAAATGTTGAGGTTGGACCCTCTATCAAGTAGGATTCCGGTGATAAAATAGTCTTCGCATTGCGTACTGATGTGCAATGCCTTGTCGTGACTCAACCCTTGTGGTGGTAGCTCATCTTCATGGAAGGTGATCTTGTGACTTTCCAATACCTGTCCTACCATGTTTGCCATCTCTTCGCCGGTGATGTTGCTTCGCACATATGCTTCACTCAGCACCCTTAATAGGGCATTTTTGTGTGCATCAGAACTTTGTAGCAAAGCAAGGATATAAATTTGCATTGGTGTGTTTTTAGCTAGTCGATGACTGAGTATTCCTTGGCTTGTAATTTTCTCCAGAGATCATCTGGCTCAGTCTCGGTGATGGAAGGCCGATTAGAGGCCTGCTTGCTCGATTCAGCCAGATGTTCTGGGGTATGAACTCTACCAATTCTCGTCATACCTTGTGCTGCAATAGCCTCTCGAACCTAACCTTGCCTTTTCTTCTTGCCTCGGCTGTATATTCCCATGGTATAGCCTTTGTTTTGAATGGTGTCATGGACGACACGCTACTAGGCTCGGTATGGCTATCTTTACCCCAAACGGAGCAAGTACCTTGGGTGGTACAACTGCAACTTCGAATAGGTTAGGTTATTTAATGGAGATACAAATTCAACCTCAATTGATGTTGGTGTCTTTTCTGAGGGTGTTGCTTCAAACTCAAGTGGAACGGACATATTTACCTCGACGTCCCTAAATGGCTGAATCTGTACTATGATCGGATTAAGGGTGAAATTCGACTTCTTTGGGTTATCACCTTCTGTGATCAAAGCGGTTGATCCCGTGGGATCCCAATCATCCTCTATTTCAATCATATGAATACCTCATCCTTTGTGTTCTGGCAGAGGGTTGTTGCGGACATTTGGAGCAAGTTCCTTTTCCACTATAATCTTGTTATAATTTAAAGTCTGAATCTTGTCTTTCAGAGAATGAAATTCATCAGTGGTGTGTCCTTTTATGCCGGAATGGTATGCACCGTATTTATTTGGATTAACCCACTGAGAGGCATTCTCAGGAGCAGCAGGGATAGGGATGACATAACCAACGGTTTTAATTCTTTCATACAACTGATCAATAGGTTGAGCAATAGCCGTATATTGTTTCGGAGGGCTTCAGTCAAAGTTTGGTCGAGGTCTAGGGAAATTTTAGTGTGTAAAAGGGGATTAGTAGTGGCGGTTGATTATTGTAGGCTTGGAACATGTGCAGGTTGGGAATATCTGGCTGACGTAGGCTGATATATGGGAGGTGGAGGTGATTTATATGTGGGTGGTGGAGTTTGGTAGGAGGGTGAAGGTACTTGGTAGTTTGGAGTAAGCTGATATGTGAGTGAAAGCATTGGGTAGGTTGGGTATTTGACGGGATATTGGTTCTATGTGCCACCATTACGGATCCTACATCCCTTTTCTTGAGCACACCTCATGACCGTGAGGCCTTATTTGTATCTTGCAAAGCCTCAAAGTTTGTAACTATACCGTTTTTGATGCCCTCTTCGAACCTTTCTCCCAGCTTGATACTGTAAGCAAATTTTTGGTCGTCGATCATCATCAGCCTTTCATATTATTATGGGTTTTGAGCTTGGACATAGAATTTGTTCGTTTGTTCTTCCTCTAAGGTAGGTCTAACCTTAGCAGCTTCAGCGAGTAGCATTGTCGCGAATTGTGTTTGTAGGCTTCTTATTTTGATGCTGAATATAGAACACATTTGGTGCTTTCTCCGTGTTGAACCTGAACCTGTCCAAAAAATCAGACGCCATGCTTACCCAGTTCGACCACTTCTTTGGATCTTGGCTAATGTACTGAGACAAAGCATCTCCTTTTAATCTCCTTATGAAAAGCTTCATGCAGATTTCCTCATCTCTTCCTACTCCAACTAGCTTGTCATAGTATGTTCTTAAATGGACCCTTGGGTCCCCTGTACCATCAAACATCTCGAACTTAGGAGGTTTTTACCCCTCGGATAGTTCGATATCGGGTTGTATGTAAAGATCTTCGTAGTTTAGCCTTTCAATTCCTTACTTCCTTCAATGCCTTAAGTTCTTCGGCCAGGTTTCCACTGAGCAAGTCTCTATTATCAGACTCAGATGTACTTGAGATGGGTTGGGTGGAGTATGGCATAGTCTCTATATAAATAGAGGTGTTATGGTGGGTGTGTCAGTGGCGATTTGTGGAGTTCCGGGGCTCTGGGATGAGCAATGGAGTATTGTTTGAAGTATGGCAGGTGTTGCACTGGTGGTGAGGAGCGGGATGGTTATGTGGTTTTAGGATATTTTGTGGTGGTGTGGGTTGCGGAGTACTTGGGAAATTAACAACTGGACTAATGAGGGAAAATGACAGATTGATTCCGAACCTGATCAAGTTCTTCTAGAATTTTAGAAGCTTTTGTTCAAGTTGGGATGTGTTTTCCTTAGGAACCAGAGTACCATGACCATGAGTGACCTTTACTTTTTCAGTTGAGTTCTCCTTTCTGGTTGTTCAAATCTTCCATCTTCGTGGATGGAGGGCCTCTGGATCTCGTGGAATAAGATGGTATTTCCAGAGTGCACGAACTAACCTTTAATGAGGACAAAAAAAATTGTTACGATATTTAAACACATAGCGCAGGAATGTAAAGCGTCTCTCAATTTGGGGACCTCTTTGTGCCCAAGGTAAGCCTAGTGACAAGTTGATTTGGAGAACTTGGAATGATAAATGCCTCATTTTATTGTTAAAAAGTCAACAAATCCTAAATCGACCCTAAATAATAAGACTAAATCGGCCCTAAATAACAGGAAATAAAAGGCATTAATGGCCATTGTCCTTATTACATTTTATAAAAGAAGAAAACTCCTATCTATTTGGTCCCAGAAGGACCTTTCCCAGACTTGGCATCCTTGGCTCCATTGAATAGCTTTCCAAACTCGTGAAGTCCCAGCAACAGGTAGGATCTGGCTAGATGCTCGCCTTTATTTCCCTCAGCATTTGGGCAGGCTTCGACCGTCTTAAGAAATTTCCCCTCTAACTCCACTATGCCTCGCTCCAAGTACTTCAGTCGCTTGTTGGCACTAACAACCATATCTTTGAATTCCAAAATTAGCTTTTGGTTGGCTTCTTGTATTTCATGGTGCTCGCTTTCACATTCTCGGATCCTTTTGCGTAGTTAATTGTATTTGACCTGTGCCTCAGCCTTTTCATCTACGATCCTGTGACCTCGAACAAACCTAGTATGGCTCGGGCCATTATGGTTGTCCTCCAACCAGCCTGAATAATTGGGAGCATAACCACCATGGTATCTATCTGGCTCGATGGTATCCATCCTCATGACAATCTTGCAGTGCCACATATGCTTGAGCTTAGAACTTGTAAGGACTATCATTATCCTGAAAGTTATCCTGGAAGTGACTCTTCTTATCAACCCTGGGTATAACCTGCTTCCTACCCACTTGCCTCACAACCCGGAGAGGGAAGTAAGGGTATGTTTCTCTCGGGCCGATCAATATTGGGAAAGGTGCATCTCTAGATTGGGCGATGAACTCCTCGGTCGGAAACCACTTGAACATCCATTGCACCCGGTCCTCAGTCAGACCTTTGAAGAGCTCGACCCATTCTTTAGCATTCTCTAGTTGGGCGAACATATTGGGCATGTAATTCATTCCCTTTGGATGATGAAAAACGATATGATCATCCCAGTCCCTTCGCTGAATCTCTTGTTGACAGCCTTTTGGAGATGCTCCACGAGCCAAAGTTGAAGTATCAAATTGCATCCTTCAAAGTGTTTGGCTCCATGTTGATACCTCTCTAGAGCTTAGTACATTTCTGCAACGATCATGGGCACACTGTTTAATGGTTACCCACCAATTCCTTCCATTAATGTCTTAGTTACCATAGCTAGCTTGGTGTGGGTTTTTGCTTTCTTCATTGGGAACATGATCAATCCTAGGAAACAAAACATGAATACAAAGACCCTTCGGTGAATATCCATAGTGATGTGATGGAAAACTCTTCAGGATAAGTACAGCAGGATTTGCGATGACCGTACCTCTTGTACAAATAATCAAAAGGGATATAGGAGTCTTTCAGACATGTCAATTCTGGATTTTTCTTCAAACCCGTCATATTGAGGAAACCCCTGCCCTTGCGGTTCTCAGGCATTAATAACCTGGAGCCTCCCATTCTATGTCGGCCAATCCTCATATCTCTTCTAGTAAGGGTGTCATTTTAATATCCCCAAAGCAGAATACAGACCTTTCACAATCCCAGAACAAAGTAGCAACTTCTATGATTTTGTTGTTGGGTTGGATTTTCAGGAGAGAAGGTAGGTTTCTTAAATATCTTTGGACAAGAATCTGATCAATAGAGTGAAGATCCTTCCACCAGCTTAGCAATTTTGGGTGGATGTTGGTGACCATGCCTAATCTAGAGACTTCGTGCCTCATACTTCTACAAGACAAATGGGTTAGGCCCTTACACCCACCGAACTCGACTATTTAATATCAATAATTGGCATAAAAGCACTTAGTTCGCCAAATAAATGCACAGAATGTGATGATGTCCGTTTGGGTTTTAGGAAAACCCAGGGGACTTTGGACAAGGCTATCTTAAAGAGTCATTATGAGGACAACATCACTGACTCGGGTAGGTTTGACTATGATGCATGCACAGTTAAACAGAGTAAGATTTCTATGGGGTTTTAGACTGGTACCCTTGAGCCGACAACTCAAGGGGGAAAGGCACAGAACGTTTGACTACACTGTTGATCGACTGGTTTCGGATTTAGGGGGTGATAATATCGGAAGAGAGCAACTACTCATTATAAGTGTTGCTATGGTATTTGTTTGGCACGAGTGGAATATGATGCTGAGCATGATTATGTAACAATTAAAGGCATGTTGTCATGTATTTGCATGTTTAATAAAGTAGTAAATACAACCAATTTATAATTTTAAGCGGCAATGAAGGAAAGCTGTAAAGGAAAGACATAAAAAGACCACTCAGTTCTGAAATCGAAAAAGAAATTGAATGCTTAAACGAAATAAACAAATAATTGAACGTAAAGAAGCATAAATTCAATTTAATAGTCTTAAATGGTAAAAGCCTAAAAATCCCCAGCAGAGTCGCCATGCTGTCGTGCCCCCTTTTTCCTCAGCGAAAATGGGTTTATGATATTTGGAGGGACAACTCGTTCCTTTTGGGAACTAGGTTTGAATTTGAAGAGTCGTCATCTAATGATTAGGGTGCAAGAGGACACCAAAAGAGTTTGATCTGAACAATCAGAGATTGGGTAAAGGGTTGAAATTATTCTAAGGCGAAGGTGTTAGGCACCCCTCAGAATCCATTAGTGTGGTTCCGGGCCAGATAATTATTGTGAATTTGGGTACAATTAGCATATAAACAAATAAGGCCCAAATAAGAGGGGATTTCAACACATAATGGTTTGAAAGTAAACAAGATTTGAAAGAGCAATTAGAAAAGTTGATTTTTAAAATAAAGAGTTACAATGCTAAAAGAGTAAGGAATAAATGAAGGGGAGGGGGTTCCTAATTTTGATAAAAATATGGGTCACCCCACACAATATCCGGTAATCACTCCTCAATGAGGGGCTACACATGACATTAACGTGTGGTAATCTTATCCATATCTACCTTTCCTACCCCACCAAGGTATTTAAAATGCGGATTGGTCTCGATTATTTATTGCATGCTATTATCAATCCCATTCCTATCAGTCCCAGAGGCACTTAGGACTACTAATCCTAAAGGGAGGGATATTAGGCTTATTTGGGGTTTCAAGGGTAAAATTCTAAGGCGACGCAGAAAAACACATACTGCATATTTGAGGAGACATATAAACATGTAAGGATCAATTATACCTCCTTGAACAGAAAATCACATAATAGCATATCTTGTACGTACTGCATAGGTCTGATTAGAATTAAAGACGAGGGAGTATAAATATTGAGGCAAACTGGTTTATTGCATAATTCAGATCAGAAGCCCAAATCAGTCCTGCCTACTAGTTGGAATGATTAATAGAGACAGATTCAGTTTACAGTTATTACCCTAAGGCTTGACAAAGCATTAAGACGGGATCTTATAGACATAAGATCTACTGAATTTAGAAGGTGATGGGATAGAGTGAAAAACTCATAATGAATTATTTGGGACCCTATAGGTATGCTTGCTAAACTTTATCAAGTGAGGGACAGAGATGCAAAATTAAACTAATTGATTACAGGTTTTGTTGGTGATACTATATATGATTGCTGATTTTACATATAACATTGAGTGAAGCAAATCAAAAAATTTAGAAACCCCTATAGGCATGTTTTATACACGTTGCTGATTATAAATACCTTATAGCCGTGGCGTCGAAATGTAGAACTTTATAGACAAGGTATTTAAATGCAGACTCGTTTTATACCTTATAGATATAATATCTAATGCAGAACTCGTTTTTGCCTATAGACGTGGTATCTAAATGCAGTTTGAATTAAAACATTCCTATATGCATGGTTTCCAGGTGAAGTTTGGAATATGCAGAATCAGAACAGTCCTATTGGCATGATTTCTATATGTAGCAAAATATGAAAAGTTAGAACAGTCCTATAGGCATGATTTCTATGTGTAGTTGAATATGCAAAATTAGAACAGTCCTATAGGCATGATTTCTATGTGTAGTTGAATATGCAAAATTAGAACAGTCCTATAGGCATGATTTCTATATGTAGTAAAATATGCAAAATTAGAACAGTCCTATAGGCATGATTTCTATATGTTGTTGAATATGTAAAATTAGAACAGTCCTATAGGAATGATTTCTATACGTAGTTGAATATGCAAAATTAGAACAGTCCTTTAGCCGTGGTGTCGAAATGCAAAACCATAAAGACATGGTATCTAAATGCAGACTCATTTTAAACCTTATAGACATGGTATCTAATGTAGAACTCATTTTTACCTATAGACGTGATATCTAAATGCAGTTTGAATTAAAACATTCCTATATGCTTGGTTTCTAGGTGAAGTTTGGAATATGCAAAATTAAAACAGTCCTATAGGCATGATTTCTATATGTAGCTGAATATGAAAAATTAGGACAGTCCTATAGGCATGATTTCTATGTGTAGTTGAATATGCAAAATTAGGACAGTCCTATAGGCATGATTTCAATATGTTGTTGAATATGCAAAATTAAAATAATCCTATAGGCATGATTTCTATATGTAGTTGAATATGCAAAATTAGAACAGTCTTATAGACATGATTTCTACCCTTTGCATGCATAATGACCTCAACCGTGTTTCACTAGCCAACCCCAAATATTCCTTACAATATATTACAAACCAGAATAGCAAATACATCAGGAAATATAAAGAAAATAATTACAACCATAGAAGGTCTGATTCTTGACTGTCCGTCTGAATTATGCGATAGACCAACTCAAAGTTTCCTAAGAGCCTCAATCGGACTCCGAACAATGCTCACACCCAAATTGTATTACCAGAATAAGGACAAGTTCGATGAGGAAGTTCCAGCCCTCAAGTGTTCAAGTTTATAGGGAGCTCAATAGGTCCCAAGGCAAGGCTAACAAAAGGGGGCAGAACTTAAATCTAAAAGAGATTGCAAGTGAAGATACAGAGTTTTGAGGGAATAACGGAGGGCGAAACAACCATAAACAAGTTGATAATTTCATACAAAGGGGTTTAGGGGGATTGGGAAATTACGAAGAGCCTATGCTTAGGAAAGGGTTAGCTTTGGGCATGCACAACAATAGAAGATACTGGCAGGCCTATAAGCCTACCAAAACACACAATAGTAGAGAAACATAGAGGTTAGGATCCCAGGAATCAAGCTTGAGTCATGGGCAGTAATACGTGATACTATCATGCCTCAAACAAACCATAAGCATTGAACACATTAGGGTAGGGGTTTAGGATGCATAATTAATTCAGAACAGACATAAGGAAATTATAGAATGCTAGAATAAGTATTGAACTGGACACAAGAAGTAGGCAGACAAGAAGGTAAAAGAATTAAGTAAACACATTGTTGTGATGCTAGAATCTTAATCTGAGAATACCACTTCAGAGAAGCAAAATATAGTAAAACATGTAGCAGGACTTTGAAGACAGGCCACAGTACAAGTAGCAAGAGAGAATATTTTTTTGAGTATGAGTATGAGTTTAGAAACTAAGAGTGTTCGTGTATTTGTGAATGAAAATGCCATGGTATTTGTAGTTTGAAAACATGTAGAAAATAAGGCAAGAAAATAATTATGGAACTATGTAGCAATTAAAATCAAATCATTATAAGTACTCCCTCCAATTAAGGAGTTAAAATTAAATGGTAACATGTAAATACTAAATAAGGAAAGAAATCACATAAGGCTGAATATGACCAATAAAGAAGTACCTTCGGCACAGTATAAGTCCACAATAGTTAATAGAGACTAGGTTCATCAGATTCTAATCAAGGAAAGATCTGTAAGAATCAAATACCAGTATAGTCAAGGTAAGAGAATTACTTAAATTGGGTAGAAAACGTAAGGATTTAAAGTTCAAAGAGAAGTGTTCAATTTGGTCCAAGAGACAACGAAATCAATGAAACAAGGAAAGAATCAATCAAAATTTAACAAGGAGGTTTGAAATCAGTCCACAATTGAAGGTCATTTTAAAGGAAAATTCAGCACATAAAAGAGTTCATAAACATTAGGCATGCAAGGCTGAACCTATGACAAAGAGAAGTCTCATGCAATCACAAAATCAGTTAGTAGTGGACTATCAAAACATGGTAGTCACATAAGTTAATTTCAGTAACTTAAGAAATAGAGAATAGAGAGAGTATCAAATCGTATGCAAGGGGGTCAAGTGAAAAGACCTTATAGAAGAGTTTAGCAGGAAGTCAAAATCACACAAAGAAACAAAAGATTTTGAAATTCAGTCGAGCAACCGATGAAGCAACTTCAGAAACTCAAATAGGTCCAAAAAAATTAGGGATTTGAAACCCATCGAATTATGAGCATGACAAACAAGTAAATTATATAGCAAATAATCTCATAACTCGAATGAAACCCCCAAATCTAGGGTTTTCACCATCAATCGAGTATAAATATGAAACAAGTAAATCAGGCAAAAATAATAACAAAATAAATTCAGAAATCTCAAAAAGTAACTAAGACTTTTCACATGCACATTCCGGTAGAAGAACAACATAAAGAAATACAATAGAACATGCTAAAAATCATAGAAAGCTTCGAAATAACTTAACAAACCCTAAATTGGAAAAGATAAAGGTTCTGAAGGTAAGGTTTTGAAAGACACCTTGGGAAAATGTTTATGAGTCTAGAGTAAACACAGATCTAAAACGGATCTAAAAGAATCAGAAGAACCTCTAAGGTTAGGGTTTCAGAAGAATCGTAGATGGTAAGAAAGGCTTGGAAAGTCATTAATCTAAGCAGGAGAAGCCAAGAGTCATGCTTGAATAGCCATGGCAAGCCGGAGCAAGGTCAAATATGACCGAAAATAGCCATAGAACTGAAAGCATCCGAGGTTTCGACCAAGCTTCTTCAAGGTCTGGCCTTGAAACCTTAATATTTGAACACATAGAAGCCAACGGAGGTGGATGCATGCTTTCAATGGCTTTGGAAGCCATTGATTTTGGAGATTTTCAGGTGGTGGTCGAAGGCAGTGGCTAGGGTTTGAGAGGCGTTTGAAAGAAAATTGGAAGAAGGGGGAATTAAAAGTTGGCTACAAATGAAAAATGATTAGGATTTGGGGTAGTTTGGGGTTTAAATATGGTAAGGGAAATATGGACCGTCGATCTGGGAGATCAACGATTAAGATTAGAGAAGGTAGGTGGGAAACGAGTTTGGGTCGGTTTGAATGGGGATTGGGTCAGGGTAATTGGGTTTTAAAAATTGTGTTCAAATTGGGTGTTCAAATAAGGCTAAAATTGAAATAAACGGGGCTAGCATTTAAATAGTTATTTTTCCCTATTTGATTTTCTTAAAAATAGTAAAATAATTTTTGGAAATAAATTAAAGGTGCTAAAACAATTAATAATACATAATTATCAGACTAAAAATACTGGAGTCTATTTTATAAATATAAACACAATTAGATCTTAAAAGAGGTTAATATTACAATTGAATGCAATTTCGCTTTAAAAACTAAATAAATTTATAAAAATATGCAAAAATTATGTTAGCTATATTTTAATATAAATATGAGATTCCAATAAGTAAATTAAAAAATGATAATTTTGGAAATAACTATTGCTATTTTCTAGATATAATACGGCAATAAATTGGTTCAAAAATCTTTTATAAATTAAGGAAGAATAATAAAGCATTTGGACATACCTATATATTCATATATATGCTATTTTGAAAATATTTTGTATATTAAAAATATAATCGAAAAAATTAGGTATCAACAACAGCTGAATTTCTTAAACCCTATCGAATTGGTAAATGAATTTCTAAAAGGATTTAACTTCACTTTCTTAAATCATTAAAGAAGAATTGGCTTTTACTTTGATAAATGTTCCCCGGTAAATACTTAATTGGCTATTTGAACATATATTCCTATGTGTACCTATGTCGCATGTATGATTCGCGAGCATGGTGCTTGTTTATTTAAATTTGACCGTGTCGCATGTATGATTCGTGAGAGCGGTAATAGATGCATCAATGTTTCATGCTGCTCGAACCTCGGCAGTGCACATTTAACATTTATGTTTGATCGGGCCGTACGTCCTCAGCATGAATTGCGCATGTTTGTATTGCTCGCCTTGAAACTTATTGAAGTTGTTAGTGCCTCTTCCCGGCTTGAGAGTATATGTATAATAGACGAAAAAGGAATTGGAAATTTCCTATAAAAAAAGGAATTGCTTACTTGTTTCATGCCATTGAATTAATACCATGTTTATAAAAAAATCAACGATTTACTATATTATTGAGATAACATTATTAGAATATTAGTAAGTATCGAAGTCGACCTCTTGTCTCTATTTCTTCGAGATTAGACGAGACACTCATTGGGTACACGTTGTTTTCATACTCATACTACACTTCTATTCATTATTGTTGCACATGCGTCTCTGGTGACCTAGTGAGCATAGTAGCATGGTTGATATAGGGACTTAGGTGAACTGCATTTTCCGGGACGACCGCGGCCAGCAGAGTCTCTTTTAGATTTCTATATTTATTTTCTGTCCAATATTGTATGTCAGACAGTTGATGTATTGCATTATTTCTTAAAAATTACTCATGCACTTGTGACACCGGATCTGGGATGATTATGGGATATTCTATATTATTTCTAAATATTCTTGTATTTTTCGTAAAGATTATCTTTTACTATATGAATTGGAGGAAAATTTCTATTTTCAAAATTTTTAGGATAAGAATTTAATTAAGGTTTTTGGTTGGCTTGCCTGACAGTGGTGTCTGGTGCCATCACGACCCTCAGTGGATTTTGGGTCATGTCATTACTGAAGTTGGATCGGCTAATTTTGACCAAAATAAACTCCAAACTACTTTTATTTGATCATTGACTCTTTTTCTCTTTTTTTTTTCAAAAATAAGGATGAACCTTACATAGGTTGCCTACGTATCCCACATCTAGTGAGAATCAGCTTACATAGTTTGGTCAGTTTTGATACATTGAAAAAGGACACAGTGTTGGAATCTTTTGAAATAACTCTCTTTCCCATTCCCTTTTTGAAAAATTTTGGCAGAGCTTCGAGATGTTTCAAATACCGGGGATTTTTTCAGAACAAGGCTTTATTTCCTTCCCTACATCACTCTGGATTTTTCTTTTGCTGTATTTTTCCCTAGACGATCAACATACAAGCCGAAACAAATAAATGTTCACATAGCACATAGAATGCACCAGGATGATCTGTTATTTTGGGCACACCTGTCCTAGATGGAGCCAACCCCTGTGTTCCCTAAGTCAAATGTATGTGATGCAAACAAGTGTTCCTACTAGGTATCCGGCATGAAGATGTATTTTTCTATTTTTGCATATTAGGGTTTTGTTCTAAACTGGGGTTAATCGAGCGTACAACTGAGGCGGAAGAGGGGAGACATACCGGGAGCACTAAAGTTTGGTATAATTTTTGCAAAAAAAAAAAAACGGGCCACGGGAATGCGTGCACTATTTTCAAAAAACTTAGAAGGGTGGCGTAAGAAGACAGTTATAGATAGTTCAACAATATTAAAGCGATAAACAGATAACATTTAGAACAAAAAGGATCATAGAATACAGTAATATTAACAATAAAGCAAGTAAAAATCGTTAACAAGCTCGAATTCTTGAACCCTAAACCAAATATTCTAGGTTCTTATCTCCAGCAGAGTCACAGAGCTGTCATACCTCCTTTTTACGACTTCGGAAGGGTATAAGGGAATCTTTTCCAGTTAAAGTGACAATCAAAATGGAATTAATTATTTAAAATTTAGAGTCGCCACTAGGAATAATTAATGATGTCCAAGGTCATCGGTTTAAAATCTCGAATCGAGGAAAGTTGACTCTATTATAGAGTCTGCGAATACAGAAATCCGTGTAAGGAATTCTGTTAACCCGGGAGAAGGTGTTAGGCATTTTCGAGTTTCGTGGTTCTAGCACAGTAGCTTTCATCATAATTGGCTTATTGAACTGTTTAATTACTCATTTTTAGAACCTATGTGTATACCTCTTTTAATTAGGAAATTATCTTGAGATAGGTCACACGCATGTGTACCCATTTGTTTGGCATGTCAAAAATCATTTCACGCGAACGTGTCCATAATTAATAATGCTTTATGATTATTAAGAAAATTTGGCCGAAATTGTGCGTACGCATACTCCGATTTTGTTTTAAAAATCGTAATCATGTCACATAAACGTCTCCGCAACCACGATAGTATATTAAACATGCCAAAAGAAAACTGTGAGGATTCGTCATTTTTATATCTAAATTATGAAATTAATACGAGGGCCATGGATGATTAAATGGTGAATAGCATACGCCGGCCTAGAGAACTACATTTAATTAGAAAGGACTATACTAATACCAGATTTATTATTATTGAGAAAGTTTGTTCGAAGTTGCATGAACGCATACTCCAAATTGGTTTTTAGAATCGTAATCATGTCATGCGAACGTGTACATAATCACAATTGCATTTTAAACCGTCCGAAAGGCTTTTCTGCAAATATTTATCACTAATGCCCAATTAAAGCATATGTGGGTCATAGATCAGTTTTGGTGGAATACCTCAATCTAATTAAATGAGTTTAATTAATTAAAGAAGACTAAGAGAGATTTTATTTTAGGCTGATTGTTCAAGCTAACTAATAATTAAAGGACTGGTATTAAGAGAAATCCAGGTATTTGGTTGTTTAATAGGGCCTAAACCGCCAATAGGCCCTAACTGAAACTACCAATTTAAAGCAAAATATTGAATGAATGGCATTGTAACTAAATTAATCAATCACACAAAGAAATGTCTTGGGCAATTGGCAGGCCCAATACTACTTGAGAGCTCTTTTCTGAAAAAGAGGAAAGCCAATGAAAAATGGGCTTGAAGCCGAACCCTATGTTGGGCCACAAAGGGCCTGACTCCCTGGCGTTCCAGAGAGTCCAATAAGGGACATGAGTTCCGATCTCAACATAGGGAGGAATTTCCATTATGCAACTCAACACTTTGATAAAGCTGGTAGTGCTTCAACTAAGGTTATACCTTTGACTAAAACACCATTTCAACAATCTAAAAATATAAAACTGTAGGATCAGAAGCTAGCATTTAAAGGAAAATATTAAACTAAAGAGCCTGTAAATACGAATAAACCATTATGATTCAAACAAAATGGCTACATCCCATAGCTTGTCCCAATAAGGATATAGAAAGGAATCCTACATACATCCCATAATTGAAATAACATGAACAAAGATAAACATCTTGTTCCATATATTGATACTTAACAAATCAAGAAAAGTTCCCAAATACCATACTAATTTTCAGACTTAAACAAATACAAAAATTACTTAATCCGACTTAAACCTATGCTGCAGTAGATTCAACAGTCTTAAATGTCCAAACAACACTTCAATAGCTTTACAAACTAAACCCACTGAACTGAAAGAACTATCCAAACTTACAAACCAGATTTAATCTAACAACATAAATAAACACGTAAATACATGAAAAGGAGCTGAGCTACTATAGAATTGAGTGAGTTTAAGAACACAAGAATAGCATATGATGAACGTATATGCCATAAAATTTCAACCTAATCAACAGTTGCAAATCCTTTCATTTCAACATATCAAATGAGGTTTAGTAAGTACCTGAATACAACAAAATAAACAAGAATAATAGCCTGGGATTAGGAGAAAACAATAGCAGTATGTCAGCAACACCAAAACAGCAAAACAAACAGCACTACTCAGTCTTTTTAAACCATTTTTCAACCCAATATGACCAGAAATTCTTGAGAAAGTTTCAAACTATGAAGATAACAGCAGAACTCAGCCAATTTCTATAAAACATACAAGAGATTTTATGTGTTTTTCAGCTCAATCGTTTTCTTGGTTTTTTTCTTTAGTCTTCTCAGCTCTCCCATTTGAAGAAAAAAACATGCCTTTTATAGAGACCTCTAGGGCAGAAGAGTTGGTTTCAGATTTTACCAATTACCCGTTTTTTTATTTTTATTTTTGAATTTTAAACCCTGATGTTTAGTTCTGTTTGTTAAAATTAACCCAAAACCCACCTTCCTAGAAATTTCCTAGGCAGTTACACAAGATTCCCCTTATCTCTTTCCCTAAACTACCCTTCAAATACTCATGAACCAGATATGGGTCAAGTTGACCCAATAATCAACCCAAAACCCTTGGACTTGCAAACTCGTATAGCCCCTTCCCTCACTAGGCTTCTTATTGACATAAACCAAATCTAATTCCAAAACCAACATAAAACCAATCAACAAATTGGGCCAACAACGTTATATAAAACTCGTGAAGCCATGAATCCAAAAAAAAAACAAAATAGAGAGAAAATTGAGTAAAATTGAACAACAAAATCAAAGAAACTAAAACAATGCTGAGTAAAAAAATAACCTAACATTAGCATGCATACAGAACAGTTTGAGAAGAAACAAAAAAAAAACAAAAAAGAAAGAAACAGAAGAAGATTATGAGAATAAAACGTGAGATGAAGGAAAGAACAATGGCTGGAAATATACCTAGACTAGATGGATGGACAATGGACTTGAACTAACTTCAACACCTTCGATTTTGAGCCAAAATTGGCATTAATTGTGTTTCCTTGTTGATAACGGACGAGTAACACCAATTCTAACCCTAATCGTTCAAAGAAATTCAGAGTTTTTTGGGAATATTTTCTTTTTCTTCTACTTTTTTTTAATCCAAAATTGGTTCCATTTGGTAAGGATTTGAGGGGATATGGTGGTAGGTGGAGAATCAGGTGTGAGTGGTGGTTGTGTGGTTAAAGTTTGAGAGGATTTGGGGGCCTGTTGCGGGTGGAAATGGTGGAATTTGAAAGTGGCGTTAGGGTTCAAGTGAAGGAAATGAGAGAGACCGAAGAGACAAATTCTAGGTTAAACTAATCGTTCGGACAGTTTTAATCAAAAGAGGGATAGTTTCACAGCCGTTGGATTAGGATAAATGAAGGGCCCAGATATAATTTTAATCCTGGAACTCAAAGCGACGTAGTTTTGGTTCCAAACTATGTCATTTGAATCGTCTCGATGCCTGAATATTTTTTATTGGGTTTGGACTTAATTTTGGGCCTGGATTGGGAAACAATTGAGCGGGTACAAAAAAGGCTCAATTTTACAAGACAAGTCAATTTTCAATTCCTTCTTTTTATTTTCTCATTTTTCTTTTTCTTTTAATTAAAATCCTAAAAATTAAAAGTCCTAAATTATTTAAAAGTGTGAAATTAAAATGATCAACTAATTATAAAAAATATAAACAGTACTTAATTCTAAATTAAAAGAGAAAAATCAATAAGCTAAAAATTAAAAGACAAAATGTAGAAATAAGCTATTTTTTGTGATTTTCAAAATTTATAAAACAAATAATTACTGATTAATTCTAAAAATATAAAAACAAAAATCCTAAATGAAATGCAGAGTATTTTTGTATTTTCATGATAAAAATTAAACATGCACAAAAAATACAAATAATAAGAAAATTTCACAAAAATTCGTAATATAGCAAGTAATTAAAAGAAAATTCTATTTCCTTGAGATTTTGTAGGAATATTTCATATAGAGTAAAAATCACATGCTCACAATATGGAATAACTATAAAGTTACAGACGGATGTAGAAGGGATCCAAAAGGTTGATTTAAGTGCTATTGATGGCACTATTGCAGAGGAACCAGGATTAGCCGTTGTGACCGAGGTTCACTACCGGTCCTCACCACGACCCAAATGATTTTGTGGGTGTTTTTGACACCCACTCTACTTTTGATCTTGCTTATTTGTATTTTTGTGATATTGTGCAACTGATGACAGTGGGGTGGGGTGTAAGACTTTAATTTTTATGGCATGTGATCAATTGCAAGTGATACATTTTGAATTGCATGATCACTCTTATGGCCATTGTAATTGTGTAAATGTGGTAATTTGTTTTGTAGTGGCTTAATCATGGGTTTTCTTTAAACTAGGATTTTTTTCTGAGGATGTCATTTTCTTGAACCGAGTATTTTTAGGTAGATTTTTTTCAAACTTTATAAAGAATTTTGGAGTCTCCCCACTCTATCCCAAATTCCACTTTGTGAAATTACACTGGATAGTTTTTTTTGTTGTTGTTGTTGTTGTTGTTGTTGTTATTGTTGTTGTTGTTGTTGTTGTTATTGTTGTTGTTATAAAGAATTGTAGAATTTATATGACGATGGATTACTTAGATAGTTTCTTGAGGGATAACGTCTAGAGAAAAATACAAAAAAAAATTCTCTTTTATTTTGCTTGCTGGTTGAACTGACAATGAAATTGGAAGAAGCTTGAGTAATTTGTGCTTTTTGACATGTTTTATATCGAGGCTTAGGTCTATAGTATTTAATTATATACTTTCTTCATGGTCTGTATAATTACATGCCTTGAAAATATGTGTGGCTTTTGTTTGATATCGAGGCTCATCTTTTGATTCTTGTGACTAATTCTCGTGTGCTTAATTTTTATGGTGACTATGCTAGTTGCTTTAATTTGAAGATGAGGTTCAAGCCATCCTAAGTGAGTCATGTACATTATGAGAGGTGAGATTTTACTGTACGCGGTGCCATCCTTGCTAGTCCAGAACTTACCCCATGTGTGAGTCAAAATGAAATGATTAAGTCTTGTAGCTTTGGGAAGTGATATACGCTTTCTTTGATTGACCATTTAGCCTATTTGCCTACCAGTGTTAATATTATTCATAGTTACCCTTTTGAGCATGTAGACATGTTCTTTGGCAACCACATTACAAACCGAATCCCTTTTGTTTTTAATCAAATCTTGTTTAACCATTACCTCCGAAAGCACTTAAATAGCTAGAAAAGTAAAGAAATAGATTGGTAGCTTTTGAATGGAACAATAGAAAGACCAACTAGGTGCACTTGTGTATGAAAAAAGTTACTAGCCGAAAATACCAAATTAAGAAGAATGTAAAAAAATGGAAAAGAACAAAACACAAAACAAGTAATGAGAAAAAATAAAAAAAATAAATAACATCTCACATATCTTTATCCAGGCTAGTAAACATCTACATGTTGATGTTCTTAATGAAGAAGCGCATAAATGTGCATGATTTTATGGTAAAACATCGAATTGGTCATGACAAGAAAGTACTTAAAAGTAAAGTGTATTGTATTAAAGTGCTTAGGAGGGTTAGTCATTATTTTCTCAAATATATCCTACTTGTCCCTTAGCCTACATTACAACATAAAAAGTCCTACTTGATCCTAGACTTTGCGAACTTAAATTAGTAGAGACTTGCACTACGAGAAAGCCTATGGTACGAACTTGGGTGTCATAAGAGTTTCTTTTTGAGAGTGAGCAAATTCTTCCGATTTGAGTCCTTAAAATATACTTGAACTTGTATTGAGTGTGTGGACTACTTTCTTATGTTTTATCAGTGAAGGCACATGATTTGCAAAGGATTGGAAAAGACCTTAATTTTTGAATTGGCACAAGGAGCGAGTCATGGTGTGGAATGTATTGAAGTCAAGTTTTGAGGCAAGGATGTTAGAAAGAGTCACATGAATATTTCAAATAATCCTGGCATGAGTTTTAAACTTGTAAAAAGATACGAAGAGTGCGTATGCTGGATTCTAAGCATTGATATAAATCATTATCATTGGTGTGATGCTTGAGTATATTTTGAAAGGTATTTTTTTCCCTATGCGCTTAACTTTGTGTTGCTCGATGACGAGCAAAAGTGTAAGTGTGGGATGGTGACAAAGAGTGAAAAGTGCATATTTTGATGTGTGTATTTGTTTTTTCTTGTGTGAGTTGGGGGAGTTAACACCGCTTTTGAAGTGACAATATGCTCATTACGTATTTTTTATATGTAGGAACAAACTTGCGCGAAAAAGAATCAAATGAGAGAAAAATTGATGAAAAAAGAGCTGCAAAGAAAAGTCTCGGACAGCGAAGAGAGGTTTACTTCGTCAAATAGGGGCCAGAGCAGAAGAAAACAAAAAAGTTCCCGATAGCGAAGCGAGGTTCACTTCGCCAAATCGGGACCGAAGCAGAAAAAATTAGTTTTTCAATTCCGAATTAGGAGAAGCCACATTCTCCCTAACTTAACCCTAAACCATATAAATATGAGACTTAGACATTTTTCGAAGGAAGAGAAGACTTTTCCTATTTTCTATTGCTCTGAATTCTAGTCTTGTATTCGTGCAAACAACTATGAGTAGCTAAATTCTCATCTACAATTTTATGAAATCTATTGAGAGATGATTTTTTCACTACGTTTAATGTAAATTTGCTATTTATTTTTCTCTACTTGTTCAACTATATTATATTATTATCGGTTGAAGGGCTATCAATTGACTATTCCTATTTAGTGTGTACAGCTCGAGAGATGCATTTAGGTAGTTGTTGAACAACATCACTCATTACGTATTTGAGATATTAACATGGAGAGTTTAAAGGCAAGATGAGAGATCTGAAACCTTAGTACGAACATAGTGAGAGGTGAATTAGTGCCAGCTAGCGTAGCTCGGGAGAATACATCTAGTAAATTATGGTAGTTGCTCGAGAGAGAGAAAACTATGACACTCAAAGTGCTCACGATCGGTAGAGAATACTGGGGCGAATTTATAGGAAACCTAGCGAGGGAGATTCCGACAATAGGGGAAATCAAAACCCTAGACTTTTCCAATCTTGTCTACAACATTTGCTTTTTTAGTAATAAAATTATAGCTTTCTAAATACTTTGCTCTTAGTTAGTAAATACTCAAGCAATTATCTAATATTTTTGAAGGTTGACTAATTGAATTCTTGCGACTAGTGGTTGTGATTAATAGATTAATTCACAGTGCATAGGATTCGACTCCAAACTTATAAACTAGATTATATTTGTAACAACCGCTAAATCTCTTCGGAGGCATAGTTGGACATGATCAATTAACTTTTTTTCCTTTTAGATTAAGCATAAAATATTCATACACTACATAATAGTATATATTAATTCAAATATTCATAATTTTGTACGAACAAAGAGGTGCATAACTTTATATCTATATGACCATTAAAATATTGCACAGGAGATGTCAACAAAGATTAAAGCATCAGTGGGATATGGACAGTAATGCTTGTGATTGTTTTTCATATTTGAAACCATTTGATCTAGAATCATCAGCACTCCACACAAATATTCCACCCAATTCTCCTTTACTTTTTAGCTTACTACATGCTCTGAAAAATTCATTTTTTGGAGATAATCCCTCACTCCCATCAGTGCTTAAATTAGCCAACACCTTTCCCCCTTAATAATTAGATTTTTGTGTAATAAAATAGTCCATGAATTGAGATATAGTAGTTGCGTAAAAATGGAAACTAACAAAGTTTATAATGTGACATAGCTTTTCCATAGCGCCTGATAATGACTTTGAACTTCATCGTCATCAAACAGAGCTATTGAAGCAAAGGAAATAACTCCATTATTCCTGAGTGTTGTAATAATCCTACCTATGCATTCTGAAAAAGTATTAGAATCAGCTTGAACATGTTCGTAGTCGATATCTATCCTAACCAAATTGGAGAAATCCATCAAGTTTTGATACTGAGAATGTTAGACTGAGGGACTATTCAGTTAAGAGGCCCAATTGATAATCTCTGTTTTAGTGAGTTTTCATTATTTTCAAGCCCAAATTGTATAATACCAGTGCCCAGTTATTTTGTAATAAGTTTTTGGACTATATACATGACCGGAGGATTCTAGAATAGGACGGAAGAAAATAATACAAAAGTTCAGTTCTTTTCATATCTTCTCTCTCTTATTTAGGGTTTTATCCCTTATTTTTATTTCATCTAATTGACTCAATAATGGAGTCTGACATGGTATCAGAGCGGTTCAATCGATCCGCCTCATTCCAAGCTTTCGTCCGATGGTAACCTTCAAGTCTAGTTCGACGATTTTTCCCAGACCAAAGAGTTTCATGTAAAAACTTTTTGAGATTATTTTTGTCTTGTTCGTCTCCTCTCTGGTGTAAGAAGACCTTAACTTCTTCAGGTGTGCAAAGAAGGAGGGTAAAAGCTTATGTCCTCTTAATTGCATGTTAAAATCTAGGTGAAATTAATGCATCTCGCCATACTTGTGAAGATTTCTGATCTGGTTTATTTCTGTAGCCCTTTACAAATTGTTGGTATAGTTTGCAAACTGTCAGTATAAGAGTTCCATTATGTGATTGAATATGGAAACTCCTCTAACCTCTAGTGAAGGATTTACTGAGTTTACTGTAGACTCATCTCACCCGTTTTATGTTCATCCTTCTGATAGCCCTGGGAGTCAGTTAGTTGCCATATCGTTCAATGGAACGGGTTTTGTGCGTTGGAGGAGTAGTATGCTTACTTCCTTATCTACCAAAAATAAAGTAGGAATAGTTATTGGTAAAGTACCTCAACCTCCACCTAATTCCCCCTATTATCCCTTCTGGGAAAGATGTAATGATATGGTGAAATCTTGGGTCACCAATTCTTTAACTAGGGAGATAGCAATGAGTGTTATGTGCCTCACTACTGCTAGGGAAGTGTGGAGTGACATAAATGAGAGGTTTGGACAATTGAATGGTTCTAAATACATTCAAATCCAAAGAGAAATCAGTTCTACCTCCCAAGTTTCTTCTGATATTGGTGCTTATTTTACCAGAATGAGAGCTTTGTGGGATGAATTGAACTCTTCCTATGTTGGTCCTACATGTTCATGTGGAGCATTACCCAAATTTATAGAAGATCAACATCTTTTTCAATTTCTGAGTGGTCTGAATGATTCCTATTCCACAGTCAAAAGTAGTATTATGCTAATTACTCCACTTCCATCTATTAGTAAATCATACTCTCTACTTCTACATGATGAGAGTCAAAAGGAAAATCAGTCTCCAAATCTGGGGTTTACTGGCGAGTCAGCTTCTTTCTCTCCCACTTCTTCTAATTTCAACACTTCTAGAGGCTACCAACATAATGCAAAACCTTTCAATCAAAGAGTAAATTTTGATCAAACTAAGAAGTCTTCATGTCTTGCAACTATTGCAAGAAGCCTGAGCACATAATAGATAATTGTTATAGGCTCCATGGATTTTCAAGTGATTTCAAATTCACAAAGAACAAAAGGTCTGCTTTTGCTTCTTGTGCACAAGTGGAAGATAGTCCTGCTCAAGTGGTATCTCCAAATGAAACCAAAGCCCATGGGTTCATCAAAGAGCAATACCAGCATCTCATGTTCTTGTTTATGCAGGCTCACATATCTACTGGAAATCAGCCCTCCACTTCTGGTGACAATATTGCTCTTGCCAACTTTGCAGGTGTGTGTAACATACCTATAGAACAACTACCTGTAGTTAATTCAGAAGTTCAATGTTTGTCGGCTGAGTTAGGAAAGGTGCCTTGGATATTAGATTCAGGTGCAACAAATCACATGACCTCTATTAAATAATATTTACACAATCTTCAACCATTACCTAAACCTTACCTAATAACTCTACCAAATGGTTATAAAGTTAAAGTAATCTCTACTAGTTCTCTACAACTTAGAGCAGACATTACTTTACATAATGTACTGTTGGTTCCTTCTTTTCATTTCAATCTTATTTCTGTATATCAACTCCTTTCTCAACTACAATGCTTAGCATTATTTAGCAGTTTCTCTTATTTTTTACAAGTCCCTTCTCTGAGGAGGCCAATGGAAATTGGTAGAGCTTCCCATGGACTATATTTTCTACTCCCTGATATACTTGAATGCTCATCTTCTATACCTATCAGTCCATATGGTAATGAATGTAATGCTCCATACATGTAGTGTTTTCAATTCTGTCATCCATTTCCCCATTCCCTCTTGTAAATCCACTACAAATGTTAATAAAATGGAATTGTTTTGGCATCAAAGATTGGGTCACATGCCTTTTCATAAGATGAAATCAATTTCTCTTTTATCTATCATTATCCCTTCTAAACAATAATTTTCTTGTTTTATTTGTCCAATGGCCAGGCAACAAAGACTTCCTTTTCCTGAAAGTCACATAAAAACTACTTCTCCTTTTCAGCTGGTCCATTTAGATATCTGGGGACCCTATCATTCCAAACATACAATGGTTTTAGATATTTTCTTACTATTGTTGATGGCTACTCCAGAGTGAATTGGACTCACCTATTATCTTGTAAAAGCAATGCCCTCACAATCATTAAATTTTTCACAAAAATGGTACAAACCCACTTTTAGTCATCTGTTCAAACTTTCAGAGCAGATAATGCTTTTGAACTAGGTGGTAGTTCTGAAGCAAAAACATTCTTCTCTGAAAATGGAATTCTCCACCAAACTACTATACCTTACATACCACAACCGAATGGTGTAGTTGAAAGAAAACACAAACACCTTTTGGAAACATCTAGAGCCTTACTATTTCAATCCCATCTTCCTATTAAATACTGGGGTGAATGTGTATTGACTGCAACATATCTCATAAACAGAATGCTTGCTTCTGTCATAGGAAACATATCTCCTTTCCAAAAACTTCATGGCTTTCCTCCACCATATGATCACCTCAGATCATTTGGGTGTTTATGCTGTGCCACTAGTCCAAAACCTGGGAGGGATAAGTTCCAATCTAGAGCAATAAAATGTGTCCTTTTAGGATATCTCTATGGTAAAAAGGGATATAAACTGCTCAATCTTACTAATCACTCCATCTTCTTTTCTAGAGATCCATGAACACCTCTTCCCCTACTCTTCTTCCTCATCATCTTCTCATATTTTTCCTTCTGTTTCTTTTGAAGATTCTACAACTTACTTATCCTTCCTTCCTTCTACTTTTGCTCCTACTTTTGATCATGCTTCTAACCAGCTCCTAACCCTGATCCTGCTCCTAACCCTACTTCCTTTCATTCTCCTGTTCCCCCTTCCCTTGCTCCTCCTCATGTTGATCCTGCTTCTATTTCCCCTGTTCCTGATCCTATTCCTCATCCACCTATGGATTCCCTTCTTCTTAGGAAATCCACTAGGCCATGTCATCCTCCCACTTACCTAAAAGATTATGTTTGCACTTCAGCTATTACCAAATCTTCTTCTGAGATTCCTAAGGTTTCCCCTACTGAGCTGCACATGCAAGAACCTCTTTCTTACCAGCAGGCTGCTTCTCATCCTACTTGGCAAGAGGCTATGCTACAAGAATTCACAGCTTTGGATGCAAACCATACCTGGGACATTGTCCCCCTTCCTCCTAACAAGAAACCTATCCCTTGTAAGTGGGTTTATAAAATTAAGCAAAAGTCTGATGGCACTATTGAAAGATACAAAGCTCGGTTGGTCATTAGGGGTGATACTCAACAGGAGGGCATTGACTAAAATGACACTTTTTCTCCTGTTGTCAAATTCACTACCATCAAGTGCCTACTTTCTCTTGCTGCTAAGAGAAATTGGATTGTCTATCAACTTGATGTGAATAACGCCTTTCTTCATTGTGAAAAGAAGTTTATATGAAGCCTCCATCTGGCCTTCAGATTTCTGCTCCCTTGGTTTCTGGATCTCCTCTTTTGGTTTGCAAGCTTCTCAAGTCTCTATATGGCCTCAAACAGGCTTCCAGGCAGTGGTTTTCTAAGCTATCTGAAGCTTTGTCTACAAGGGGCTACATATCTAGCAAGAATGACTATTCACTTTTCACCAAGTCCTCTTCTTCCTCCCTAACTGTTTTGGCTGTCTATGTTGATGATATTTTACTTGCTGGGGATGATGTGAGTGAACTTGACAAATTGAAGTCCTTCCTGGACTCCCAGTTCAAGATCAAGGACCTAGGGGGTGTCCATTATTTGTTAGGCCTTGAAGTTCTGTAAACTTCCCATGGATATTTGGTTAATCAGCACAAGTTTGTTTCTGACCTTTTGAGTGAATTCAATTGCCATCATTTCACTCCCATGGTCATACCTCTTGAATCTTTTGTCAAGCTCACTCCTGATATGGGTCAACCTCTTACTGATCCCAGCCTATACAGACGTTTAGTTGGAAAATTAAATTTTTTGCAACACACTCGACCTGATATTGCCTTTTCTGTGCAACATTTGAGTCAATTCCTTCAGACCCCTCAGGTTCCTCATATGTTGGCTACCCTTCATGTTCTCAGATACTTATTAAATGACCCTGCATAGGGTGTCCTTTTATCAAACAACTCTGAATTTTCCCTAGTGGCTTATGCTGCTTCTGATTGGATGCTTGTTCTCAGTCTCGCAAATCTATTACTGGTTTATTTATTGCATTGGTGGTTGCCCCATGCAAGAAGCAGCCTACTATATCTCTTTCCTATGCTGAACCTGAGTATAGATCCTTGAGAAAGGTCGTGGCTGAGATCTCTTGGTTGGTCCGCATATATGGTGACTTGGGTATGGTCGTTTCTTTCTCTATTCCTGTATTTTGTGACAGCCAGGCAGCTTTGCTTATTAATAAGAACCCTGTCTTCCATGAGAGGACCAAGCGTATTGACATTTACTGTCATTTTGTTCGTGATTGTTTGCTTTCTGGTTTGATATCCCTTCATCATATCTCTACTGCTGATGAACCTGCTGACATTTTCACCAAGTCTCTTGCAGGCGCTACTCATTATCATTTGCTTGGCAAGCTCGGAGTGGCTTCACCCTCCAGCTTGAGGGGGGTGTTAGACTGAGGGACTATTCAGTTAAGAGGCCCAGTCGATAATCTCTGTTTTAGTGAGTTTTCATTATTTTCAAGTCCAAATTATATTATACCCGGGCCCAGTTATTTTGTAATAAGTTTTTGGACTATATACATGACCGAAGGATTCTAGAATAGGATGGAAGAAAATAATACAAAAGTTCAGTTCTTTTCATATCTTCTCTCTTATTTAGGGTTTTGTCCCTTATTTTGGTTTCTTCTTATTGATTCAATAATGGTGTCTGAAAGAGAAGTGTGGGATTGTGTTAAAACTATATAGTATGATAGAATTATCTGAAGTTATGCAGTTTAAATATAGGTTCCTTAGTAAATTTCTGGATAAATGTTAAAATATGAGTCAAAAGAAAACTTAAAGTTAATAAGTGTCGGCTTTGCTTTTCCGTTTCTGCTAATTTAAAAATTAGCAGAAAAGACACGCCGATGACTCCTAAAATTCTAGTCCTTCTGTGCTAATTTTTAATTTGTGTGCAAGGGACCTGAAAATCTAATCTAATGCATTCCATTTCCTTTCCTCAAAACAAGGAATCTTTCAATAACTCAATGACTTTTTTAGTTTTTCTTTGTTTAAATGTAGACATTTATATTAGCTCTCCATTATTTGAACCCTCCCCCCTTCCCCCCACACACAAAGATTAGGTTAAACAAGACAAGAAGGGGGAAAAGGGTGCATCATGCATGTTGAGTAATATTTCTTGAGCATTGGGAGTTTCAAACTCTAAATCGTTACTCCTTTGAAGATTGGTTGGCTCGATTTATCCGGTTCTTCTTTTAGTTATTATTGTTTTAAAAAATAAACTATGACATCATTAACTAGCTCTTATATCGTAATATAATCGGTGGGATTCTCCTAAATAATTAGTTTGAGCACTCTATTTTTGTTTAATTATTTTTAGTTATGACTGAAGTACACAAGTATTTCCTACGAACCATGATCTATTCAACCCGTCAAAATAAATTAGTCATGGTGCAGTGGGGTGGACCTTTAATATGAAGCATATACGAAGTAATTAAGCTCTTCAAACTAACTAGGTAAGCATTATTATTAAGAGAGAAAAAGAATGAAAGAGAGGACACATCAACATGTAGATATCAGACGAAGGAATTTCTTTGTTAAAATATTTTAGTCATTATTTAGGTGTACAATCGTTTGTGCTTTATCCTTTAAAAAATTTATACATGTTTGGAGGTGCACTCATTGTCTTTAAATCGTAATCTACAACTATCCAACTGCAGGAATAGTTGTAACAATACAATTACCACCTGGTTGATCAATAATTCTCCAAATTCTTTCGCAGCAATCATCAGTTATGTTTGTAACTTGATTTAATTACTACTTAGGACTTGCTTCACAGCATTCTTTTCATGGATTCCTACTAACTCGGGCCATACAAATTTAGATTCTTTAGGGAATAAACCTGATCCAACATAACCATTGCCAGTACACTTACAATGCACACGAGGATAGGCAGTACGGCCCTCCACTAATGAATAAATTGCCCAAAGAATAGCTATAACAATTGATAATTTTTTACACAGTTTCTGTAGTTTGTGGTTTGTAGATATGAGGTAGTTGACCTGATATAGTGCACTTTCTTTACTCTTAAAATCGGATAACAATTAAATTTATAAGTGATTTTAAAGATGTTATTTCACTTGGCACAAACTGATATATATAAGAACTAATAATAGGAATTAACAATAAAACAAAGCAAACTAATATGGTCAATAATTATGGCCCTTAAGCTAATTGCCCTCGAACCAATTGAACAAGCTATTGAAAGTATGAACTAGACAACAGAGCTTGCCAGGGATAAAAGTGTAATATATTGCTTTGATATGCGTGAATGTAAGATGGTAACAAATTGATTAGAACCCTCTTTATATAATAGATGAATCCTATTTATGGTACAATTCTGTAGCGACCCGACCAGTCGTTTTGAGCTTTTACACTTCACCAGTTCTCGGGCGCGACTTGCCCCGTGTAATGTGTTATGACGGATGTAGATCGTTTGGTTTTGGTTTCGGGAAAATCGGAATGAATTTGAAAGAAAAGTTTCAATTGAAAGCTTTGAATTTGAAAGGTTTGACCAAGAGTTGACTTATTTGGATATGAGCTCGGATCAGAATTTTAAAGATTTGTACAACTTCATTGAGTGATTTATAACTTAGGAGCATGATCGGGATTGGTTTTGGAGGTCCGGTGTAAAATTTGGCTTGAATTGGCGAAGTTAGTATTTTGGTGAATTCTGGTTGATAGGTAAGATTGTGATCCAAGGGTCGGAATGGAATTCCGAGAGTTGCAGTAGCTTTGATATGTCATTTGGGATGTGCATGTAAAATTTCAGGTCATTCGGATGTGGTTTTGTCAGGATTTTGATCGAAAGTGTATTTCAAAAGTTTTTGAAAACTTAGGCTTGAATTCGATGAGTTTTGAGTAATTTGATGTTGTTTGAGGTGTTTTGGTGATTAAAACAATTTTGAATGATGTTATGAATTATGTTGGTATATTTAATTGAGGTCCTGAGGGCCTCGGGTGAGTTTCGGATGGTCAATCGAACCATTTTGTACATTAAAAGATAGCAGAAATTGCAGGCTTCAGTTGCTGGTATGTTATTTATTGCGATAACATTTTTGCTATTGCAATTGCGTAGAAGCTTTTGGGGCCATTCCATTTTTGTTCTTCACGTTCGCATAAGTTAGGATGTGATCGCATAATTGAGTGAAATTGTTCTTCACTGACGCATAGCGAAGGCCGCATTCGCATAGAGTAAAAAGGACCTGATTTATTGATTGGAAATTTGTTCATCGCGAACGCGGAGTGCGGTCCGCAATCGCATAGTGTAAGTTGGCAGTACAATATGTTCGCATGAGATCCATTGCATTCGCATAGGGTTAATTCTGGGAGTTGAGTTTTCTACTTCGCGATCGCGAAGTGTTTCCCGCGATCGCATAGAAGAAATATTGCCTGGGCAGAATGTTTTAAAGGCGTTTTGTTCGCGAAGTTGGGGGTATTTTCCACCATAGCTACTCGTGTTGAAGGGTTTTTGAAGGGAAATGAAGAGAGGTTTAACGGGAAATGTTTGGAGGTAAGTTTCTTGAGGTTAAACTCGTTTTTATTGTGAAATCTACCTAGAAATTCATGGAAACTTAGCCTAAAATTGAAGAACTAGGGCTTGAGAAATTGGACTTTTAAATTGGGATTTGATGGACCATTTGAGGTCATATTTTAGAACTTTTGATATGTATGAACTCGTGGGAGAATAAGGAACTCATTGATGTAAAAAAATTTGAGTTTCGATAAGTGGGCACGGGGCTCGTTTTGGTAATTTTGGGATTTATGCCCGATATTGATTATTTTTGCTTGGGCTTTGTTCCCTTAGCATATTGTTACGTATTCGTTCTGATTTTGGGAAGATTCGACGCGTGTGGAGGCCGATTTGAGGGGCAAAGGTGTCGCGAGCTAGAGATTTCGTCGGTTCGAGGTATGTAATAATTGTAAATATTGTCTTGAGGGTTTGAAAACCCAAATTACACGTCGTTGTGTTACTTTGAGGTGACTTACACGCTACATGACGAGCGTGGGGGTAAAGCACCGCTGGGGATTGTGACCTATTCTATCCCGAGCGATTATTTTAATGCGCATTTGATAGTTAATTGTTGGATGTTATTATATTTTTGGTTGTATGTCATGTTTGGGGCTTCGTGTCGACTTGTTGAGACCCTTAGGGGTATTTTCACTATCTTTCCTCACTCTACTTTTTTGAAAGCATATCCTCAGTCATGATTTACCTGTTTATTACTCAATTATGGCTTTATCACTATATTCTTAAAAGTATGGAAACTGTTTTTGGGCTGAGTTCCCTGTTTTATTGAGATAGACCGATGGTCTGATAGTGAGATTGATGGCTAAGATAGACTGAGAGTCTGATGGTGAGGTTAAAGACTGACAGAGGCTAAAAGCCTAGTTGTGAGGATTATATATCTTTATAACGGGCTGCACGCCGCAACAATATGTATATAAATGCATACGGATCGGGTTGCATGCCGCAGCAACATATATATAGATGTATACGGATCGGGTTACATGCTGCAGCGATATTTATATGGGTCGGGATCCACGCCATAGCGATATGTTGAATCAAGCTGCATGATGCACCGATATAGCGCTTGGGCTATAGGAGCCCCCTCCCGGAGTTTGCACACCCCTAGTGAGTGTCGTCGATGAAGTATATGGATCGGGCTGCATGCCCTAGTGATATATGGATCGGGATGCATGCCCTAGTGATATATAGATCGGGATGCACGCCACAACGGTTACTATATGGTACCTATATAGCGTGAATGCTGAGTGCGAGTATTGATTGCTAAGAGATGAGTCACGAGTGACAGAAAGGCTAGCCCGAGGGTGATAGATATATATACATGCACAGGAGTGATACTTTGCCAGAAAGGCATGTTTATGAACTTATTTATTTCACTCCTCTTTAAAATGAGTTTCTATCGAATACGTTCATTTATTGACTGTTTTCACTCATCTTTATTTTGAGCCTCTGTCGAAGAGTTGAATAAATGTTTTAAAATAACTTTTATTTAAATTGGGATTTATGAGATGCTCAGAAATTAATCACTGATTTGGTATTTGGCTATTTCCACCGAGATTTTCAAGTTATAAAGTGTTTATAATTATTGTTTTGCCCGAGGGGCTGTTTGTTGAACTATGTTTTGCCTGGGGATGATAATGGCTTTAATATTTATTATCATTTTGAATGGTATTGAACCCCTACTGAAACTGCTGGAAAGTATTTCAAAATAATTTTTTAGTAAAAGCCGGACTTTAAAAGGGAAGGTTGACTCGTATTATGATTTGAAAGCCTATTGTGTTTATTGAACCTAACGTGAATGTGGATTTATTATTTCCTACTGCTCAGTCTTTATTTACTCTTATTGGGTTGAATTACTCACATTACTCCCTGCACCTCGTGTGCAGATGCAGGTATATCGGAACCTGATAGCGAGTGTTGATTTGCTTAGACGCGGAGTCATCAGATTTAGTAGGTGGTTGCATGACATTCGCAGCACCTCTCCCTTCCTCACATTGTTATTACTATAATTAGTATATTATTTTAGACTTCTTGTCGTATTCAGACCTTGATAGATGCTCATGACTAGTGACACCCCGATGTTGGGCTTGTATTCCTATTCTGCACTGTTATTTTAGAAGTTATTATGAAACAATATTTAATTAAAGGCTTAAAATTGACTCTTAATGCTTACGGGGTTAATGTGAGTGTTGTGTTGGCTGGCCTTGTCTTCACGAGAGGCGCCATCACGATCGGGCCGGTTTGGGGTTGTGACAAATTCTAATTATAGAAGTAAATCCCATGATGGGCTAAATATTTGATCCTAACTCGATACATGCCGAGATTTCTGCCACGATCCTCGCCTAATCATAAATATCTCGGCTTTCTGTTATTCGACGTAGCAGGCCTTCTTCGATCTTGGTTGATCTCTTTCTCTCTTTGGTCACGGTCACAGCCGACCTCGATCTTCATTGGTCATTGATCTACGAGCTTATCAATTCATCTCTGTACCATACTCTGATATAGTTGGGGCTGGGCCTTGCTCTTCCGTCCCGACTTCGGTTAGTCGTACAAAATTAGGCAGGCCCGATTTTGATTGTATATAGATAGTCCCCTCATTTCTTGAAATGTAATGACAAAATGAATTGAGTATTTGAATTTAACCCTGGTTTATCATGACGTAAGCATTGTGACATAAGTGGCAGGAGGGACCAAAAATCCCATCGGTTCAGTTTCCCAAGCATTTATGGCACATCAGTTACCGGTCGATCATTAGCAACTTGGAACAGTCGTCATGAAACCCATAAATAGGCCTCTTTTCCACTCCTTCAAACTTTACTCAATCTTTTCTGCTCCAATCTTCAAAGCACTTTGCATTCTCCAACTTTTTCATCTACAAATGATCAAGTTTCATTGCTAACCTCTTTTTCAAAATAACAAATATCCTATCCCATGTTCTTCCTTGTTCACAAAAATAAAAACGGCCAAAACATCTAAAACTGTTCCACATACAGAAAAGGTTTCTTCATCAAAATCTATTGACATTGTTTCCCAAGTGGAACATCCCCTTGAGGACTTTATTCCGATGAAGTGTGCTACTGTTGTTGGTTTAAAGGTGGAGAATACACCCCCGACTCCGGGTCGATATGAACCGATGTCAAGGTACATGTGTACGATTACGGAAGGTCTACTCAAGAAGGTGAATGAGGAGTGCAACTGGGTGGGAAATGATGTAGTGATTCCTGTCCCCGAGGAATCCATCACAACTCATTTGGAGGGGTATCAAGTGTTTACACTTACCCTTTCACGATAGCCCCTTTAGATCCTACCATTGTCGCCTTCTACAAGAGGTACGATTTCACTCTAGGCCAAATCCATCCGTCTTTCTAGAGGATTATAATTCTTCTTGGACTCTTTGTAAGCAAGATCGAGGGGCACTCTTTTACCCTCGATCACCTCATGCGCCTCTACGGCCCCTGACTTTATTGTAGAGGCATGATCAAGCTTCACCATCGAGCTACCAAACCCCAAATATCGAGCATAGATAAGACCTGAGAACGAGGTTAGATGGGTAGATTTGTCTGAATAAAGACTTCAAATCTAATCCCTGTTGAAGACATGTCGTTCCCCGAAAAGTGGAACATAAAATGTGGGTACTATTTTGCCTTTGAATATTTATTTCGTCGTTTTGCTTCTTACATTCCCCTTATATAAGGTTTTTGTGTTGGAGCTATGGCCATTGTGTTGGAAGTGATCCCCGACCTAAAACATGGGTCGAGGGATTAGTGTCACAAAAATCTTACTCCGGGCGTGCTTGGATGAAGTTGTCAAGGGGTCAATGGGAGGCTCGTAATCATGGTAATCATCTTTATTTAGAAAGGTTTTCATCTGGGGTTTGTTATTATACTTACTCCTCCTTTTCATTTTGTATCCCTCGGGAAGGATGTGCAAATGAGCCCCCATCTGCTAAAGAAGAAGCACTCATTTCCCAATCTGCCCAGACGTAGGGAAAAGAGAAGAAAAGGAAGGAGGCTCCGAGTTTTTCGAGCCTGGAAAAGAAAAGGCCGTCCAGGAGGCCTTGTAAGCCTAAAGAAAATGTCATTCACGTATATTTGGAGTCCGCCCAACAAATAATAGACAAGACAAAATATTAAGAAGGAGAAAGTTCTAGATTGGTGGTTCGTGTGCGAGCTGGCACCGAGGTTCGAAGAACCATTAGACAGACAGAAGAAAAAGCCGAAGCTGATTTGCCCCGGCCTGACAAGCCCAAGCCAGAAAGAGGTGAAGATGCCTCACCTTTAGGTGGGAAGGCCACCGAGAAGATGGTCAAGGCCAGTGCAGAAACCAAACTCGACACTTCTTATGACGAAGGTGCAGCCCCAAAAGAATCACTTGGGGCAAAGGAGATTGGAGATTTATCCTCATTGCCTTCGTTCTCTGGTATGACAATTAATAATGCTCAGCAGTGGAGGTTCGCCCTAGCGAAGAGGTCCACGAAGCAGAAGACCTTTTCGACAGCTATTTTGCTGAAGTGGACGACCTTAAAGGTCTGGGTGACTTGACATACCGAAAAGGAACTCGAACGAGGCCTCCTCGAGCTTTAAACTGACCAACCCATTTTCGGCCCCCAATATCGACCCTGACCACAAGCGACCTCTTATCATCTCAATCCTGGAAGATAATCAAGTTTTCTCTACCCTAGTATGGGTGGCTAGCTATCTTCAATGTTTGGTCACAGAGGAAGACCAAGCTAAAATGGATGTCGTGGATGTTGCCTGCTTGTTCAATGAGGCCCAACTCGCTCTAAATCGGGTAAACGGCCATTTTCTTTTTATGACTTAGAATTGTAAATATCTCTAAAAAAAATTCCTTTCTTGTAGGCTTCGGTGTTGCATCATAAGGCTTTTCTTCTAATTCGAGAGGAACGCAAGGCCAAAGTCCAGGTCCTTACAGAGAAATACAATACTTACAAGCTTCTCAATGAGAAGATTCAAGTAGGCCTGGTGGAGGCTCGAGATACGTATGAAGAGATGGCCAAGCAGGTATTCCGAGTTCTTCTTGATAATGAGGATGAGTCAGAGATGAAAACTAACAATCCCATTTTGCAGGTTCGACAGAGGCTCAAACAGGTCAATAACCTCTAAGAGCAAACTGATAAAGTGCAAGCCGAACAGTTCAAGGGGTGTATCAAGATTTGGCTGCATAAAAGGAAATTGTTCAAGTAAAGCTGGATTGGGACAAGTCGCATCTTTGATATGTAAGGGAGAATGCCTCGGTTCAGGAAAAGAAGGTTGAGAACTTGAGTCTAATTTAGCCAGTTTGGCCAAAGAGCTCAAGGTTGCCAAATCTGAAACAGTCACACCAATACTAAGGCCCGGGCTACTGTGCCTAATATAAAATAGACGCCGGATCCACCCTAGAACATGATAGGGGCTTGGTGGATAATTCAAAGAGGCAGGCTCAAAGGGAGGCTCTCGAGGGGGTCCTTGCTCGATGTTTTGATATATCTGCTAAACTCGAGATCACAAAGGCTGAGGAAGCAAAGGCTCAAAAGCTAGCATTTCTCGATGAGGATGTGTTTGGATCTGATAGATAAGGTTCCTAGAGCGAAGAAGCTTCCTTCTACAAGGATCCTTCTCTTTGGCTTGGTAATTCTCTCTTTTGTTTTGAGGCCGATTAGCATTTGTAAAGAAATTTTTTGATTAGGCCATGCGACCCTTGTAAATAACTTTTGACATATATAAAGATCTTTTCCTCTTTCTGTCTTGTTCTATGAAATTTCATTTCACTTCTGTCTCGTGAAATTTATGGCTTATGAAATTGTTATTCATAGGTTCGATGTTTGGGCAATTCGACCGAAACCGAACTAGCACAGCTTTTACGATCGAGCGAGTGCTTGCTCGGACTCGAAATAAGGTAACCCTTAGGTTCTACTTAAACTAGGATGATCTTTTGAACTCAAAGAAAAAAATATCCCTTATGCTTTTATGTTAGGCCAACATGGCCTTTGTAAAAAGAATATTTTCTGCTCTTTCCCCATTTTCGGCTTGAAAATCTTTTATTTGTATTTGCAAAATCTGTAATGCCTTAGCATGAAATAAGGGATTTTTTGAGAGTTTGATCAATTTGTACTCATTAGAGTTTTTAGGGCTTGATATCATCGAATCCCTTTATAATTTTTTCTAGGGTAGCCCTTTTAACCGGTTTGCAAAAATATTTGAAGACTAATTTTATTACGGACTTCGGACGTCTTCTTACCGTGTTAATTTGGTCATAGCCTTTTTATTTGGAACTTGACTCTTAGACTTATTTTCCCATTCCACTTCGAGCTTGCCCGAAGTGTCAGCCCCTGAGTGGGGTGGTCGTGGCCTATAATAATCGAGGGTCGCCTTTAAGGTCTTATGATCTTGACGTTTTAATAATTCGATCTTGTTTGTTTTTTGAACATCAGTCATCGAGTGTGGGGTTCCATTATTATCAACCCTTAAGCATGTTCACGCAATAGGTCAAGAGTACTAAAGTGTAAAGTAGAAAATTGTTTCTAAGGCATGCCATTCGGCAAGGAAAAATACTTCTTTCAACAGATGATTATACATGTGCACATGTTTGATGTTAGTGCTCGAGTATCCTATATGGTCATGGTTCGTTTGACCGTTTGGCCCTTACAAAATTATCTATAGAGACCCCGATGTTACGAAGTAATTTCCTTGCAACAAAGTTGACATTCGAGGCTAATACCCTCCAGTATTTGAAGTTGATTGTAAAGAAGCCTCCAGTACTGTTGAATTATTCTAAGTTAGTGCGATCAATGGTTGCCTCATTAAAAACCTCATCGTAAAAACCCATTTGGGACAAAACCACTTTAAGGGAAAAAAGTGAAACACATGCTTTTAGACCTAACGACTTTGTAATTAAGAATCCACGTCGTCCTCGATCGAACACCTGTAATTGGTTAGTTCAAAATATAAATGAAAATGGAGAATGTCATACCTTAACAGTAGTATCTCTTTAGAAGTGACACGTTCCATTTGTTTGGTAATTGTTCGCCGTTCATTGTGAGTTTGTAGGATCCCTTTCCAATGATGCTGAGCACCTGATATGGTCCCTCCTAATCTTGACCCAATTTTCCTTCATTTGGGTTTCGAGTGTTGAGAGTGACTTTTCTTAGCACCAATTCCCCAATTTTAAACTGTGGAAGATTGGCTCTTCGATTGTAGTACCTTTTGTTCCACTGTTTTTGTGTGGCATATCGAACGAAGGTGGCCTCGCGTCTTTCATCCAACAATTCTAGGTTCGTATTGATGGCCTCATTATTCGATTCTTTTGTTGCATATCGAAACATGAGGCAAGGTTCTCTACCTCGACTGAGATAAGGATTTTGGCACCATATACCAAAAAGAATGGTGTTGCCCCCGTACTGGATTTTGACGTTGTGTGATACGCCCAAAGAACCTCCAGAAATATCTCTCTCCATTTTAGCTTAGCAGTCAATCTTTACTTAAGATTTTGAATGATGGTTTTGTTGGTTGATTCGGCTTGTCCTTTACTACTGAGGTGGTATGGCGTTGATGTAATCCTTTTAATCTTGTGATCCTTGAGAAATTTGGTCACTTTGCTACCGATGAGTGGCTTTCTATTGTCACACACCATCTCGACAGGCATCCCGAATCGTCATATAATGTGTTCCCAAATAAAGACTATCACTTCTTTTTCTCTGACTTTCTCGTAAGCCTATGCTTCAACCCACTTAGAAAAATAAAAAGTCATAAATAAAATAAACTAAGCTTTACCCGGGGCTGATGGTAGAGGGCCGATTATGTCCATTTGCCATTTTATGAATGGCCATGGGGATAAGACCGAATGGAGATGCTCCCTGATCTGGTGAATCGTCGGTGGATACCTTTTACATTTATTGCACTTTTGAACGCACTCTTTTGTATCATTTTCTATATCAGCCCAATAGTACCCTGCTCTGATGACTTTGTGAACCAGTGATTCAGTAGTGGAATGGTTCCCACAAGTGCCTTCATGAATTTGTTGTACGATGTAGCCGGTGTCTCCTGGTCCCAAACATATCTCCAATGGCCCATCGAACAACCTCTTGAATAATGTTCCATCCTCGACCAAAGTGAACTATGTTGCATTGGTGCGTAGAGTCCTTGACTCCTTCGGATCTGATGGGAGTTTCCTATTCTTTTGGTATTCAATGTACTTATTCCTCCAATCCTAGGTTAAACCTGTAGAGTTTATTTTGGTGGGACCTTCATCGATTACTGATCTCGGTAGTTGTACGATAGTCCTCAAGTTAAGTTCGTCATCCTCGACCGATGACCCCAAGTTTGCAAGGGCATCGACCTTGATGTTCTGTTCCCCAGGTATGTGTTCTAAGGTCCATTCTTTAAATCAACGTAAAGGTACTTGTAGCTTTTAGTATCTCTGCATTTTCTCGGACTACGAAAGTTCAGTTGACTTGGTTTACCACAAGTAGGGAATCATATTTAGCCTCGAAGACCTCTACTCCCAATCTATTAGAAAGCTCGAGACCTGCAATAATGGCCTCATACTCGGCCTCATTGTTAGTTAACTTTGAAGTTTTAATAGACTTCTAATTATGTTACCCGTTGGCAGCTACAAAATGATACCTAGCGCAGACTCTTTCATGATCGAAGAACCATCCATGAAAAGGGTCCAAACCCTCGATGATGTACCCGATTTTAGTAACAGTTCCTTTTCGACCTCGAGTACGAGGGGCGGCATGCAGTTGTCCGTGAGGTATGCCAAGATTTGGGATTGATGACCGTTCGGGGTTGATACTCGATATTATACTCGCTGATCTTGAGAGAGCATTTGGACAATCGACCGGAGAGTTCGGGTTTGTGCAAAATATTAAGAAGGCAAAAAGTAGTTACGACACAAATCACGTGGTATTGGAAATATGATTTTAATTTCCTAGAGGCTCTTATTAAACAAGCGCTAATTTCTCTAAGTGAGGGTATCAGGTCTCGGTCTCACCTAAGGTTCGACAAACATAGTAAACAGGGAATTGTGTACCTGGCTCTTCTTGAACTAGGACCCCACTTACCGCTATTTCCAATACCGCCAAGTATAAATAGAGTTGCTCGTCCGCTTTCTGGGTGTGAAAAAGTGGAAGGCTTGACATGTATCGGCTTAGTTCTTCTAAGGCTTTTTTGGCATTTCGGGGTCCATGCAAAATTGTTCTTCTTCTTAAGCAGTGAAAAGAACTGGTGACTTCTATCTGAGAACCTCGAGATGAATCGCCCTAGGGAGGCTATGCGCCCGAAAAGCCTCTGCACGGCCTTCACATTATCTACGACTTTGATATCTTTGATAGATTTGATTTTATCGGGGTTGATCTCAATCCATCGACTGGACACCATGAAGCCATGAAACTTGCCCGAGTCGACCCCGAATGCACACTTTTCTGGGTTGAGTTTCATGGTATACCTCATTGGTATATCCAAAGTCTTTTGCAAATGTATCAAATGGTCCTCTGATTTCCCTATTTGTTCTTCAAACATTCAATTTACTAGGCATTGGTAAGTCGCACCAGCATTTTTTAGTCAGAACGATATTATGTTACAATAACAGGTGCCGTATTTAGTGATAAATTTAGTCTTTTCCAGATCCTCTGGGTTCATCTATATTTGATTGTACCCGAATTGGCATAAAAAAAACTGAGAACCTGGTGGCCAGCCGTGGCACCAATCATGCGATCGATGTTCGGCAAAGGAGAATAATCCTTAGGGCAGGCCTTGTTGAAGACCTTATAGTGCATTCACATTCCAAGTTTATTTCCCTTCTTAGTGACCACCACTACGTTTTCTAATCATCGGGATATTTTACTTCCCGAATGGACCCTATTTTTAGAAGTTTGGTTACTGTTGATACCCAATTTTGCCCTCATATTTTTTCAAATAATACATATACTTTCAAAACATCATTTTTGCATCATTATTTAGTTTAAAAATCTATACAAGAATTTTATATAATTTTTCACAATTTTTAGAGCTTTAAAATTGATTTTCCAATATTTAAATTACTTGAATATTTATTAATTACTACTTTCAATTATTTATGATAACTTAATTATCTAAAAAATTTATTTGCATCTATATTTGCATCTCTAATACTTGTTTCAATTATATAATTATTTTTATTTACTTCATTACAGTAATATTTTTAAGCCATTTGCATAATCTTGCAATAATAGCCTATATTTTACAATTTTATTGCATTTGTCATTTTATTCAGGGTTAAAATAATATCTTCTATTTTATAATCTTCTATATTATTTTAAAATATTAATTTGCATAAATAGTATTTTTATAATTTATTCAATAATTTTATTAAATTATTTTCCCTTAATTTCCTATCTTAAAATCTCGCCCAAAATTGGTATTAATTTCGGACCAGACAAGCCAAATGACCCTTTTATCCCTAACCCAATCAAAAAAACCCGACCCATCTCTTCCAAAATCCCGATCGTTGATATAAAGTGATCAACGGCTCACAACATCCCTCCACACTCTCCTTATATCCTTTCACCCAAACCCTAATCCCCATTTTCTCTTCATGATCCACCCTCAAATACTCCTCCCTCCCCATAAAACCCTAACTTCCCTCTCAATCTTCTCTGAATCTATCTCAATCATGCATTCCTTTTTCTTGCCTTTTATGTGTTATCTCAGTTACTTGCAAGACTACGATATCACTTAGTAGTTGCCTCAACTTGGCAAGTACCATCTCTCATATTTGGGCCCGTTCAACTTCAACCGCTAGAATCTGGACAATATCTCGTCTATATACATGGAAGAATCATTGACTTCTCACACCAGTAGACGGATTTTCAAACGTTGAACTCTAATTAGGGTTTGATTTTCGATTTCTTTTGTTTACTAGTTGTTTTATGATTGCATGTATGTTTTTCCTTTATTTGTTCATATTTGATTGATTTCTTTCTTTATTTAATCGCTTGATTTAACGACTATATAAACCCATCCCTATTTCCTTTTGAAACAGACCTTTAATGGCTAGGTTCACTAAAAACTGAAGTTATTACTCTATTGTTCTCTCAATATCTTGTTCTATACTTTGGTTCTTGGCCAGCTGAAAGCCAAGGCCATTGGAATTCCATTTTTTAACTTTTCTTGGTGCAAGCACTGCCCGAGGTTCACTTGAACCCCTTAGAAACTCTGACGCACTAAGAATCTGGATTTTTGCCCTTTGTTGACATTCAGCGCACTGTGGAATTTGTTCTCTCTTGTTGTTTGTTTTGGTCAATTGATAAGTCATTTGGCTTTACAATTTTATTCTCCTGTGTTCATGATTTATGTGTTCTTACCTCTAAAATTTGTGACCTAATGTATTCTGGGCTACTTCTGTGAGAAACCTTATTAGTTTTACACTTGTTATGAATCTCTTTAGCATTTATTTTACTTAAAATTTCCAGTTATGAGATATGTTATTCGAATATGATTCACCGGAATAATTTAGACCCTCTTAATCTCATTTACCCTAATATGTTGATTCCTAAATGTCTACATTTGCTGTTTGCCATGAGTTTAATTTCCTACTATGTTCTGCATTCCTGTAATGACTAACTCGTATCTATAATATGTTTAATTTAAGACCTTCACTATTAATTATGATTCGCTCCCATGCTAGTTTTGACACTTTGTCATGTATTTTTTTGCTGAATCTTATATCCTTTAGAGATTATTTGAGCCTTTAGAGTAGCTATCTCAAGTTGTGTTTTCTTACCATGTTTGATGACATTTGCTTCATTATGTAAGTTAGCATGTCTGTCTTTTGATATTTTAATGGATACTCAACATAATTTGGTCCCTTAGGTTTTAATTCTTTAAGTTAATGCTCTACTTCATACATGTTTCGTATTATGCACCTTTGTATCTCAATCGTATGATCTCAGAAACTTTGATGTCTTTGTCTTTTACAAAATGATTTCTACCCAATATGCCAAGTGTTTGAATTGGCGATAACAACCTGCTCTTTGAGTTTTGTTGATTCTCTTTGTTTGTATGTCTCATATTCCATGTCTGCTTTCTAAAATACAATTGTATCTCTTCAAATTTTGTCCCTTAATCACTGTTCTCTCACTCTCATTCGTTACCTACACTATTGTAAGTCTATCACTCTTGGCCGGCTGAAAGCCAAGGCCAGCAAGACTCCCACCATTGACCTCCCTAGTGTGAGCACTGCTTGGGATCCATTTGGGACCCTTGTGAATTCTGACACGCTAGGACTTGGGGTTATTTGGCCACTCCCTTTACCACTGAGACCTGAACTATCTCTAACACTCAGTTCTTTTCTCATTCTATCTACTAAATCTGCAAACTAGGTAATTTAGTTGATTTCTGTATAATTCAGTGTTTTGGTCATATGGTCGATCTGTGGCTGCTTGGTTTGGCTTGAGTTCCTCTATGATTTTTGAGCTATCTGCTGAATATGGTCCTCAATTGGGATCTGTGTATGCTATTTGTGAAGAAAAGTCTGTTGAAGGTACAAGCAATACTGAGTATCTCCTTTGGTCTTGCTATAGGCCTAGTTTTAGTGCTTGTATAATATTTGTAATCACATTCATCATTGGGTCTGTAATAATTTTGTAATAAACGATTGGGGTATTAGTGAAATCGGGGAAATGGGCACATTGTAGTGCTTGCATTCAAGGGTAGAAAACATGCCTATAAGATTCATATGATCTACTTGTGATTCAACCTGCTATATATGCCGTTCAATTTCCATGTACACTAGTAGAAATTATGCCATTAGGATAACCACATACTCACGCAACTTGTCTACTATCAAAGCATAAGTACTTTATTTATTCCTATATTTACTGCTAGACAGCATGCCTATAGAAAACAAATGCCAATAAACATTCTTTAAATTTGCATAACTGCAGCATATTCACTAGAAATCGTGCTTATAGGATGTCAATCGGTTAATTTGCTAGTGTTATCATACTACTCACCTAGAAAACATGTCTGTGGGGTCTAAGTATAAAAAAACAGTTCGCCAATCGTTAGAAATCCTACTATGGGGTATTACTACTCGCTCTAAAGTGTTAATGCTGAACTTTTCAAATGTTATTTCGTTGCTTAGCCATACCACTATTAGAAAGCATGAGTAATTCTGAGTATTACCAACAGTCCTCATTGCCCCCTACTGCATAAATTACTCAGAGATTATGTCTATAGGTTTGATAACTTATAACCTGTAATCTCATTAATCAGCATGCAACACCAAATGTTCTTAAACTGTATGGTTGTTTGGAAATCATGTATATACGTAAAGTAGTGCCTTGCATCTGAAACTGTCTGCCCATTTCAATCCAAGGTCAAATAGAAATCATGTCTATAAGGCTTAAGGACCTTAATTTGTCTCAATTCTAAAACTGCCTAACGCCAAATGTGAGAATCTATTTGCGTGCATTTGTTCTCTAAGTGTGGAGGCTAACTTAAGCCCTTAACTGCCCTTACTTGAAGTCCAACTTATTTTGTATGCCACCTAGTTTTATCATTATCACGACCCAAAATCCACTAAGGGTCGTGGTAGCACTGAACGCCGCTGTCATGCAAGCCAACCAAGATACTTGATTAAATTTCAACTTTCGTACTAGTTTAAAAATTATTTTTTCTTTACACCATAAATAACAAATAATGAAATTTACAGAAATAACCATAAAGTCTTCAACAAACTAAATATTGAACAATCTGAAAATCATCCCAGAACTCGATGTCACAAAAATGAGCAATTTCTATGAAATAATAAAGTACAACAACCGTTCGGAGTACAATATTGGACATAAATAAATACAAAAAATTAAAAGAGACTCTGTTGGCTGCGAGTCATCTCGACAAGTGCATCTCACATAAGTCTCTGTATCAACCATGCTGCTACGCCTAGTAGGCCACTAGATATACAGGTGTCTGTACAACAAAAATGCACAGAAGTGTAGTATGAGTATGAAAAGACCGTGTACCCAATGAGTATCCTATCTAATCTCGAAGAAGCAGAGACGAGATGGTCGAATTCGACACTTACTAGTGGTCTAGATATATTAAAATGTGAATAACCAAGAAATTATTAAGAATAACAGTAAATTCAAGTAAGGCATGAACATGTGAAAGTTCCTTTTTATATTAGAAGTCTCAGAATTCATGATCCAATAGTTTCCAATTATCTCAAGTAAAGGAGAGAAAACATCAATCTCAAATAATCTCAAGGCAAGCAATACAAGCATGCGCAAATCATGCCAAGGTCGTACGGCCTGATCTAACATAAATGTAAATTGTGCACTGCCGAGGGTCGAACGGCTCAAACCATAGATGCATCTATTGTCCAGCTTGCAAATCATCCATGCGAAGCGGTCAAATATAAATGAACAAGCACCCCGCTGACAAATCATCCATGCGATGCAGGTACAGATAAAAGCATGCATTCAAACAGTCAATCAAGACTTCATTAGGGAAAAATAATTACCTAAAGAAATAGCAATTCTCTTTAACGCTCACGAAAATGATGTTTACTTCCTTTAGAAATACATTCACCAATTCAATATGTAATCCTTTTTTAAATTCATTTCTGATTCGATGTGATTTAAGCAATTCAAGCTATCAATAAGTTTACAAATAATCCAAGTACAACATGCTTTTGGGTCCTAGACTACCCGGACAATAGCATAGTAGTAGCTAAGTACGCACTCTCGTCACCTCGTGCGTACGTAACCCCCACAAATAGGAGCACATAACCAATTAACTCACCTATGGGAACAATTCCCTCTTACAAGGTTGAAAGGAGACTTACCTCGCTCCGAAGCCTATATTCCGATTCAAGAACGGGCTCAAACCTCCACATTCGGAGCGAACACTCCAAAACTATTCAAATAGGGTAAGAACTAGTCAATACATGTTCAAAGGTTCATATTCTAATTATTAAATCAATTTCCCAGCCCTAATGCAAGGTTCCTAATAGTCATTCCCGGGCCCACACGCCCGCATTTTAGAAACTTTTGAAGAAAATTGTTACCCATAACCAAAGATCAAAAATATATAATTTTTACTTCATCCCCTAACAATTTTCGTGGTTAAATCTCGTTTTTTACCAAATTCTAGGTTTTTCATCTAAAACTCTTGATTTTCCTAACTTTTCACATGTTAATCTACCCATAATCTATGTATTTAACTTATGATGTGTAGAAATTACTTACCTCTTTGATGGTGATGGAATCCCTCCTCAGATGCTATAAAAAATTTCCTTAGGCCAAGTGGTAAATGAGGGAAATAGGCTAAGTCTCAGAATAAAAAGCCATAGCTCCAGACGCAGAAGTTGCATTTGCAACTTCAGGCTTGCAATTGCGATGTCACATTTGCAACAATTGCATCGCAAATGCGAAGCCCATCCCACCCAGTCCTAGTTGTATTTGCGACAATATCCTTCGCAATTGCGAAGAAGACAGCCTCGCCAAATCGATCCCTCATTCGCAAATGCAAACTTTCCCCTAGAATCCCAGGCTTGCGAATGCAAATGGAAACTCGCAAATGCGACATTAAAAATGTGATCATACCAGTACCAACAATCCTATTTCTTTGCAAATAACTGCGAAGCTATCCCGAATCACACCCAAGCCCCCGAGGCTCCAAACTAAACACCCCCACAAGTCTAAAAACATAATATGGACTTGTTCAAAGTCTCAAATCACATCAAACAATGCTAAAACCATGAATCGCACCCCAATCCAAGCTTATGAACTTTGAAATTTTCAACTTCTACTTTCGATGTTTAAACCTATCAAATCAGGTCCAATTGACTTCAGATTTTTCAGACAAGTCATATTTGACATTACGAACCTACTTCCACTTCCAGAATCGGATTTCAATCCCAATATCAGAAAGTCCACTTTCGGTCACACTTCTCAAAAACTTTCAAATTTCTATCTTTAGCCAAATGACTCCAAAATGACCTACGAACCTCCGAGTACACTCCAGATCACGCTCCCAACTCCAGCATTGCCATACGGAGCTATTCACAGACTCATAATCCCATACGTACATTGATAACACTGAAATGCACTTCAAGCCAAACTTATAAAATTCCTTCCAAAATGCTAACTTCCACAATATGCGCCAAAATGCTCCCTGGTTATCCAAGACCCTATCCGAGCATACGTCCAAGTCTAAAATCATCATATAAACCTGCTAGAACCCCTAAATCCCAATTCCTAGGTCATTTACTAAAAAATCCAGTCCTAGTTAGTTCTTTCAGCTTAAAGCTTCCGAAATGAGAATTCTCTTTCCGAATCAACTCTGAACTTCCCGAAATTAATTCCAACCACTACCTAAAATGAAGCTGCTCATGGCCTCAAACTGGTGAACGGCGTGCTACAGTTCAAAACGACCGGACGGGTCATTGCAATCATTTTGAGCAGCCTAAGTAAAGTCTAGAACCACCCTAAATAGAGGTCCAATGCCTATTGGACCATAGGCATGGGACAGGTAGTCCACATATAGGGTACGACTTAGACTTGAATTAGGGTGCTTTTAGGTAAACAATTTTAACATAGTAATCGAGTAGCAGGAGATGATAGTTTGTGCCTACTGAACAATATGAGCAACTCCCTACCTTAAGGGAGTTGCAAAGTATTATTTATGTTGCACGGGGTGATCCTTTGGGCTAAAAAACTTAGGACCCCCCCCCCCCCCCATTCTTTATAGATTTAGTCATCTAATATAGACTGTAATAGTTGTATCCATGTAGCCATTAAGCTTTTTATCATTTCTCATTGTGTTATAACAAATTTATTTGACCTATATTCTCTTTGCTTATCTTGCTTAATTATAATCCACATAGCCATAAGTTCAGTTAAGACCAATAGTTGTGAACCTCGAAGAGTTTCTAACACCTTCTCATTAAGGTAATTTGAGACCTTACCCGATATTTGGTGGCGTTGACTAATCAAACAGAGTTATTTGCTTAATAGGTGTCCTAACGCACCTCAAAATTGCTAAGTGGCGACTCTTCTTCTTTTAACACTCTACCTCTGATCAAAAAGAGTTGTCACAACATTGAAACCCGTTTTAATGAGAAAACAAGGCGTGATAGTTACCTCGTCCTTGATGAATGTATGATTAACCTCGAACTGGGGTCTTCTCTTTGCTTTACTATATGGAACTTCAAATCTAATCTTAGTCGATAGGTGGTAATCTCAGGTAGTATTCCTGTCATATCAAAATGGGACCAAGCAAAGCAATCTATGTTATCTAAAAGGAATCGAATAAGTTTTTATTTAGCTCGGGAGTTAACTTTTTGCCTAGGTATACCTTTCAATCGAGCAGATTCTCGATCAATATGATTTATCCAGCTCTTCGACCTTTGACTTCGTTGCATCAGAATAATCGAGGATTATGAAGGTTCGAGGTATCATATAATCATCACCCTCAAAAGTTTCATGCTCCTTCGATCGGGCCGAGGACGGTGACTGTGGTTCCTATTTGACTTCCTACTTTCACTTCGACTCTGATCCCTTTGTTGATGAAAGCATCTATACCGGTATCCTTCATCAAGTGAAAGCTTTTTTTGGTGGCGGGTTATTCACCCATACACCATTTTTACTCCTTCCAATGTTGGGAACTTCAGGACTTGATGATGTGTCAAGGGCACTGCCCTCATGCAATGGATCCAAGTCATTTCGAGCAGTGCGTTGTGCCTCATGTCACCCTCGATCACATGGAACTTTGTTTCTTGAAATGTCCCGGCCATATTTACTAGAAAAATAATGTCCCCTTTGGTGGTTTCACTCTCTAAGTTGAATCGGTAAGTACTTGAGCTGCGGGTATAATTTGATCTTGTAGGTTGAGTTGCTCTACGACCCTTGATCGAATAATGTTGGTAAGCTACCTGGTTCAATTAACACATGTTTAACTTGAATTTAATTCATAAGGATAGATATTACTAATGCGTTATTGTGAGATTGTTCGATCTCTTCTGCGTCCTCATCGTTTTAAGATAATGTCTCTTTCCGTAAGTTATCTCGAGTCTATTTTTCTGTTGCGTTTGTCACCTTGGTGCGTTCGAATACTGGTACTTGGGGAATATCTACTCCTTCAACGGCCATGTGAATCACGTGTTGTGGCTCTTCTTGCTGGTTCTGTCTATTTAAATCTCTATTTTTGAAGTGGTTCCTAGCCTGAGTACTTAAGAATTCTCGAAGGTTCCCCTCGTTGAACAACCGGGCTACTTCCTCCCTCAATTATCTATAGTCTTCTATTTATGGACATTGGTGCCATGATACTTGCATATTTGGTTTGGGTTTCTTTGGTTCGGATGGGTATGTAGAGGTCGAGGTCACCTGGTATCTTTGATATACCCAATGGCTGATTCTATGGCAGAAGCATCTATCCGGAAGTTATACTGTGACAGTTAAGGTGCTTCTTTGGACCTGGAATCCCTATCGAAACCACTCATGCTCATAAGCCCTCGGATCTTAGTCCCCGATCATTCATTCTATCATTCCGGAGAAGGTTGTGTCCAGCCCCGCTATTTATCTGATCTCTCTCGTATGGCTGATATCGATCTCTATTCGATCGTGGTTCCCGATCGACATCCCTCTTAACTCTATCCACGGGCCTGTTGGGATAAATCAAACCAATTGGAGCCCCTAGTAGATTGTATTTGACCATAGTCTTTGACTGATATCAGTTATGTACATCAAACCAAGTGACGAATGGATATTCAATCAAATTTTACTTTAATTATTGCGAATCTATGGAACTCCGTTTGTTGAGACCTTGAGTAAAGGCTTGAACATGCCAATCATCAGTGACTGGTGGCAAATCATCTTCCAAGTCATTTCCCTTAATGGCGCATGTATATGAGGTGACATGTTCGTTTTGATCTGTCTTCCCATCATACTTCAAACTCTCGAGCATGCAGAACTTCTTTAGGATTGGCTTTGGAGCCGCACATGGGGAAAGGTTTTTGGACAAACTTTTTGGAATCGAGTCCTTCCAATATTGGGGGGGCCCCCCCCCCCCCCCCCGAATTTGGTCGACTCTAGAGTTATAAGTTTCTACCTTCTTATGATTTTCCTCGATCTTCTTTTCCCCTGTATCGATTCGCTTTGTCAGTTCCTCGAGCATTTTTATGATTGCGGGATTAGTTTCCAATTCTTTTCATTTGACCGCTTTGGAACCGATTCGGCTCATCGAATAGCTTCTTGTAATGGCTCGGACTTGATCCTTCTTGGTGCATAATTATTATTTTGGAGTTTCGATATTGTAGTTTGTTGAGTCTGCAACATTTCAAATATCATTTTAAGGCTAATTATGCTTTCTTCACCGCTCTGTGCATTTTGATCCATTGTTCGAACATCTCTGCTGGCGCTATTTTCGGGATCGGCGCTCAAATTTCCATTAATGGCGCTATGGGAGCTGATGTCGATCGAATCCATGGTCGGTGCTCCATCGGGATTGACTGGAGGTACTATGTTTCCTGGGAAGGCTATGTTTTCATTCTTGCCATGAAGACCAAGGCCGTTGTTCGTGTCTGTGGGTGTTAATTGGAAGTTTGATATGTTGATCCTTAAATCAAAGACACTTCGATGAAAAGTATAAAATAATTTGTGTTACGAAAATTTTACCAGGTAATCACTATTATCCTTAGCCCCTCGGCGGACGCCAAATTGTTTACCCTTAAAATCGGATAACAGTTAAACTTATAAGTAGATTTAAGAATATGTGATTTCACTTGGCACAAACTGATATATATATATATATATATATATTGCCTTCGAACCAACTAAACAAGCTATTGAAAGTATGAACTGGAAAACAGAGCTTGCCAGCGATAAAAGTGTGATATATTGCTTTGATATGTGTGAATGTAAGATAGTTACAAAATAATTAAAACTCTCTTTATACAATAGAGTAATTTTTATGGTACAATTCTGCCTAGAGAAGTAAATCCCATGATAGGCTAACTATCTGATCCTAACTCGATACATGCCGATATTTCCACAACGAACCTCGCCTAATCACAAATATCTCGGCTTTTTATTATTCTACGGAGCAGACCTTGTTCGATGTTGTTCGATCTCTTTCTCACTTTGATCTCGGTCATGGCTGGCTCCGATCTTCATCGTCTGTTGATCCATGAGCTTATCAATCCGTCTCTGTAGCATACTTCTGATATAACTGGGGTCGGGCCTTGATCATCCATTGTTAGACTTTAGTTAGTCTTACAAAATTAGGGAGGCCCGATTTTGACCACATACACTCTCATTAATGCACTAAAATTGTATGAGGAATGAAGAGAAATTAGATTACTTGGAAACTCGAGTTTTTGCTTATAAATGTGAATAACTCTACTAAACAACAACTAATTAACTCGTGCTCGATAGCGTGAGGTTGTAAACTTGGTGGAGGACTTAATGGGATATTCAATATGAACAACTACGCAATGTGATATATAATTAGAGGTCTTGTTAGAAGGTAAAAAATCTTGAATGACAGAAATTAAGATAAAAGAATAAATATTAAGATGAACTCGGTACATCAAAGATTTGTTGGCCCCTGGGGCTGAGGAAACAATGTCACTCGATCATTATTAACTGACTTGAATCTTTTAACTGTCTATAATCTTTTTCTATCTGTGAAAATACTGTTGGGTTGAAGCTTGAATTGCTTAAAATAAAGAGTGAATGAGTAATAGAGAAAAAAAATATATAATTTTACCTCTTTGATAAAGGGACATTGTGCCATATTGAAGGAGGAAAAGATTTTTGATGGATATATATGCAATGGCTCTTCTTCTCGCTCTTAAAGAGTTAAGAAGAATACAAGTCTCGCATCATTGTCGTCACTCGGATTCGGATTCAGATTCGAATTTGGTCAAAGATTGTTTGTTTAATCTTTTTGGACAAAATTTCTCTAATTATTTAATAAAATACTAGTTAAATTAGCTAAATAGCCTACCTGAAGCCGTGCACGGCCTGATTTATTTTCTTCCCGAATTTTTATTTAAATTTGTCTCCCATTTTTAACTGACTATTCTGAAGGGTTGTAAACTTTCAGAAATAATACTTCCATTGGCTATAAATTCGTCTGATTACTCAGGTATTTCCTTACGAATTTTCTGAACTTCAAGACTTCTTCTTCTTCTGCACAAATCTATTCCAATGTGATTTATTACCATTGAGTGGTTTGCTGACACTGTAGTTTTTGGTAATAATATACTAGTGATTAAATTGTTTTATCCTGTGAGGATAATATTCCAGCACCTCAGGTACTTGAGGGGAATAATCTACTTAATGACACACTATGCATTCAGTGAGCTCAATTTATTCCAAAATTATTTTATCAGAAATTATTTCGACATTCTATTGCTGCTAACTTTCTATTTTCATTTTCTATTTCAGAAATTTTATAGTTGCATTATTTATTATAGTAATACAGGTTCATTAATAATATTAAAAAAATTATTTTATTGTAATTTGTATTATATTTTTGGAGATTAAAACATGTATAGTTTTCTACTTCTTCTGAATTTTTCAATTCTGATTTGAAGATATAAAAACTTCATTGGAGTATTAAAATTCAGAAATGATTTAAAGAACATAAAATCGTTTCTGTGAAAGTGTATATAAAAACTTCAATTTTTATTTATTAAACTTATTGCTCATCGTTAATTGCAATATTATTTACTGTTCTGTTTTTTGCCATTAATTGAACTTTTTGTTGTGGAAAGCGAGAAATGGCAACTGATAATGAAAATCCTTCTGCAATTGTTGCGTCAACGACGATAGCCTTGTCAAGCCAAACTATTGTTCCACAGGCCGTGAAATCAAGAAAATTTCCTGGAGCCAACTTCAAAGGACGGCAAAAAGGGGTGTTCTTCTGACCTACCACACTTGGTATGTAGAAATTCACCAGTGAAGAACCTTCAACGCCTGCCACAGACATGCCGGACAATGAAAATTTATGATTGTTGAGGCGTGGAAACATGCATATTTTCTTTGCAAAGTATATCTCTTAAGTGTTTTGGAGGATGACTTGTACAAATTCTATAGTGTTAGGAATACTTCGAAAGAATTATGGTACACATTTGTGAAGAACCTCAAGTGTCTGCCAGGAACATGCTGGAAAATGAAAATTTATGATTTTGAGGCGTGGAAATATACATATTTTCTTTGCAAAGTCTATATCCTAAGTGCTTTGTAGGATGAGTTGTACAAAGTCTATAGTGTTAGGAGTACTTCGAAAGAATTATGGCACGCACTTGAGAACAAGTACAAGATTTAAGATGCATGCTTGAAGAAGTTGTGGTTGCCAACTCTTTAAACTATAAAATGATACAGACCAAAACCGTTGGTTGTAAATATGTGATTTTTTACCCTCTCCAAGATTTATATATTATAGCATGTAAATATTTAGCTTAGGCGTAATATAGCTATTTCAACTATTTTTTACTCTTTTACTTTATTTTCTCACAAAAAACGAAAATTACAAAAAATAGTTTCATTAAGGTTTGTAGTCATTTTTAATCTTGAAAAATACCCAAATAGTTTTGTTGTAACAGTTAGTCTTATATGAATAATTATTTTTTACTTAAGTAGGGCTAATTAATATTTTTTATTATATTTCTATATGGATAGATTATTAGTTAACTAAGGAGCAAAATTCATGTATAGTCATTCGGGCTAAATTTTTAACAACCGCTAGCCCAAAGTCACATTATGCATTTTATAACCCAATAGTTATTCTAGTGGCTAGCCACCGAACTCACAAGCACATGATTGGCCGCAGTCAACACTGTCGGCCAAAATTAATAGCCAAAAGAATTACATTATTTTTCATTTGTAGGAATTTTGACTTTTATAATTCTCCCATTGAAAACATTGGAAGTATGAATTAAGGAGAATTACATCAATCATCAATGTTGCCAATTGGCAAACTTTGAGATGGACATACAACCGTTTAAATTATTTTCTTGACAAGTTGAAATCTTTTTTGGCTTACATGGTATCATCAAAGTAGAAAGAAAAGAAAACTTATGAAAAGAAGAATACAATTCTCTTGACAAGCTATAATCTTTTTAGGCTTACATTGTATCATCAAATTAGAAAGAAAATGAAACTTAAGAAAAAAAGAAAACAATTCTGGTTATAACGTTTAAAGTCAAATATGCAATTGGTCATTTGATTTTCCAGTTATCTCTTGGTAAGTTGTGGGATACAACTATACAAGGCAGGAAGGTGGTGGAAGATACATAGAAAATAGGTTGTCACTATTTAAAAAATATACAAAATAACCTCTTATTGTACAATTTATATACAATTAAACTGTCACTATACAAAAAATATACAAAACAGATTGTCGCTATACAAAAAATATGCAAATACATTGTCACTATAAGCAAAATATACAAAATAAACCGTCACTATACAAAACATGTACAAAATAGATATAACTATATAAAATATATATAAAGTAGATGTAACTATACAAAATACATACAAAAAAGACTGTCACTACACAAAAATACATGATACACTCCAAATACACAGTTTGCACATATTACACATAAAAAATTATATATAATTTATGTACACTATGTATACATATTAGAAAATACACATTATATATAATTTTGATATATCGTTCAGACGAATTATACATTCACGATACAAAATACATTTGGGGTACACAAATATATACACAAGCACACTCGAGATAGGCTCAATATGCACCAAGAATACACTGACAAACTTAGGATACAATATTTATACATTGCAAAATAGGGTTGCTCTATCGAGCCAAACAGGGGTTGAACCTATGACCTTCAGCTTAGGAAACAGGTGATCTATCCACTGAGCTACAGGAAATTATATTGTCATACTCATTTCTTTCGTCTACTATATTCAATATTTTTGGGCCGAATGGTCATTTTTTGTAAGTAGGACAAAACATGGGCAATTAAAAGTTTGAGGGGCTATAAAAGGTAATTTTCTCTTAATTAATCTAATTTTATGCATGTTTAGTCATAAATGCCCAAGTTTCTAGCTCATTCCCTGAGCTCAATATCCTTTAAACTCAAATAATAACCTAGATCTAAACTATAAAAAATACTAGGACCTAAAAGCTGAAAATACAAAAAAAAAAGAAGAGAAAGGCTAGACTTAGGAAAAAACCTAATAGAGACAACCAGCAGCTACAATACAAAGAAGAGGACCCCCCAACCCCCACTCTAATGTCTTCTTCTTCATAAAAGACCACTCTTTTTCAGCAATGACCCCTCCCTCAACAATTAAACCTTCACCAGTTCATCCCTCATTGTTGCTCCTTCTTCTTCGCCTTACAGCAGACCGGCTGCTGCTCCTTCACCACCGGAAATGGCCAGAAACCAGAACCGAAATTTCATTTCCACGATGGAGTTTGTTTAAAGCTCGTGCGGAATTCGTTTGAGGTTGTCGACTGAGTTTCACGTTCGTCGTTCCATTTAGAGTAACATTTGTTGAGATTGTAGGCTGTTAGCTTTGGTCGTTGGGTCTGTTCAGTTCCGTCCGAGGTTGCCGAATAGATGTGGGTTCTGTCGAGTTAACGCTGTCCAAATTTTCTGGTATTAAGCATTTTCAGATTCAAACTTACTTCGATTTGAGGTCCGTCACTATCTTAACCTTTATTTGTTGATTTTGTCTTATATTTTGGCCTGCTTGTGATATTTTGAGACGGAATGTCTGCTTTTAATCAAAAATTCATTGTTTGGTTGTTCTTAGACCTTCGTAATTTTATAAATCCTCGGAAGGTGGACTGTCTGAACTCTCGTTTTTTGATAAGTTTTTTTTTTTTTGTTTTTTTTTTCAGAATAAATGTATATGAAATTGCTTACTGCTGATGAAGAGATAGTAAGTCTATAAGAAATGATAGCAAATATATGTAATTGGGGCAACCGAAAGAAATAGTTGAAGTTTTCCTATAGTGAATTTCCTTTTATTCAGGGGTATATTGTCGACAGCAACATAAGGATTGGGTGAACCTTTTGTTGGTTATAATTAAATCTTTCCTTCTTTATCTTGGTATAAAATTAGTTTCCTCAATAATTTTAGAAAAAGAAAATAGATTCCTTCTGTTGGAAGACAAAAGAATCTGAATAGTTGAAATTGAATAGAAATCGGGTTATCATGAACCTGTATAGTTTGTTTTAGGTACGTTTAATATACTATCATGGTTATGTATATTTTCGTGTGACATAATTATTATTCTAAAAATATAATTGGAGTATGTGTTCTCGTAACTTTAACCTAAATTTTCTTAATAATAATAAAGAGTCACTAATTGTGGACACGTTCGTGACATGATTTTTGATGCGCCAAATAAATGAGTATATGTATACGAGATCCGTTTCAAGATAATTTTCTTAATGTAAAGGCGGTAAAAGGTAAATGTATATAGGTTCTAAAATGAGTAATTAAACAATTTTAATCAAGCCAAGTATGATCAAAGCGACTGTGCTAAACCAAGGAACTCGGAATGCCTAACATCTTTTTTGGTGTAATAGAATTCCTTAACTGGATTTCTGTGTTCGCGGACCATAAATAGAGCCAAACTTCCTCGATTCGGAATTTTAAACGGTAATTTGAGACACCATAAATTATCCCAAGTGGCGACTCTGATTTAATATAACTGATCTCGTTTCGATTGTCACTTAAATTGGAAAAAAGTTTCTTACACCCTTCCGGAGGTGTAGGAAAAAGGAGGTGTGACATCTCTGGCGACTCTGCTGGGGATAAGAAATCATAACTTCTAGTTTAGGGTTCAAGAATTTAAGCTTGTTAATGATTTTTACTTGGATTCATTTATTGTTAATATTACTGTATTTTGTGAATCTTTGTGCTAATTGATGTCTATTTACAGTTTTGATATTATTTGAATTGTATATAACTGTCTTCTTACGCCACCCCTCTGAGTTTTATGAAAATGGTGTACACGTTCGCGTGGCCCACTTTTTTTATAGAAATTATACCAAATAGAACGAGGTTGGAACAGCAACAAGGCTAGGCAGACTTTAGTACTCCCGGTACATTGCCCCCATCTTCGGCCCCAGTTGTCCACTCGGGTAACCCAAGTCTAGGACACAACCCTAGAATTTAAACCTAGAAGAACATAGCCTCATGACGGATCATGCGCATTTGATGTAGGGACTCAGCACAGGGGTTGGGTCCGTCTAGGACAGGTGTACCCAAAATAAAAAACCATCTTGATGTATCATATGTGCTACACGTTACATTTCTTCAAGGGTAAACGGATTATTTGACGGACCAATGATAGTTGAAGGAAAATAAAAAAGAAAAAAAAGGATGAAATGTGAAGTGTGAAAATAAAGCAAGCAGGTCCCAATTATGTTTCTGACACATTTTGGTTAAGAAAAAAAAACTTGAAAATTTCAACAAAAAAAAGATTTTGCATTTATTAATCATTTTTCAAAAATCAAAAAATCAAAAAAAAGGGAAAGAAAATCCAAAAGGAGTTTACATGTTCCATCATATTTTTTTAAAAAAAGAGAAAAAATATATTTTTCTCTAAATTAGTTTTTTTCTTTAACTCTTGCCCGTATCCAATCTGTACCAACTACGCATACCTAATTCTCGTCTTTCGATGCATGATACGTAGGAAACCCACATACAGTCCGGTCTTCCTAGTAAATCTTAGGTTCTTGGTTTTGCGGGGTCTTAGCCAAATTTTGCACTTTTAGCCACCTATTAGTCAAATAAGCCATTTTACAAAAATAGTCTCAATCATATCTTGCATTCGTGCAATAGGGAGTGTTATAATCTCAGGTCTTTAACTTATTTGATATTAATTTTCTCATACTAGTGTGGATCTATTTACCGGAATTTGTGCATGACAGAGCCTAAAGACCATCTAGTCAGGATCGCTCAGTGAGGAGTTGCTTAAGGAAATTTTCTTTTTATTTTTTATATTTTGAATCTATTTTTCTTTTTATGTTGTATTTTACCTTCTAGCTTTGTATAGTAATGTCGAGTTTTTTTATTATTTGTACTTCTTATTTTGTATTTGGAAAATATGTTATAAATCAAAAATTCAAAAAGAAAAGATTTTGTACTTTTATATTTCCGTTTGAAGTTTTCTTTAGAATACAAATTTTAGGAATTAAAAAATAAATTTCATTTGATGTGGTTTTCCTTTATTAAATTAATATTTAGGACTAAAAAATTTTAAAAATTACTTTTATATTTCCTTTAGTACATTAAGATTAAATATTTAAAAAAAAGAATTTTCTTTTAGTATCTCTTTAAAAGTTTTCTTTAAGATATTAATTTCAAAAATTCAAAAAGATTTTTTTTTGAGTTTCTTCGTTGGGAAATTGATGATAATGACTAAAAAAAATTATTTTTACTAGAATTCTAGGACATTGTACATTGAAGAAAAAGAAAACAACATACTTTATCTTTGATTTATCCTCAGAGTTTCTCTCTTAGAAAATAAAATCGAAATTCAAAAATATTTTTTTTTATCTTTTTGATTTCTTGGTTCGAAATCTTTCTTTAGGGATATCAAATGAAAATTCAAAATATTTTTCCTTGGTTTATTCTTTAAACTTCCTTCTTAAATAATAAAAAATAATCAAAAATATCTTTCTCTTCTAGGATTTTTCCTTAATAGAGTATTTGTTTCAAAAAGAAAAAAAAAGAAAAAAAATCCATTAAACTTTGAGTTTAGAATAGATTATAGACCATTAAGTCTTGGGAAAAAAAGAGATTTGTTTCTTTTATTTCTCTTTTCTAATCCGAGTAGTCATTAAGGTTTTTAAAAGAAATAAAAAAGAGAAGATTAGTTTGTTTAGTCTATTCTCGATTTTTCCAAACTACGTAAAGATCTGATTCATGCAGCATCATGGTACGTAGGTAACCTACATAGGATTCAATCGAGTTATTTTTTAATTAAAATGAAAAAACAAAAAAAAAAGAAAAAAAGAAAAAAAAGGAGGGGGAATCACGGGATGTGAGAAATGGGAGGAAAGAAAAGAGTTATAATTAGAGAAAAAAGAAGAAGGAAAATGAGCAAGCCAAGAAATGCTAGAAAAGAAAAGAATAGAGAAGATTGAAATGAATAAATTGGGATGATGTCAAGTGACCTTGTGACTCTCGAAATTATTTTTGAACCGTCAATTGTTGCTAAGAGCATTGCACATAATGTGATATTTTTAGCTATTAAATTCCCCAATGCTAACATGTTGACTTTACTTTGTTCCTCTTTGTTATCCTTGATAACTAGGGACTTTAATGCATTTTATACTCCTTCTTGCTCATACTTTAATTGGAAATTCGTATAAAATAGTCTCAAAAGGCTCATAAATTGTGCTTGATTGCAGGTTTGATCAACAAAGTGATAAGATGTCAAAGATCATCTCAAAAGGAGTAAAACTTGTACAAGTACCAAGACAAGAAAAAGCTCAGGTAGAACAGTCCCAATGCGGTCGCATACCATTCTGTGCGGTCCATATTAGGAGATTTTGAGAGGTTGATTTCCCGGCAAAGAGGCAGCGGTCCCCACTAAGATAAATACGGCCACACTCGACTTTGTGCAGTCCACAGAGCCAAGAATCAGAGAAGTGTCAAGTTGGAGTTTTCAAGCCAATGCGGTCCGCGCTCCATTTTACGCGGACCGCACTAGAAGTCTCCGCGGCCGCAGTCCATTCTCTGCGGTCTGCAATGCCTGAGTTCAAAGAGATGGGATTCAGAGCCATATTGTGGCCGCAGACCATTTTGTGTGGTCCGCAATAACCCCGCAGGGGTATTTTTGTCTGGAATTGTTAGCTTAGAATAAATAGTTTCTTTTCAATTTTTAGGTCAAGCAGATCGTTTTTAGGTGTAGTTGCGCTCGTAGGTTCGAAGTATTTAGTCATTTTGGGCAATTTTATCTACATTTCAATATTGAATCTTGTTATTTATCTTAGTGATTAGTTAATATGAGTTGTTCTTCATCTATTTCTTTCTTCAATTATGAGTAGCTAGACCCATAAGGTAGGGTTGTGGCTCAACCCTAGTATGGGTAATTAATGGGTCTTATGTTTTAGGGATAGATTGACTATGGGTCTTTGATATTTGGACTAATTTTATGTTTAATTGCTAAATTAGTGGTTGCAAATACTAGTATGTGTTTAGTTGATTTTGGATTTTCATGAGAAAGAGAGCCAAGTCTCTGAAATTAGTCCAACAAGGAATTGGGGCGTACTCAAGAGATTGATAGCCCCAATTAAAGGGTTAAACCTAGAGATAGTAATATCTGACTTGAACCCTATTTTCTTGTGCAAATTTGCATATCCAATTGGTCTTGAAAAAGTCAATTCGGAAAAAATCACTCGAACTACCGAGAGGTATAAAGTGAGTAAAATCGTGCAAAGGTTATATCATACTCCCTAAATATGTCAATCATGTCTTGAACTCAAGTATCTGTTAATTGACCACGTCGACGAAAGTCACTACCCTAGTGCCTTTTAACTATTTGATCAACCTGTAATATCATACTCTTAGCTTATTCTAGTGTTAATTTAGCATAATTATAGTTGATAAAATTAGAAGTAATTCAAAAACCCAAAAATGTTTAGAAGTGAAATTAAGAACAATTGCACAACTTTAAATTAGATAGATACCCGACTCCAACTTTTAGCTCTCTGTGGAAATCGATCCCGACCTTAATCCGGTAAAAGATGCCTCGACCCTCTCTCGCTACTCAATAGTAATGTAGGGCGATAATTGTTTGGTGCCGTTGCCGGGGAGCTAACGGTTTTGGATATCTATGTGTTTTGTTCTTCTTTCCTTCTTTGTTACTAATTTGTGTGTGTCAATACTTCAGGTACAAAATGGCATTAAATGCTAATGGCCCTCTTGGAAACATGATTGCAGGGGAAGAGGTTGATGACAATGGAGAGGATGAGGCGCCTCTTGTACCTCCAGGACAACGAAGAGGCTGCCAAGCCAATGTTAATGACAATGTTCCAGACCCTCCTCTGCCACCTCCAAAAACGGTTCTGCCAGTGCTTCCAAACCAAGGCTATGCAAGTGCTATTGCCCTACACCAAATCCGGGCGGGCAATTTCAAAATTACAAATGTGATGCTGACATTGTTGGAGCAGTTTGGGTACTTCACCGGCGCTACCACTCAAAATGCTTGCAAATATCTCAAGGGGTTCGTGGATACCTATTGGGGGAGCAAGCAAACTAATGTGTCCGAGGATGCACTCCGATTGAGACTCTTCCCATTTTCACTTAGAGGGAAGGCTTTAGATTGGCTTGAGCGACTTCCTAACCATTCTATCATTACTTGGGATGAGTTGGAAAACAAGTTTATTGCAAAGTTTTTTCCACCGGGACATATGGCAGCATTGCAGGATGAGATCTTGGCTTTCAAGCAGGATCCCACCGAACCATTGCATGAGATTTGGGAGAGATATAGAACGATGATGAAGGAATGCACCAACAATGACATGACGGAGAATATGTTGCAACAAACTTTCTACTAGGGCATCAATACTACAAATCAATGCATAGTAAATCAACTTGTTGGGGGTAATTTTATGAAATTGACATATGATAAAGCTTGTGCCATTCTTGACGAGATGGCTGACACATCCTCCGCTTCGCAAAGTAGAGCCAATGTGCCCCAAGGTGACCCTACGGTCATTCATTTGCACAAAGAATTACATGATCATGGGTAGGCGATCGTAGATTTAACAACTACTATGAACCAACTAGAAAAGGCACAGTTGCAACAAGTCCAAAATCCTCGCCAAATGAATGCCATGGAGGGTATCGACATGCTAATGAACCAAAGAAGGGAAAGTGATCAAAAGATCCAAGGGAATTCAAATCAATTTGACAATGATGGTAGTGGATTTCAAGATGATGGCTATGATGAGCAAAATGAGGAGGCACAATATGTGAAAAATTATCAAGCCCAAATTGGAAATTCCTCCAACCAACAGTAACAATGGTGATTCAAAGGTAATTGAGGCAATCAACAACAAGGGAACAACAATTGGAACAATCACCAATAGAGGAACAACAATTAGGGAAACAACGATAAAAATTGGGAAAATCAAAACAACAATCAGGGGATTCGAGGAAACTAGGGGAACAACAACAACCAGGGTGGATGGAACAACAACCAGGGAAATCAGGGGCAAGGTTTTTAAAGGCCCCCAATGTACCAACAACCGAGAAATCCACCACCTTTTCCATCCCAGGGTCCAAGTTCTTCTAGCAATGATATGGGTATAATTGAAATGATGTTCGAACAAATGATGAATAAGAATGCCGATTTGGATGCTCAATTGTACTCTAACAACACTTCCATTAGAAATTTGGAGGTGCAACTAGGCCAAATCTCTCAGTCTTTGTATACATGAGCTAAGGGTGCTCTACCAAGTGAACGATAGAGAACCCGAAAGGTGGGGACAATCATGTTATGGCGGCAACCACTAAGAGTGGACAAGGCGGTGATATGAATGCCTCCAAACAAAAGCAAGTTTTAGGTGATGAAGTTGAGTTGCAAGAAGATGAAGTTACTTTGGTGTTAAGAATGTGGTTGATGAAAATATGAACAGAGAAATGAGGATTAATATTCAAGATGCCGAGGTGCAAACGCAAAAAGACGTGAACCCGTCTAAGGAATGCGTAATTGACATGCCAGAGCCGGTTGTGCCAAAATCCAAGGCACCCTTGCCTAGAACACCTCCACCTTATCCTCAAAGTCTAGCCAAGAAGAAAAGTGAGAATCGGTTCAAAAAGTTCATTGGCATGATGAAAAGCTTATTTGTTAATGTGCCTTTAGTGGAGGCTTTGGAACAAATACCTGGCTATGAAAAATTCATGAAAGATTTGATAACAAAGAAAAGATCCTTGGACTGTGAAACTATCAGGATTACCCACCAAATTTAGTGCTATAGTACATTCAATGTCTCCAAAGTTGGAGGATCCCGGTGCTTTCACCATCCCTTGCACTACTGGAAGTGCGGATTTTGCTAAAGCTTTATGTGATTTAAAGGTCAAGTATCAACTTGATGCCCTATTCAGTTTTCAATACTTTGGTTATTGGGCCACCAAGGCCAACTTCCATGATATTATAAATGGTGGATAGATCAATGAAGCGGCCATTGGGTTTTGTTAATGATGTGCTTGTCCGGGTGGACAAATTTATGTTGCCGACTGATTGTGATCTTGGATTGTGAGGTAGACTATGAAGTCCCGATCATATTGGAGAGACATTTCCTTGCTGGGGGGAAGGCTCTAGTTGATGTGGAAGCAGGGGAAATCACTTTTTCGATGGGTGATGAAAAGGTAGTCTTTCATGAGTGCAAGTCAATGAAGCAGCCCAATTGTACCGAAATGTGCTCATTTGTGGATCTAGTCACGACTGTGATAATTGATGATACTAGTGCAATGATCAATATGGAAGACCCTTTGGAGGTCGTGTTGTTAAATCTTGGTGTCAATGATGATGAGGGCCGAGCGGAGTGTGTGAATGCTTTACATGGAATGGGATCTTATTCTTATGAGCCTAGGAAATTATCCTTGGACCATGAAAATAGAAAGACTCTTCCAACGAAGCCTTCAAATGAGGAACCTCCAGTATTGGAGTTGAAGCCATTGCCTCCACCTCTCAGCTATGAATTCTTAGGCCCTAGTTTAATTTTACCAGTTATTCTTTCCTCTCATCTTACTAACATGCAGGTAGATTCCACTTTGGCGATGCTCAAAAAGCAGAAGAAGGCAATTAGATGGACTTTAGCTGATATTTGAGGAATAATCACCGCATTTTGTATGCACAAGATTATTCTAGAAGATATGTAAAACCCTCCTTGGAACATCAAAGGAGGTTAAACGAAGCAATGCACGAAGTTATGAAGAAAGAGGTGATAAAGTGGTTAGATGTCGGGGTTATGTACCCTATTTCTGATAGCTCATGGACTTCTTCGGTGCAATGTGTACGAAATAAGGGTGGTATTAATGTGGTGACCAATGATAACAATAAACTAATTTCCACCCGGACAGTTACTGGATGGAGGGTATGCATGGACTACCGGAAGCTGAACAAGGTGACCTGCAAGGATCACTTTCCATTGTCGTTCCTTGACCAAATACTTGATTGCCTTGCTGGGCCTGCCTTCTATTGCTTTTTGGACAAATATTCTGGGTATAACCAAATCTTAATCGCTTCGGAGGATCATAGAAGACTATATTTACTTGTTCATATGGCACCTTTGCTTTCTCTCAAATGCCGTTTGGGTTGTGTAATGTCCTGGCGACATTCCAACGATGTATGATGGTCATGTTCATCGATATGGTGGAAGATATCTTAGAGTGTTCATGGGTGATTTCAGTGTGGAGGGTGATTCATTTGATGAGTGTTTGAGAAATCTGGATCGAGTGTTGGCCCAGTATGAAGACACAAATCTTGTACTCAATTGGGAAAAATGCCACTTCATGGTTGAGGAGCGCATAGTGTTGGCTCATATAATTTCAAGGCATGGCATCAAAGTTGACAAAGCCAAAATAGAGGTGATTTCAAGGCTTCCTCCCCCACTTCTATCTAAGGGGCGAGAAGTTTTCTTGGGCATGCGGGGTTTTACCGAAGATTTATAAAAGATTTTGCAAAGGTGGTAAGCCATTGTGCAAGCTATAGAAAAGGATACCAAGTTTGTGTACGATGAGGGATTTATGCAAGCATTTGAGCTTCTCAAGCTTAAGTTGACCACCACCCCTATCATTACTGCACCAAATTTGAGATTGTCGTTCGAGCTCATGTGTGACGCAAGTGACATTGCGGTTGGGGCGGTTTTGGGTCAAAACGTTAACAAAATATTTCATCCGATGTACTATGCAAGCAATGCCATGAATGAGGCTCAAAAATAACTACACAATAACTAAGAAAGAGTTATTATCCATAGTGTTTGCGATTGAAAAGTTTCGGCCGTATCTTATGGGGGCCAAGGTCATAGTGCACACTGATCATGCCGCCCTTGATGAGAAAGAAATAATCCAAAGCGAGGCTGATGTGATGGGTCTTATTACTTCAAGATTTTGATTTAGAAATTATGGACCGAAATGGTAATGAAAACCAAATGGCAGACCACTTGTCTCGCTTGGATGAGGAATGAAGGACATGTGATTGCCTAGAGATCAATGATACATTTCCCGATCAGCAACTACTTTTTGTGTCAATGAGTGATATGTCGTGGCTTGCAGGTGTTTCTAATTACCTTGTGACTGGTATCGTCTCGTGTGAGCTCTCTTCTAACAAAAGGAAGAAGCTCAAACGAGATAGTTTGTATTTATATTGGGAGGAGCCATATTTGTTCAAGATTTGCACGGACGGTGTGATCCAAAAGTGTGTCCTAGAGGAAGAGCAATTGAGTATCTTGGGGGCTTGTCATTCCTCTTTCTATGTTGGCCATCATTGTGGGGCGAGGACTGCTTCCAAAGTTATTAGTTGTAGATTCTATTGGCCAATTTCTTACAAAGATGCAAGTGATCTTGTGAAGAGGTGTGACGAGTGTCAAAGAGCGGGTGGAATTTTGAAGAAAGATGAGATGCCTCTCAATGCCATCCTTGATGTTGATACTTTTGATGTATGGGGCATTGATTTTATGGGCCCGTTTGTTAGCTTGTATGGTAACACATACATTCTTGTGGCGGTGGACTATGTTTCAAAGTGGGTTGAAGCCATGGCTTTGCCCAACAATGAAGCCCGGAGTGTTGTTGCATTTCTAAAGAAGAGCATTTTTCTAAGGTTTGGTACTCCTCGTGAAATCATAAGTGATGGGGGGTCTCATTTTTGAAATAGAGCTTTTGATACTTTGCTTTCAAAGTATGGTGTCAATCACAAAGTTTCAACTCCCCATCATTCTTAAGCTAGTGGTCAGGTTGAAGTTTCCAACAGGGAAATCAAAAGCATATTGTCAAAGACGGTCAATGCAAATAGGATCGATTGGTCAAAGAAGTTGGATGACGCTCTATGGGCTTATAGGACTGCTTACAAGTCTCCAATTGGTATGTCTCTGTATCAGCTAGGGTGTGGGAAAGCTTGCCATCTACCGGTTGAGTTAGAGCACAAGGCCATGTGGGCCCTGAGGAAGTTGAACCTTGAGTAGGATGTAGTTGCTAATCTTCGGGTGGAGCAACTCAATGAACTTGACGAATTTAGATTCCATGCATACTCTAGTTCGTCCCAGTATAAGGATAAAATGAAATACCTTCACGACAAGTTACTCGGGGCAAGGAGTTCAAGGTGGGGGATTTGGTGCTCTTATTCAACTGTTGGCTACGGTTGTTCCCTGAAAACCTCAAGTCAAAGTTGAGCAGACTATTTGAAGTAGTGTGTGACCTCGTTTGCTGCTCTTGATTTAAACAACAAAAGTGGGGAACTTTTTAGAGTGAATGGGCATAGGGTCAAGCATTATTTGGAAAAAATTGATGACAGCTATGTGGTGACACTCCTTCATTTCAAATGATGTGATGGTAACCTGCATCGTGCCGCGACGTTAAATCAGGCGCTTCTTGGGAAGCAACCCATGTTTTTCTCCTTTTGTTTTTATTTGATTTTAATTTGTAGTGTAGGATTGATTTTTTGGCTAACTGGTTGTGAGATGTTACAGCATTGTGTTGGTACAGTGCAGAACATGATAGAAATAGTGTTCAGGTCTTTGAACTTTGCAATGCGGCCTCACTACATTTAGTCGGACCGCACTGGTGAAGGGTGAAATGTGACCTCTCTGAAGTTTTCCACCGTGGCCGCACTATATTTTGAGCGGTCCGTGGTGGACGACTATGACCGCGGTCCATTTTATGCGGATCGTAGTGTGTTGCCTCCTCAAGCTCAGAAACTGTTGTGCAGTGCGGACCGCGGTCCATTTTATGCGGTCCACACTAGGGTAAGTAAGCCGGGCCCTGCGACTTTTTCTATAAATGCTCGAGGCCCAACGTTCAAATATTTTGAACTCTGACTCTTAGAATTGATACAAACACTATTCATCACTTCCTTTTGCTCATAATTGATTGTTTGGAACCGATTAGCTTCATTTCATCTCACATCTGGTACCATTACATTCCTTTTAGTTGTTCTCTTTTGTTAATTTATTTTAATTTTTGTTTTTGTTGCTTCCCTCTCTATGTTTCCCGTAGTTTTTTCAATTGTTTAGGCTATGGTAGTTAAATTTTTTATTAAGGTAGACTTAGTTAGTTAAGGGAAACATGTAGGGACACTAATTAGGTGTACATTTGGGCTTAAAATCAAAAATACGTTGAACCCTAATTTAGTGCCACAGTTGGGCATTCAGTGCGGACCACGGTCATTTTTGTGCGGTCCCGCAGTACCATTTTGTGCGGATCACATTGATGAAAGACCTGAAAGTTGAACCTGAGGGACTGCGGCCATACTACATTTTGTGCGGACCACATTGGCCCCTGTGCAATCGCACTATATTTTTGCGATCTGCACTGCCTAGATACAGAGTATAGGTAGTCTGAACCCCACCTCTGTGCAGACCGCGTGGCCATTTTGTATGGTCTGTATTGACCCTTGGAAGGCCACACACCATTTTGTGCGGTCCGCACTAGGTGGCTTCTGAAAATTGTCTACAATTTTTCTTGTTTGTTCTGCAACTCTTTCTGCAACACTGCTTTTAACAGCTTTTATTGATACTAACAAGCGTATTGAATTATGTTTGCAGACAATGGTGAAACAGCAAGGTAAAAGATCCAAACAACCAGGCAGAGGATAATCCTTCCGGGGAGGAAAACAGAAGATGATAAAACTCACTCCTCAAGTCTGGGAAAATAAAAAGACAAGAAAGATGATGAAGGGGCTGATAGAGCCATTAACATGTCGGGGAGTGAATACGAGCCCTCCTAGGAGATCTTCACCGACTCCGTGCCAGAGTTAGTCCCTGATTGGCCAGAGAGGAACAAGCTAAGAGACACACCCCCAGCATCCCCCATTGCCCAAGCATCAGTAAATGTTTCTTCTAAGTAGACTGAAGGCTCAGCTACCGGTAGTGGGGAATTTTCAACCTCTCCCACATCTTCATTACCTGGAGAGGGTGCAGTAGGTGATGAGGAGGAAGTAGGGGGAAATGAAGAAGTATGAGAAAGAGGTAAACTACAGGTGAGGGGGGTATTGCGAGAACTAGGAAGCCGAAGGTATGGCAAGACTGGTTCGTTAGTGAAGTAGCATACCATAAATTCCGGGAGTGGTGGCAGGTGAGGAAGTTGATCCCGGAAAGGATTTTTATAGATAAAGACTTGCTATCTCACAACCCCAATATGAGGAGGCAGTTTAGGGAGAGAAATGGCTGGGAGAAATTTTGGCTAACTGTGTAGACGCCAATGAGCACTTGGTCAAAGAATTTACACCAACATTTCCACATCAAAAAGGGTACAAAGTTGACCAAGGTGTGAAACTTGAAGGTATTTTTTGACGGGAAGACAATCAACGACTACCTTGGGTTTGATGAGGAGGATGAGATATTGAATATGGAAAAGATGGAAATGGGCAAGGAGGTCCGTCCCTGGTTAGAACAGTACCTAGAAATCCCAGTACCACCCCGGATTGGTTGACTGTGGGTATCAAGATTTTGAGGCGTAGTATGAATTTAGAGGCAAAGGGGTGGGAAACATTTGTGTGCAGCAAACTATACCCGACAACTCATGAAAACACCTTCCCTCTTCACCGGGTAGTGTTGGTGGCTTCAATTACGGCGGGGTACCTAATCAATGTGGGAAATGTGATGTCGAGGATAATTTCAATGGTGGGTGTTAAGCATGACAGAAACTACCCTTTCCCGTCTTTCTAACTATGTACTTTCGAGATCTAAAAGTGGAAAAGAGGCCCTTTGACATCAAAGTCAAAGCGAAGGCCCCATTTTCTTGGTACAACATGCAAGGGGATTATAACCCCAAGAGCAAGAACTTCAAAAGTACAGCTACTGCTCCAATTGGCCAGTCTGAAGAGCCAGTTGTGGTAGTGACGCATGCTAAGCCTGCCTATACGTCCATTGCGATCCCTCCTGGTCCATCCACCTCAGTAGACTTGGAGATTTTATCTTCCCATGCACATCCACTAACTGCCCACCGACTGAGCCAGGCTCTTCATAGTATCAAAAACTAGATACAGATTGCGTTATCCAAGTTGTCTACTCTCACTACCGCGGGTAGAGTCTCAGTCGCCACCTCCACCCCCACAGGTTCCCCAGTCAACAGAGGATGCTCTCATAGATATTTTAGACAACCAGAAGAAAATCCTTGACACTCAGAAGGTGCTTACTGATGCAGTTGATTCACATAGCAAGGCTCTCAAGGAGATTTCTAGGGAGCACAAGAAGCTGAGGAAGACACGGGCCTCCAAGGAATCCGTGAAGGAGCTGAAAGCTGATGCTGACAGAATGAAGGCAGATCAGTTGCCTTTAGATTTACCGCTCCAGGACCCAGTACCAACAGTTTATCCCCAGCCGGGGCAGTTATAGAGGCCTCCTAGGAGGAAGAGGATGATTCCCAGAGCAAATGATGCAGTATCCAGTTGGACGAACCACCAAAGGCTTCCTCCAGTCAGCCACATGATGCATTTCAGGAGCCTGTCCAGGCCCATTTCCCAGCAGCACAACAGCAGGCTATCGAGAACCAGTCTGAGGTTCCCCAGCACAGTGAGGACCCAAGGACCACTCAGGAGCCCATGCAGACAAACAGGTCATAGGGAGTCTCTCCTTCCTTTTCCATTATCTTTTTGGTGCTTTATTTAGACTAGTTAGCATTAAAGACAATGCCAGCTTTCATTTGAGGAGATAGGGCCTACTTTTTATTTTACGGATTCATTCGAATGACTGTATATATATATATATATTTGATACTTTTTATGCTTTCTTTATCTTTTCATCTTTGGGTTGTATATAATTTTAATATTTTGTTACATTAATCGCACTTTTATTTTACTTTGGGTCTATATATAAAATTATATTACATTGTACATATTCATCTGATCCATTGCATATTCAAATCCCCTCTTGTATATATTCATTCTATTTTCTACAAAATTTTCGTTCTTAGCTTCTTATTTGTGATTCGCAGCTTTTTGTTTTGAATGTTTGCAATAAGCCTTTGGTTTTCTTAATACCACAGTTCTTTCCAAAGGTAGAGTTTCGTGTGAACCAGGTGGCTCTTCCCAATGATTGATGGCATGACAACTTTCTTAAGGGTTTGAGTCTGGTTTTTTTTATTTTTATTTTTAGTAGTTAGTAGTTAAGGGTGCCTCAAGCAAAGCTTCACTTGGGAGTAGCACATTTGCCTTTGAATTATGGTCAAAATGAATTTGTTGTGTTTAGAATGGTAAAGGTCGTGACCTTGAGACTCTTGTGTTTATCGGTAATCATCAAGTAGCTTTTCGAGACCATTGTGTGCACAAATCTTATCTAAGGTCGTCGTGGGCCCCTAACTTTGTGTCTTTAACAATCCCATAGCTTGTGTGCTGAGTAATCCCATTGTAAGTCCAAGTCCAGAGCAATTGGTCTAGAACTTGCCCTGAATGTTTGTTGAGGGAAATCCTATGTGAATTTTGATTTGAGACATGATTATAGGCTCTCCTTGGTCCAAATGATAGCTTGAGCACTTACCATAACCTACCAATGATAAGATCCTTAGTCAACCCTTTTGAGACTTAGACCTTTTTCCTTCAATAATCATGATACAAGCCTATAGCCATTCTAAAAGAACCCTCTCTTGGAGACCGATCTTTCCTTTAGCACATGGCAAAATTATGAGTTTGGGGGGAGAGATGAGGATTGCAAAAAAGTGGTAAAAAGGCACAAAAATAAAGAAAAGGAAAGGCAACGAAAAAGAAAGAAAAGCAAAAAGACAAAAAGAATGTTCAATATGAAAAAGAATAAAAGGGAATCAAGAAACACAAAATGAAAGGTGTTGAAAGTTGAAAAAGCAGAAAAGATTCGAAATGCATAAGAAAGAGTGACAGTGTGTCTCTCTAACCCCTTAGAAAGAATTGAAATGACTTAAAGAGTCAAGTGAATGAGTGTCAAACAAATCAAAATAAGTGATTAAAGAAAGATGGAGCCTACTTAGACCAAAACATTTCCTACCATGAATCAAAAGCCTTTACAATGTCTCCACAAAAGCCCTATATGATCTTGAGTTGGATGAAGCTTACATTAGTGGATACTCACATAAGGGGTAAGCATATCGTACCTAGAGCCGGGCGTGTGACTTTTTCTTGAGAAAGATGAGTGAGCTTTCATTGACCTCGTTCTGGTTGCCACTATTCTAAAGGGGAAGTTTGCTTAGGGAGAGTTGAGGATGTATGAGTTTGGGTTCCACAATGACCGAAGTAATAGAAAAGAGTTCTTTGATGTGTTGAGTCAATTTTTGATGCTCTTGTGTCGCACTTAATCCTTGAAGTTTCAAAGAGTAAAATATTCATTTGTATTGAGGGAAATTGTTAGTCCCAATTGATGCTAGATGAGGTTACATTAGGACAGTTGAAAATTTCTTGGATTTTCCCTTAAGGGGTGAGTCTTATTTTGTTTGCTTGAGGACAAGCAAAAGCTTAAGTTTGGGGGAGTTGATAACTAGGGACATTGATGCATTTTATACTCCTTCTTGCTTATGTTTTGATTGGAAATTCATACAAAATAGTCCCAAAAGGTTCATAATTTATGCTTGATTGCAGGTACGATCAACAAAGTGACAAGATGTCAAAGATCAGATCAAAAGGAGTGAAACTTGCATAAATACCAAGACAAGACAAAGCTCAGGCAAAACAATCCCAATGCAGCCGCACACTATTCTGTATGGCCTTCACAAGGAGATTCAAAGAGCTTGATTTCCAGGCAAAGAGGCAGTGCGTTCGCACTAGGTTTTGTGCGGTCCGCACTAACATCAATGTGGGCACACTTGACTTTGAGCGGTCCGCAGAGCCAAGAATCAGAGAAGTGCCAAGTTGGCATTTTTAAGCCAATGTGGCTCGCGCTCCATTTTATGTGGACCGCACTAGAAGCCTCCACGACCGCAGTCCATTTTCTACCATCCGCAGTGCCTGAGTTCAAAGAGATAGGATTTCATTTTCAGAGCCCTAGTGTGGCTGCACTCCATTTTGTGCGGTTCACACTAACCCAGAAAGGGTATTTTTGTCCAGAGTTATCAACGTAGTATAAATAGTTTCTTTTCCATTTTTAGGTCAAGCAGATAGTTTTTAGCTATAGCTGCGCTCGTGGGTTCGAAGTATTTAGCCATTTTGGGCAATTTTATCTATGTTTCAACATTGAATCTTGTTATTTATCTTAGTGATTAATTAATATGAGTTGTTCTTCATCTATTTCTTTGTCTTCTTCTTCAATTATGAGTAGTTAGACCTATATTCTAGGGTTGTTGCTCAACCCTTGTGTAGGTAATTAATGATTCTTGTGGTTTAGAGCTAGATTGACTATGGGTGTTTGGTATTTGGAATAATTTCATGTTTAATTGTTAAATTAGTGGTTGCAAACATTAGTTTGTGTTTAGTTGATTTTGGCTTTTCTTGAGGAAGAGAGCATAAGTCTCTGAAATTAGTCCAACAAGGAATTGAGGCGTACTCAAGAGATTGATAGCCCCAATTAAAGGGTTAAATCTAGAGATAGTAATACCCGACATGAACCCTTTTTTATTGTGCAAATTTGCATACCCGATTGGTCTTGAGAAAGTCAATTCGGGCAAAATCACTCAAACTACTGAGAGGTATAAAGTGAGTAAAATAGTGCAAAGGTTATATCATACTCCCCAAATATGTCAATCGTGTCTTGAACTGAAGTATATGGTAATTGACCACCTAAGCGAAAGTCACTACCCTAGTGCTTTTTAACTATTTTATCAACTTGTAATATCTTATTCATAGCTTATTCTAGTGTTAATTTAGCATAATTGTAATTAATAAAATTAGAAGTAATTCAAAAACCCAAAAATGTTTAAAAGTGCAAATAAGAACAATTACACAACTCTAAATTAGGTAGATAATGGACTCCAACTTCCAGCTCTCTGTGGAAATCGATCCCAACCTTAATCGGGTAAATGCTGCTTCGACCTTCTCTCGCTACTCAATAGTAGTGTAGGGTAGGCGTCGATCAATCCTCATCATAACACAAGGGTGGTTTTTTTGTGCTTCTTAAACGGGTAGCTCTTCCATACAACACAAGGTCAAAGAGCAAGGTAGTCTTTGCTAGCAAAGACTTGGACTCGTCGAGCGAGTTTGTGGAGTCGGATTCTGAATTGAAATGGGAGGTCCAAATGTTGAAACAACAAATAGCATAAATGTATCTTTCTTGGATCAATGGGCATCCTTCACCTTCATTCCTTGCTAACTACACTGAAAATCCTGCAACTATCTCACCATTATCACAAATCCTGATTCCCACTGCTGCTGATATCTCCTCATAACTTTTTCACACTTTACCTGCCAAAACTACCTCATATCCCGCTCCTTTGTCCACTCATGCTCTTGTAGCTCCTCCTCCAACTACTTTTCCTCGATCCTCTAACGAGACTGTGTTCAAAGCCCCCGATTCCCAACACTATGCTCCAGAACAATTCTCGGATCCATACTCTCACGCTCCTCATTTTAAGCCTCTTGGTGAAATTAAAAAGCCTACTAAGGCAGTGGATCAAGATGAGATATCCAGGAAGGTGAAAATCTTAAAGCAGTCTGTAAGAAACATGCAAGGGATAGGGGGTCAGATGAGCGTGGCTTATAAAGATTTGTGCTTGTTTCGTGACATCCAACTGCCTGCTGTGTTTAAGATGCCAAAGTTTGATTTATATAACGGATATATAGATACTGTGGCCCATTTGAGAGGCTACTACAATAAGATGAGAGACGTCGATGGGAAGGATAAATTATTGATGGCATATTTCATTCAGAGTCAAGTAGGGCAGATCTAGAGTAGTACACCCGCCAAAATGCTAGCAGGTGGAACACATGGGACAATATGACTCAGGCCTTTGCCTGCACTTCCAATACAATATAAAAATTGTCTCGGATTGCATGTCCCTCACCAAGATGTAAAAGAAGCCTAAAGAAAGCTTTAAGGAATACTGGCTCAGATGGAGAGAGCAAGTTGCCAGAGTCAATCCCCCTTTAGAAGAAAAAGAGATGATCGAGTACTTTCTTCAAGCTTAACAGCCAACTTACTTTGGGCGTCTGATCACAGTTGTGGGTAGGCCTTTTAATGATGTGGTAAAAATGGAATAAATGGTAGAAGATGGGTTGAAGTCTAGCAAGATCATGAGTCATTCTAATTTTAAAGCCACAACACAAGCAATTTAGAACGACATAGGAAACTTTCTAGGTCAGAACGAACATGATGATCTTGCCATGGTTGTCTCAGGATCAGGGCAGTTTCAACGGGTCCACCTCACCAATATACTCAGCCTCAACCCCAACCCCAACCCCAAACCTATCCCCGACCTCCACATAATCCACCTCAATATTATCCTTCTAACAATGTCCGGTCATCTGTCCAACCACCGGATCACTCCTTGTGGCAAGTGCCAGCACCATATAATGCATTCTTGCCTTCACAATATTTTTGAGCCCCCAACAACCCTAGAAAATAGGGAAAGGTAGGGGAGCAAATGCAAAGAAATAGTTTCACGCCAATCGAGAAGTCCTAAACAAGCTTGTTTGAAAAGTTAAAGCATTCTGGCCTGATTGAGCCGCTCCTCGGCTATACTCCAGACCCATATGCAAAAGGTTTTGATCATACTGTATGATGCGTGTACCACTCTAATGTCCAAGGGTATAGCATCGAAGACTCTCGTGCTTTGAAAAGGGAAATAGAAAGAATGATTCAAGAGGGGTAATTGTGATCAAGGACAGTGATAGGGAGCATGCGAATTCTCTTGGGAACTTGCTGACTGAAGTTAATGATATTAAAGTTGGTAATGGTCTTGGAAATATTGATGTGGAACCCAGTGGTTAAGATATCGTGCTTGGTAATTGGAAAGACGCTCCATTTCTTGGTTAGTCGAGGAGGAATTTTGGTGGTTTATTTTATTGTCATTTCTGTTGTCGGGGTTATTTTAGGGTTGTAATCCGGATATTGTCTTGTGACTCAAATCCTTCTATACTTTTATTTTTCCTAGTTTGTTTAGTGGTAGTAGCTCGTTAAGTGTTGTCTGGTTTGTTTCAGGGTTGTAACCCAAACTTATTTTACTTGTTTTATTATTCAAACACTTCCACCATCTGTCTAATGCAATTTTCTATTTTATGTTATTTCTAGTCAGTTGTTTGTTGAGTACTCTTTCCCTTTTATAGCTCTTTTCCTGCTGACTCTAGTGACATGACATGCACGCGTAATTCTCAACTTCGTCTTAAAAATTAGTTTAGTCATGAAGCAATGAACAATTTTGAAGATGATAGGGACATTTGAGGGAAATAAGTAAATGCACTTTAAGATAATTTCAAGCCCGAATTGTGTGAAACAGGGGAAGATGTAACATAAAGAAACACTATTAAAATTTACCTTGCCGCATCAAGTTGAAACTAAAAGCAAGTTTGCCTCAAATTGGCAGGGACTGTTTGTGGTAACGAGAGTGTTGTCCGATGGTGCTTTGAATTTAACAGCTGTAGAAGATAAATGTGTGGATATGTTTATCAATTATTTTGCCGTCAAAAGATATTACGTATGATTTCTTTGGTTTTTTTAATTGTGTTGTTTGTATTTGGCATGCTTTGAAGATTGGAATGAAGAAGGCATTTTATTCTGCTATCTAAACACTTTATCCTTTGTTACCCCTTTGAGCCTCGTTTATATTCTTTTTATATTTCTCTTTTGGAATCAGAAGCAGGGTTTAGAAATATGATATAGAATAAAAAAAAGAAAAAGAGAAAGAAAAAATGGAAAAAGAATAAAGAAAAGAAAAACGAAAAAAAAAAGAAAAAAATTTCCTTGTTTTAGAAATTGGGGCAAAGATTTTAGAATAGATTCCAAAAGTTATAAATAAATTAACCTTGTTGTTTTAGTTTTTTGAGCCTTTATGATATCCTTTCTTTCCACCCCTGTCCAAAAGCCACATTATAGTACAAAAGTACCTCTCAGATAATTTTTGAGAATGTTGAGTTTAGACATGTCAGGAGCATATGATGTTTTTACTATGATCTACGCCTTGTCATCAACAAATAAGAGGAAACAGAAGGAAAACAAAAAATGAGAGTCTTATCGGTGAAAACCTTCACATGCACCATAAAGCGATAGTAAGTTGAGAGAAAGAACAAAATGAGAGAGTCTTGATGGTGAAAACCCTTCGGTCACTATTAGTCGAATAAGGACCGTGAATCAGATGAGATAATCGAAGCATTGAAGCCAGTTTTATGACTCAAACGTACAACAACAGTTGAACGTTAGACTTGCTTGACAAATTAGGCAACTTAATCAAAAGGTGCATGTCATGGTCATTAGAGTTGGTGTCCACATCTGATATGTTTCTACTTTGTAATTTTCTTGTAAGGTATTATCTCTTTCCATTGTCCCTTACTCTATTCTTTTGGTCTTGTTTACTTCCTATTCTTGAGTCTGTTTGGTCAAAACAAGTGAGAAATGATTTCAAGATTTGCTACCACTTTTCCAATTGCGCAAAACAGAATATGTCTTGTACATCAAAGTGACATAAGCCAGGAAAGAACAGTAGGTGCACTGAGTTGGCAACAATCAATGTGTTTTGTGATTCATGTAGAATACAAAGGCTCGGTATAGGTCTATTCATGAGCAAAATGCAACAGGTAGATTGTATTGAGTTTAAACAGATCAAATGTATTTTCTGTGATAATGTTGGCAGAGAAATTGGTTAACCAATAACAAGAAAGGTCTTCAAAGTGGAAATCAAAGTTATCATGACAAGTGAAGGAGCAATAGACCTCAAGGCCAAGGCCATTGGCATACGTCGGGGAAAGAGCAGCAAGCACATTGAGTTGGTAACAATCAACGTGCTTTGGGATTCATGAGAAATGCAAAGGTTTGGTAAATGTCAATTCATGAGCGAAATGCAACAGATAGAAGGTATTGAGTTTGAATGAATCAAAAGTATTTTCTATGATAAGGGTGACAGAGAAGTGGTTTGTCAATAAACAAGTAATGTCTTTCAAGTTGAAATCAAAGTTATCATGGCAAGTGAAGGAGCAATCACCGCAAAGTCAAGGCCACAAACCAACCACCATGCTTAAACTCACAAGTTCTCTTTGTTTGAAACATGGACGAAATCTATGTTTATATCAAAGCTTGGAATCATGAATTTTCAGTTGTAATGCCCCAATTCAGTTTACGCAATGGCTATTGAGAAAATCACACATCACCCCTAGGAGAAGCACTTCCTAGTTTGGGTTTTCAAGTTATATTTTGTTGTAGGATACGCACTTCCTAAATTGAGATTTTACCCTTGGGAGACGCACTTCCTAGTTTGGATCATATGAGTTTGAGTCACTGATGGTTTTAACCCTAGGAGACGCACTTACTAGTTTAGGTCTTTCAAGTTATATTTTATCTTAGGAGACGCACTTCCTAAATTGAGATTTTACCACTAAGAGATGCACTTCCTATTTGGTTCATTTAAGTTTATTCCTTGGAGATGCATTTCCTAGTCTGGTTCAGTGAAGTTTTACCCCAGGAAATGCAATTCCTAATCTGGGTCTTTCAAGTTATATTTTATTTTAGGAGACGCACTTCCTAAATTGAGATATTACCACTAGGAGATGCACTTCCTATTATGTTCATTTAAGTTCATTCCTAGGAGATGTACTTCCTAGCCTGGTTCATTGAAGTTTTACCTGTAGCCGACGCACTTCCTAATCAAGGTCTTTAAAGTTATATCTTGTCATAGGAGACGCACTTCCTAAAGTGAGATTTCATTCATAGGAGACGCACTTCCTAGTTTGAGTCATTGAAGTTTCACCCGTAGGAGATGCACTTCCTAGTCTAGGTATTTTAGGATACACCAGTAGGAGACACACTTCCTAAATTGAGAGTTCATTTGTGGGAGACGCACTTCCTAGTTTAAGCCATTGAAGTTTCACCCCTAGGAGACGCATTTCCTAGTCTAGATCTTTCAGGATACACCTGTAGGAGACATACTTCCTAAATTGAGAGTTCATTCATTGGAAACACACTTCCTAAATTGAGTCATTAAGTTTCATCCCTAGTAGATGCACTTCCAAGTCTGGATCTTTTAGGATACACCTGTAGGAGACGCACTTCCTAAATTGAGAGTTCATCCATAGGAAACTCACTTCCTAGTTTGAGTCATTGAAGTTTCACCCCTATGAGATGCACTTCCTATTCTAGGTTTTTCAGGATATACTTTTAGGAGATGCACTTCCTAAATTGAGATTTTATCCCACGACATGCACTTTCTAGTGTGAGCGATACAAGTTTTACCCCTAGGAGACGCACTTTCTAGTTTGATTCATTCAAGTTTCACCCCAAGGAGACGCACTTCCTAATTTGGTTTATTCAAGTTTTATTTTTAGCAGACGCACTTGCCAGTCAAATGTTTTTTATTTTACTCATTGGAGACATCACATCCTAGTCTAGTCTTTAGTTTATTCTCATTATTGAATCAATAGCATAAGTAGTTTACAATTTTTCTAACAACTCACAAATCTTCCTAGTGCAAACTGGAGCAGAAAATTTTGTTTGTTTTGATTGCAGGCACCCACATGAAAAACAAGGGAACACAGAAAGATTCAGCAATCAGGAACCCACCTGGAAAATAAAGGAAGACGGTTTAAAAGAAAAGCAGTGTCAAGAAGAGGAACAATTTCGGTTCAGCAATCAGGCACTCACATGGAGAACAACGGAAGACAGTTCAAGTTTCAAGGAAAAGCTATTGTAGGGAAAAATGGTTCAAGTTTCAGGGGAAAATAGTTTCAAGTAGCAAGAGAAAAGAGTTCGAGTGTCTACAGTCAGGAGCCCACCTGGAAAACAAAGGGAAAATAATTCAAGTGTTAGAGGAAAGGAATACAATTCAAATGTTGGTAATCAGTCGCCTTCCTGGCGAACAAAGGGAAAGCAGTAATGTTCAAAGGAAGACGGTTCAAGTTCATCAATCAGACGCCCACCTAGAAAACAAAGGGAAAACAATTCAAGTTTCAGAGGAAAGGAAGACAATTCAAATGTTAGTAATCAAGCGTCTGTCTGGAGAACAAAGAGAAAGCGACAATGTTCAAAGAAGACGGTTTAAGTTCAGCAATCAGGCGCCCACCCAGAAAACAAAGAGAAAACAATTCAAGTTTCAGAGGGAAGGAATACAATTCAAATGTTGGTAATCAGGCACCTACCTGAATAACAAAGGGAAAGCAGAAATGTTCAAAGAAAGATGATTCAAGTTCAGCAGTCAGACGCCCACCTGAAGAACAAGGGAAAATAGGTCAAGTTTCGAGGAAAAATAGTGTAAGTATTGGCAATCAGGCGCCCACCTGAAAAATAAGAAGAAGGCAGTCCAAGTTTCTAAGGAATACAGTTAAAAAGTTGGCAATCAAGCACCACCTGGAGAATAAAGAAATTCACTTCAGAATGCAATTCAAGTCAGCAACTAAAGAAGCTCACAAATAGAATGTGAGTCAACAGTCTGAGATGATCAACGGAAGTTAGTCACAATCCAGAATAAAAAAAAGGGAAAGTGAATCCAAATGCAAAAGTTGATGAAAGATATGGGCTGCTCAAGACATGACTGAAGTCACAAGCATGGTATGTCTGGTTTTGATCTGAAAATTTGAAGAAGAATGAACTAGCACCTGCAACTAGTAAGCATCAAGGTTCAAATCAAAAGTATGCATGAAGAACCATTCAAGACTCAAGACCAAGGTTCAAAAGACTTATAGATAGGAATCTTATACCTCATAGTTTGTGGGCTTAGTTAGTCTTTTTTATTTTTTGATTTTGATATAATAACAGGATCGCAGACCGGAACCTCGATGGAACGGCACCTCGATCGGCTCTTCATGTTGGTATACTCCATCATCTTACTCACTTCTGAACGACATGTGGCCTAATTGTTTTATAGCCAAGGATATGTAGGCAGCTCAGATATCAGGGCTCGGTCACATTCTCCTTTCTTTTAGCTTTAGGTCTCTTTAAATAGGAGCCAGGTCAAAAACCTGTCTAGTCGTTCTTTATTTGAAAATACTTCGTATTTCCAATCAAAGAAGGGCAGATGTAGACATGTGATTTTTGACCCTCCCCAAGATTTTATATATTTTAGCATGTAAATATTTAGTTTAGGCTTAATATAGCCATTTCAACTATTTTTGGCTCCTTTACTTTATTTTCTCACAAAAAATGAAAATTACAAAAAATAATTTCATTAAGGTTTGTAGTCATTTTTAATCTTGAAAAATTCCAAAAATAACTTTATTACAAAGGTCAATCGTATTTTAATAATTATTTTTACTTAAGTAGGGTATATTAATATTCTTGATAATATTCTATATGGAATTTTTAGTTAATTAAGCTAATTTTAAACAAATCTAGTCTTAAAGACCCAAGTATCTAGCTCATTAGCTAAGACAATACCCTTAAACCCAAATAATAATTTATACGTAACCTATAAAAAACGCTAGGACTTAAGAGCTGAAAATACAAAAAAAAATATAGACTAGACCTAGGACCTAATTGAGACAACCAACCACAATAATACAAAGAAGAGGACCCTCACCCTAATGTCTTCTTTTTCATAGAAGACCATCCTTTTTCTCAGCAACGACCCTACCCTACGACTAAACCTTCACCAGTTCACCCCTTATTGTTGTTCCTTCTTCTTCACCTCACAGCAAATCGACTGCTGCTCCTTCACCACCGAAAATGGCCGGAAACCGACGACGGAATTTCGTTTCGACAATGGAGTTCATTTAAAGTGGGGAGTTCATTTGAGGTAGTCGATTGAGTTTCACGTCCGTTGTTCTATTTAGTGTAACATTTCTGTTGAGATTGTAGGCCGCTAGATTTGTTCGTTAGGTCTGTTCAGTTTCGTTCGAGGTTGCCCGACAGATCTGGGTTCTATCGAGTTATGTCTATCCAAATTTTTTGGTATTAAGCATTTTCAGATTCAAAATTACTTCGATTTGAGGTCCGTCACTATCTTAACCTTTATTTGTTGATTTTGTCTTATATTGGTTGAATGAAAAACTTGTGTGAATTTTGTCCTGCTTGTGATATTTTGCAACGGAATATCCGCCTTTAATCAAAATTTCATTGTTTGTTTAAGCTAGTTTATTTACCAGTGCAAGGTTAGAATAGAATGTCATTTTGTACTTCATTTTTGTATGTTTCATAGTAGTTCATTTTTCATTTTGTTTTCTTACTGGTTGTTCTTAGACCTTTGTAATTTTATAAATCCCCGGAAGGTGGACTGTCTGAACTCTCGTTTTTTGATAAGTTTTTTTTTTTTTTTTTTTTTTTTTTTCAGAATAAATGTATATGAAATTGCTTACTGCTGATGAAGAGATAGTAAGTCTATAAGAAATGATAGCAAATATATGTAATTGGGGCAACCGAAAGAAATAGTTGAAGTTTTCCTATAGTGAATTTCCTTTTATTCAGGGGTATATTGTCGACAGCAACATAGGGATTGGGTGAACCTTTTGTTGGTTATAATTAAATCGTTCCTTCTTTATCTTGGTATAAAATTAGTTTCCTCAATAATTTTAAGAAAAGAAAGCAGATTGCTACTGTTGGAAGACAAAAGAATCTGACTAATTGAAATTGAATGGAAATCGGGTTATCGTGAACCTTTGTAGTTTGCTTTAGGTATATTTAATATACACGATATATACAGGTTAATGTGGCATAATTACAATTCTAAAAATAAAATCGGAGTATGCGTTCGCATAACATTGGCCGAAATTTTCTTAATAATAATAAAACATTATTAATTTGGACAAGTTTGCGTGATATGATTTTTGACGCGCCAAACAAATGGTACTTGTACGCGTAATCCGTTTCAAGATAATTTTTTTAATGTAAAGGCGGTATGGTAAGCAACCCCCACTTCCAACCGAGAGGTGAGTTCGAGTCTCCCCAAGAGCAAGGTGGGAAGTTCTTGGAGGGAAGGATGTCGGGGGTCTATTTGGAAACAGCCTCTCTATCCAAGGGTAGCGGTAAGGTCTGCGTACATACTACCCTCCCCAAACCCCATTAGTGAGATTATACTGTGTTGTTGTTGTTGAAAGGCGGTAAAAGGTAAATGCACATAGGTTCTTAAATGAGTAATTAAAAAATTTTAATCAAGCCAAGTATGATCAAAGCAACCGTGCTAAAACTACGAAACTTGCGAATGCCTAACACCTTCTTCCTAGTTAACCGAATTTCTTACCCAGATTTTTGTATTTGCAGACCGTAAATAGAGTCAAACTTACTCGGTTCAGGATTTTAAATCGGCGACTTGGGACACCATAAATTATCCCAAGTGCTGACTCTGATTTAATATAACTGATCCCGTTTTGATTTTCACTTAAATTGGAAAAAACTCCTTTACACCCTTCCGGAGGTAGGGGAAAGGAGGTGTGACAGCAGGAACCCAAGTTCAAGAGCTTCACTTATTTTTCACGACTTTATTGCTGAAGGTATGGTCGTCAAAGAAGCATTTCAAGTGCATGCAATGATTGAAAAGCTGTTTCTTCGTGGAGAGATTTTAAAAACTATTCTGAGCACAAATGCAAAGAAATGAAGTTGGAAGATCTTGTGATTCGTCTCAAGATTGAGAAGGACAACAAAATAATCGAGAAGAAGTCTTGTAAAATTCAACGATTATGGGAGCTAATATTGTTAAGGAGACTGCTCCAAAAAGTAAGAAAAGGAGGAGGTCTTTTGGACACACTAAGGACCAGAATAAAAAAATAATTCAAGGGCAAAATTTTTATAATTGTGGAAAAGCTGGTCATAAAGTCCATGATTGTCGTCTCCCAAAAATAGATAAGGAAAAGAGATACCAACATAGTGGAAAAGAATGATGGCATTGATGATCTGTGTAATAAGTTCTTATTTTAGTTATTAAGTGCAACAAGTTGATCAAACAATCGCTTGGCACAATCCATGTAGATTTCAATAGTCATTGTCCTGAGACAAGGCATAAAGAGCATCTTTTAGAGTGCGAACTTAGCTCTAGAATCTGAAGCATAAGTGGTCTGTGGACGAGACCAAGCAACATAGGCGGTGGTTACTCCAACCACCTGGGAGAGAATAGATTTAGAGAGGAAACCTGGGATCCAACTTAACACAATTTGGTTCTTGATTTACCAGTCTGTGTATTCTGGATTGGAGTATCGTTAAGATCTTTAGGAGAAGAGGAAGAAGATGATGATTGGTTCAAAAAATCCTTTTCATGGATTCCTACAAGGTGGAAAGGCAGTACGACCTTCCACTGATAAATAAATTGCACAAAGAAAAGCTATAACAATCGATAAATTATTACACATTTTCTCTAATTTGTGGTTTGTACATATGTGGTAGGTGACATTATATAGTGCACTTATTAATGCACTGAAATTGTAAGAGGATTGAAGCAGCATTACATTACTTGTTGTAGATAAATATAAATAACTAATTCATTGGCCCCTCTAGCCTTTCTGTATGTGAAGATCTCACTAGAGCACCTTCTACTTTTAATATGTCATAAAATAGATCAGAATTATTCTCAATGAGTTCATAAGAAATGATTTTATTTTTTTCATTGGGTCCGAATAAAGACCAAAGATCTTGAACGATCGATCCAATAGTCACAGAACAAGTGAAAAGATAAAGAAGTATGTTAATAATCTCTTCCTGCTCATTCCAAGCTCAAAGTACCATTTGTACAAATAAGAATTCCGAGGTCATTCTGATCTATTATAAAAGATAACTCTCCAACAGAACACCATAAACCATGCAGACTTATATATAAATTAATAGACTTATACCACGAAAAATAATAATGTTCAAATGCAGTACTACAATTTTGTGTGCAGCTAACTATATACGTGTATGCAAACCTGTCAAGTAGTGAACTTTGGAGTAGGAATGATGAATAAGGGCGGTGGAATCGTCGAGTCACGACCAATAGGCGGCTCGTTGAAAGAAATAAGGGTGCGGATGCTGCCATCTTGAAGGACAATTATGTTCAGATCATTACAAGAACTTAATGAATAGTATCCACTCTCAATATAGTATATTGGGTCGTTGGGTTTGTGACCAACTTTGAAATCTTAACACTTAATGGTTTACGACATATTCCAACCCTTAGCAGCTCATCAGTTGTAGTCTTTACGAGATAATATTTTCCAGAGTCACACAAATTGGAATCTTGATTTGCTAAATTGTCATATTTTTAAGTAGTTTTATCAGTAGGTGAAACGACACCTTTGTTATTTACAATTGTAGTCGACCCAACTGGATTCCGCCCAACTGGCGGTATAGTAAAAGACGTCATGATTCACTCCAAATCATGTACCCTTGGTATTTGCTACAATTAAGAATCACATTCAAAGAATTATGACGCTAAAGGTCGTGGTACCGAAATGCAGTCATCCAAGAATACAACAGACTCCATAGATATATATAAAAGGGGAGAACCTTCCCCACTGGGGGCTTCTTCTCTTTCCTTCCCTCCGTAATCTTCTAAGTAGTAAAAAGGTTTTAAGATTTCTTGGGTTTAAGAACTGATCCCTCAAATATGATGTAAATAATACTCTCCATCGATTGGTGGAAAGAAACAATTTCTATAAGACTGATTGCCCCTACTTTATCTCATTCCATATCGTCTGCTTTATTTATAGATTTGAAACTTGTGTGCTTGGCTAAGATTTACCTATTCATCTTCACTTATTGATTTAATCAAAAATGTTTCAATGTCTTTTGGTCAAATAATTTGGCGCCGTCTGTGGGGATATCTTAGTCAAAGTTTGTAGTCTCCTTCAGATCGAAACCCCGAAACATAATCGTTCACCAAAAAGGAATGGTGAGTGAACCTCGCATGCTAATCCAGAGCACAATGTTGCATAGAAACAGAAGTCATGATCAAATCTCTGTGCAAAGCTTACAAGAGAGGACAACGCTCAACACGCAAATCCCATAAAGGAATGGAAATATCTTATAGAATAACCCACGCATCAAATGATCCACAGACCTAACCCACGCAAAGCCAATGCATGCAATAAAGGGGGAAGGCTGAATACGGCCGCCGATTCCACAAACCATCATGTCATCGACCACCTAAAAGTTAGGAAAATCAAAATACCTCATAAGGCTATCCTCGCCTGTTGAATCATTGGATCAAGGTAAGGAAGAGTTCATCTCGGCTCATCTTATGTTGCTTGCTTGAACAGGGACGTAAACATCGCATGGGCGAGCAATTAAAGAAGCACTTCGGCTAAAGATTAGAAAGATTAATACAAAATAACCCGAATATCGCCGGTTCATACGCCTCAGCTCCTAGGAAGTGGCGTCCCCTGAGTGATGCTCCTCCACACCAGGTGCATCCCAATCAGGATCCCCTCGAGGAAATTTCGAATGGAGCGAGAAGGGAGATGTCACCAAGTCCAAGGGGCTAAACAAGGAAATTCTAATATATACATAAAATATATGTTAGCAAAATAACATTGTTCAATACTCTTCGGCATCGCACCATCCAGATCAAATAAACTAGGACTACGACGGGTTAACATTTAGACGAGAGCTCGAAATAACACACTTAAAAATAGGGTACATCGTCAAAGAGAAGAGTTAGACCTCGATCAAATAATGACGAGTTAATATTTCTGACGAAAGCTTGAAATAACACCCTTAAGGCTAGGGGCTATCGCCAAAGAGAAGAGTTTCACCTCGATCGAACAACGACGGATTAATATTTCGACGAAAGCTCAAAATAACACCCTTAAAGCTAGGGACCATCGCTAACAAGAAGAGTTCGACCTCGATCGAACAACGACGGGTTAATATTTCGATAAAAGCTCGAAATAACACCCTTAAGGCCAAGGGCCATCCCCAAAAAGAAGAGTTCGACATCGATCGAACAACGACGGGTTAATATTTTGACGAAATCTCGAAATAACATCCTTAAGGCCAAGGTCCATCGCCAAAGAGAAGAATTCAACCTCGATCTAACAACGACGGGTTAATATTTCGGTGAAAGCTCAAAATAACACTCTTAAGACCAGGGGCCATCGCCAAAGAGAAGAGTCGACGAGTTAATATTTCAACGAAAGATCAAAATAACAACCTTAAGGTCAGGGGTCATCACCAAAGAGAACAGTTCGACCTCGATCGAAAAATGACGGGTTAATATTTAGAAAAAATCTCAAAATAACACCCTTAAGGCCAAGGGTCTATCTCCAAAGAGATGAGTTCAACCTCGTTCAAACAACAACGGGTTAATATTTTGACAAAATCTTGAAATAACATCCCTTAAGGCCAAGGGCCATTGCCAAAGAGAAGATTTCAACCCCGATGGAACAATGACGGGTTAATATTTCGACAAAAGATCGAAATAGCACCCTTAAGGTCAGGGGTCATCATCAAAGAGAAAAGTTCGACCTCGATCGAACAATGATGGGTTAATATTTCGACGAAAGCTCGAAATAACACCCTTAAGGCTAAGGCCATAGACGAAGATAAGGGTTCGACCTTGATCGAACAACGACGGGTTAACATGTTGATGAGAGTTTGAAGTAATACCCATAAGGCTAAAAGCCACCGCCAGAAAGAACTAGTCCTCATGACAAGTTGACATTTCGATGAAAGTTCGAAACAATTCCCTTAAGGCTAAGAGCCATTGCCAAAAAAGATCGAGACATGCGACGATATAATATTTCGATATAAGCTCTAAAAGTAACATCCCTACGTCTAAGGTTTTTATTAAAGGAAAGAGCTCGATGCCACTCAAATTGCAACAAGATAGTACTTCGATACGAGTTCGTGAATACCATCCCTACAGTTGAAGCCATCATCAACATCATGCTCAATCTATGCGGTATTAAACTACCAGAAAATCAGGAATCCACCGCACAGGAATCTACTTCTCTTTGCCAAAGTCATGAAAAACAAAAATAAAATAGAGAACATGAGACATACATCAATGAAAACTCTTTTTTATACAAATCTACTGTCCAAACAGCTGCAGATTACATACGGCTCAAACCAACAGAATCCAGAAAAGAAAAGAAAAAAAACAAAGACACCAACTCTTTCACTTGGCTTCATCACCACCATCATCTTCTCTATCGTCTCCAAGTAGTCCTCCTTCATATTCAGCACCCTTGTCGCTTTCTGGCGTTTTAGGGTCATATCTACAATTAACATGAGTCTCCCATGCCTTCACCTTTGCTCCTTCATACGCGGCCTTGGGAACATTACCAGCCTCCCACAAACTCTTGTATATGTCCAGCTGGGTTTCAGCATGAACCCAAAGCTCGTGCAAATGATGGGGAACGGCTGTATGAAAGACTCGACCTGAGCCAACAGTTGCTCCTTCTAAGCCTCGAGAGCAGTGACTCGATCACTCAAGGTCGACGCTTCCCAGTCGATCTCACCAATACACTCCTCGAGCCTCGCTTCCTTTAATATGGTAGTCGCCTTCTCTAATTTCTTCTCTGATCGCAGGACGCGTATAGTGCTCTCTAATCTCATCGCCTTTGCCAAAGCAGATAACCGGGCTCCCTTTATATTCTCCAGCCCGATGACCTTCCTCTCCAACTCGGTCAACCTTTTCATCCACTTCGCGCTCATCGTCTTGACCATGATAAGATTTTGATCCATCTCGGATTGCATCGGCCTCAGCTTCTCTTGAAGATATTCGCACTTTGCAGTGACCCCTTTTCCCAACTCAAGCTTTTCGTCCTTTGCATGAAGTTTCTCCTCGAGTACCCTAATTTTGCGAATAGCATCCATCAATTGTCGGTTCCTCGCTGAGGGATCAATCACCGAGTTTCCCCTTCAGCCACTCGTGTATCTTACAGCACTTATTGCGATAGCGCTGATATTTCTCCAGCATCATAATGAAAATCAAGGCCCGAGTGTCGGCCCTACGAGCGCTTTCAATCTCCACCATGTACGTTTGAAAAAACAAAAAGACAGGCTAAGGCCAGATCGCCAATAAAAATGAAAGGAACATAAAAGAAAAGTGAAACATATCCTAAAGCCCATAGCGACCATTTCGTCCAAAAAATCAATGTCATAGACATCCCGGAGAGCCTGGCTCTCGGCAGCAGAACACAGAAGGTCAAATTGCGACACCAAGTCCTCCGTATCCTTTTGGAGATTAATATCCGATGATATTTCAAGTAAACAAGAAGGACCTCAAGTATGTATTACCGTACGAGTAAAACCCTCCTCAAACATCCTGATATTAGAAGATCAAGATAAGACTCAAACTCGTAGTCATCAACGACAACACCCTTTCCCCTTTGTGGGGCCGAGGAGGAAGCATGCCCCGGCACGAAAGATGAAGGTCCGTTTACAACAACAACAGCCTCAAGATTCTGAGCCCCAGTTGTGGTGGGTTGTTGATCGATTGCAATGATCAAGATCTCTGCTGAAAGGGTAGGAACAACAACTAGCTTATTGACTACAGACTGAGTAGCATCAATTCCTGCCCCAAACCCCATCGAAGGGAAATCAACTTCCTAGCGTACCACGGTTGAGAGAGCCACTTGGATTCTACTCGTCGCCATTTTGATGGCCCTTATTGGCCCAAGAACAGGTGAAGATTTGAAGAATGAAAAATGAACCCAGTCATGGACTAAGTCCATCATGTGTAGCACAGTATTTGTCAACCTATACATGTGAGATGCACGTGAAGGAGATAAGTCTCATTGGTTAAGCAGCAATATCTCCTGAACTGATCGAAAAGGTTGCATATAGGATAAGGAGAGAAAGTCTCCTTATGAGAAGAGAACACAATCCGGATAAAAGATAGGGTCGGAGTTTGTATTATTCAAGGACTCAACTTCGATAGAAGATCAGCAATTGAGTCTCAATCAAACTCTAATTACTAATTCATTAGATAATAGCGATTGTTTTCTTTTACATGTATTGCACAAATACAGAAGTTAAACTAAATTGAGAGAAAAAGAGCGAGGCAATTTTGTAAGAAATTTATGTGAGATTTAAGTGTGCATTACTGAAGCTACTTGGACAAGATAGAAGAACCAATTACATTGTGTATTTCTTTTATTCTAGTTCAATTGTAGTTGGTGATTTAAACTTGTGCCTTTTAGCTTTCATAGAAGCAATTGTATTAGGTACTTTGAGTATTCAAGTTAGAGTTAACTTGAAGTTGTTGCAACAGTTAAGGCTGTGTGCTACAACGGGATAGAGTTTAATTCTTAGGTTTACAAGAGTTTTATAAATGATGTTTTGCCTCAGTGATTTTAGTGGAAGTTTAGGAAATCCTACTGAATAGTAGGTCGTGGTTTTTTCACCTTTTGAGCCACGTATTTTTCACGTAAAAATATCTGCATTCCTTACTTTATGTTCTTATTATTTCGCAAATAGTAGAGTTAGTACACCTAGAAGAACAAGGTTCTTCTAGAGCAAAAGATTTGGCACCACACAAATAATTCCCCGCCCCCCCCCCCATGGTATGGTATTGATTTAAAACATCAATTGGTATCAGAGAAGGTTATCCTTGAAGAGGCTAACACCTTAGGAAAAGATCAACATGAGTGCACCACCAGGGAAATGAAAAGGGCAATCTACTACTAGGCCTCCACTATTCAATAGAGAGTACTATTCTTGGTGGAAGAACATAATGAAAGATCACATTATAGGAGAATATTATGAACTATGGGACATACTCATTGACGGTCCTCTAGCAACTACAAAGAAGAATGAAAAAGGAGTGGATGTCCCAAAGACAAAGGATGACTGCATTGTGGAAGACATGAAGAAATGGTAGAAAAATGCTAAGACCAAGAAATGGCTTGTGTGTTAACTAGGTCTAGATGAGTGTAGCAGGATACAAAGTTGTCCCACTGCTAAGGAAATATGAGATACTTTGCAAGTGGCTCATGAAGGGACACCTCAAGTAAAGAGGTGTAGAGGAATACTGTTGTATTCTCAATATGAGAATTTTACTATGAAGGAAGGAAACTATTCAAGAGATGTATACTAATTTCACTACATTGACAAAGGAACTTAAGTCTCTTGGAAGGGTTATTCTTAAAGAGACAAGGTTGAGAAAATCTTGACAAGGGTTCTGCCAGTCTCATGGGAAAGAAAACCATGAAGATGGATACACCCAAAAAGAAAAGAAGTCTGGCTCTCAAAATTACTGAAGGTTCAGATCTGGAGGATGATGAAATGGTTATGATCACAAGGGACTTCAAAAAGTATCTGATGAGAGGAAAGGGTTCTTCAAGAAGTACAACCTTCAACAAACCAAGGCTCCTGAGAAATAGACCAATGAGGGTTGCTACAAGTGTGGTAAGACTGATCACATGATCAAGAACTTCCCTCAACGGGAAATTGTGTGGAAGAAAGAAAGGGTTGAACGAAGGAACAGGAAGAAGGAACAAGTTCAACCAAAAAGGAACAAAGGATCAACAAAGGCTATGGTTGCTGCCAGGGGAGAAACATCATATGAGGACTCAGAGGATGAAGCTGAAGATGAACAGGCCCTTATGGCCATCTGGAATCAGATGATGAACAAGAGGTAAGTATTCTTCATCTCAAAGACAAGATTAATTTTCTGTCTAAGGAAAGGCTGGATGAGCTATTACTAGACTTCATTGATGAGTCTGAGATAATTAACAATGAGAAGGAAGATCTGTCTAGGCAATGTGTGATCCTAAAAGCAAAATGCAAAAGTCTAGAGTCTAGGGCTAAGGAGAGTGATAGCAAAAATGCTGAGTTGAAGAACCAGGTTCTTGAACTTGACATCAGTGTCCTAGAACTTAGATTTGAAAACTTAAAACTGAAACTAGGAATTGGAAAGAATAAAGCTGATCACACACATCTCACTTTAGAGAAAAAATTAGGAAAAATGAAGGATGAGTTGTATAAGAATGATGAATTGATTAAAGTCCTAAAACAATATTTAGGAAAAGTGAAACATGAACTAGACAGAACTTGCAAATGGAACAAGGCTTCTGATGCACTTTCTTGGTTGCAAGAGCATCACAGTAGCAACATAAGAGGACTTGGATATGGGAATCAAGCACCAAAGTGGGACCCTAAAAGCAAGTACCTCACACTTTCGGAGAATAAAATCTGCACACACTATGGCAAGACTGGCCATTACAAAAATGAATGCAATGCAAAAGAAAACGCCATACAAAAGAACAAAGCCTTTGTTCAAGAGAAAAGGAAGTTGTTTGGTGGGAATAAAGGAAATTGATTCATTCTTTTGACTATAGAAAGGGACCCAAACTAGTTTGGGCTCCTAAGACTAACCCTTGATTTCTTTTTGCAGGTCCAAGTGAAGGGAAGTAGCTAAATATGGTACATGGATAGTGGTTGCACAAAACATATGACTGGAAGCAAGAACCAGTTCCTTTCACTTAAGGACTTAAAGAGAGGCAATGTCTCCTTTGGAAATAGGAATAAAGGTGATATTATTGGGGTTGTAAAGGTAGGCAAGACATATTCTCACTCTATTGAGAATGTCTACTTAATAGATGGCTTGAAATATAGCTTGATCAGTGTGTCACAATTGTATGACAGTTAGAATTCGCCTCTACTAAATATTTTGTGATTAATCTTACCACTGACAAGATTATTTTGTGAGAGTTAACAATATTTACATTATATATTTTTCCACTCTCTCATAAAATGAACTAACTTGTCTAAGTGTGTTGGATAATGATCCCCTCCTGTGGCACAAAAGACTTTGTCATGCCAGTCTAAATCAGCTGAACAAATTAGCGTCTGAAGACCTGGTGATAGGGTTACCTAACATCAAGTTCAAGGAAGACAAAGTTTGTGAGGCCTGTGCAAGGGGAAAACATGTAAGATCATCCTTCAAAAGCAAGAAAATGGTAAGCACAACCAAGTTGTTTGAACTGTTCCATATGGATCTCTGTGGTCCAATGAGAACCATGAGCAGAGGTGGAAAGAAATATGTAATGGTGCTTGTTGATGATTATTCTAGATTTACATGGATTCTATTTCTAACTGCTAAAGATGAAGCATTTGACATGTTTATTGCATTTGTTAGAAAAACTCATAAACAATTAGGAAATAAACTTGCATCCGTTAGGTCTGATCATGGAACTGAATTTAAAAATGCTAAGTTTGCTGAATTCTGTGATAAAAATGGTATAGAACATAATTTCTCTGCCCCTTAGGACTCCTCAACAAAATGGAGTACTTGAAAGAAAGAATAAAACTCTTGAGGGCATGGCTAGGACCATGTTTCTTTCTAGTAAACTGTCACATAGCTTTTCGGAAGAGGCTGTAAACACTGCATATTACATAATCAATTGATGCATGACTAGACCTATTATAGAGAAGACTCTCTATGAGTTACTTAAAGAAATAAAACCAAACATATCCCACCTTAGGGCATTTGGTTGCAAGTTCTATGTGCACAATAATAGAAAAGACTCCCTAGGTAAGTTTGATCCCAAAAATGATAAGGGAGTATTCTTGGGATATTCTTCAAATAGCAAAGGATATAAAGTGTTTAATAAAATAAACTTGTGTGTAGAAGAAAGTGTACATGTATTATTTGATGAAACTAACATTCTTTCTGAGAGACAAGAACATGAAGATGAAGCAATTGGATTGGTAAAGCACTTGACTGAAGCCCCAGCTCAGATCAAAGTGGAACCAATAGAAGGAACAGGTTCTTCCATCCAGGGCAACCTGACATGGGGAACTAATCGAAGAGGAATTCAAATAAATCCCTTGAAGGAACCTGTTCATGACCATGTTCCTCAGCAACAGAACATTAGCAGAAACCAGTTGGTTGTGAAACCTCACAGTATCAAAGTTCTCATCCCATTGAGAACATTATCAATAATCCAACATCTGGAGTTAAAACTAGATCACAATTAAAGAATATGTGTGATTTTGATACCTTTTTGTCTCTTATTGAACCTAAAAATATTGTTGAGGCTTTGCAGGATAAAGATTGGGTGATTGTTATGCTGGATGAACTCAATAAATTTGAGAGAGGTCAAGTCTAGCATCTAGTTCCAAGACCAAAGGACAGGTCAGTCATTAATACAAAGTGGGTCTTCAGAAACAAACTTGATGAAGATGGAACAGTTACAAGAAACAAGGCAAGACTAGTGGTTCAAGGATATAGCCAAGAGGAGGGCATAGACTATGATGAGACTTTTGCTCCAGTTGCAAGACTAAAGGCAATCAGATCCCTTATTGCCTTTCCAGCACACATGGAATTCACTCTGCATCAAATGGATGTCAAAAGTGCCTTCTTAAATGGCTACCTGAAAAAAGAAGTGTTTGTAAAACAACCTCCATGATTTGAGAGCAAGGAATACCCTGAGTATGTGTACAAGTTAGACAGGGCTCTTTACGGACTCAAGCAGGCCCCAAGAGCATGGTATGAAAGGTTGTCCAAATTCCTGCTGGAGCATGGTTACAAAAGATGAAAAATTGATAGTATCTTATTCTTAAGGGGAAAAGGTAAGGATCTCCTTGTTGTACAAATATATGTTGATGACATAATCTTTGGGGCCGCTACTAACAAGATAAGCAAGGACTTTGCTAAATTAATGGGGAATGAGTTTGAAATGAGCATGATGGGTGAGCTTAACTTCTTCTTAGAC